>QUSF01000148.1:139391-232531 GCA_003676055.1 Chloebia gouldiae
CGGGCCAGCGGGTGCTGGGCGATCCGGGCACCCCGCACCGGCCCCGCGGAACCGCGCCGAGCGCCCGGCCCGGGCCAGCGGGTGCTGGGCGATCCGGGTGCCCGCGGGACGGGCCCGGCCCCGCTCTGCCCCCGCGGGCTCCCGGGTTGTGTCCCATCCCTGCAGAACCCCCTGAGCCCTCCGGGCTCCCGGCTGTGGGGACGTGTGGCTCAGCGCTCGGCGTGACTCGCCCCGCAGCCGGCGGGGTGCCTGCACGGAGGGGAAAAGCCGAACCCTTTTTTGGATAAAAGCATGGAGAAGAGGGAGCCCGTTGGAAAGGGTCAGCGCCCCAGTGCCTGCTTCCCGGGAAACACCTCGCGCTGCGGCTGCCCACGGTTGAGCAACGTTTTCCTGTATGCGGCCCCTTTGTCAGTGGCTTGTGAAACTAAACTGAACTTCAATTATCCACATGGAAATTTTCCATTCTAATTTCCATTCTATCTACCTCTGACTAACTTCTGGTTTTTGGCTGGGAAGAGATACTGAAGTAAAGGGAAAATAAACTGGTTAGAAAAACCAGCGCTTCTCACGGAGGGAATGGCTTTTTAAAAACATAGATTTTCATATGAGAATTTTCATTCTACCTACAAACATTAAGGACTTTACAAACCGAAAACTACCCCGAGGAATGGCCACTGAAGGGGGCAAGCCCAAATCCTTGTGGGATGGGCGGAGCTGGTTTGTGGCGCTTGGGGCTGACTCTGAAGGTGTTTCTGTTTCCCACCGCCCGTGCTGGGCGGTCAGGGCGATGCCTCATCCTTGCTTAGCGTGTGACTGGGGCCTCATGCACTGCACTCATGTTCATCAGATCCTCCTCTGCAGATGCAAGGAGTCATTTCCTCCCGGGCTCTGCCATGAACTCATCCCTGCGTTATCAGAATTCCTCACCACAGTAACGAGGGTAGCGTCATCTCACGTGAGCAGAAGAGGTAGATAAAATACACATGTAGATGAAGCCTGGCCAAAAGAACTCACCTGGGTACCTTTGCCAGGTGTAGCTCATGGAGAGACAAGCTCATTTCTCATCGAACTTTGTCAGCTGCTTTCCAATCGTCTTGCAAACTGCCTCACCGGCTCCTCCCCGCTCCCGCAATGAATGGAGCAGTTTTACTCCAGGAATGCCTTCCACCAGCCAGCCCAGCTCCCCCGAGCAGCCGCCCGGGCTGTGTGCTGAGCTCAGCCTGTGACAGCAGCGGGAGCGCTGCAGAAAGTCACACAGTGACACGGTGCACGTGGCCTTAGGGAGCGCAGCAAGAGCTGCTCCAGGGCCGCCCGAATCTGACATCTCCCAAGTCCTTCCCTTTGTAGCCTGGGTGTATTCAGGTATAATTTACATATGCTATTCTGTGTGTGACTGTACATGTCAGATTCCATAACCGGGTTGTCTGGTCCCAGCAGAGAAGCTGAGGACAGCTCAGCACCTGGCAAACAGCTGGAGAGCAGCAGAGAGCTGGCACACCCACATCTTGGGCTGGCTGTGCTGGGCATGCTGCAGGGTTGTCACTCTGCAGAGCTTAGACTGGTCACCTGGCACTTCAGAAAGCTGGACATCCTGACAGCAGGGTGACTTAGACTTCTGTCAGAGGGGAGCACACAACTGGGACAAGCACTTTGCAGCCCAAGCTGCTGGTATGGGCTGCAGTGTTGCAGACCAGATCTGTGTATGCCCATGCAAAGTGCAGTGGTCTCCAACCAGCTCCTCTGTAATCCTACAAACGGTCTGGGTTTACAGTGCTCTTCCAGACGGGCTCGGTTTGAAGAAGGAATTGCTGTTCTGCCATCAAACCTGCTGTACGCAGTGCACCTCCTACCCCGGCCCTGCCTGCAGTGCTGCAGCCCAGCCCAAAGACCCGCTGGCCCTGTGCTCTGCAAGGGCCAAAGACTTGGGTTTAGTGGGTAAGACAAAAATCCAAAACAAGACAACAAAAACGAGTCATTAGAGGAGGTTATCGAGCATACAAGAGGCATTGCTCTGTCTGACCGAGGGTGTTTGATTGAACACAGCTTTTGAAAGAAACGTTTTCAGGTGCCATACAGTAGTTTAGTCTTGTGCTGGGTTAATGCTTTAGCAGGAGGCAAAACATTCCTTCTTCTGCCTTCTCACATCTCTTGCAACACTAATCTCCAAGGAGAGTTGTTTGTTTTGAAACCCTGAGCTCTGTGGGCTCTTGACTGCTAAGCTGGCTCCTAGTTTTGGCAGCTCACAGTAGAAATCAGCATAGTTAAACATTCATATCTGAGTGATGTTTCCTGATTAAATTTATTTATTGCAAGTTTTTGGACCTGGCTGGTGGAGCAGCTGCTCCTGACAATGACCCATGGGCAGGAATCTCTTTCCAGGAAGAGAAGGCTCCTGAGCAGGAGGCACTGCTGGGGCTGCCACATCCAGCCCTGCACTAGAGGGGCATCAGTTTCCATCTGGGGTTTTAAAATTTTCAGTTGAATCCTTTGGTTGATGTTTTTTTAATCTTCTCTAAATATTAGGTATATCTTACGAGAATTCAGACCTTTGGTCTCCTTGTAAGCATATATAGTTCCCAAGGTGAGCCTTTTTACCTGTTCTGAGGGAAAGCCCAGGGCATTTTATCTTTTATCTGTATATTATTTCCTGTTTAGTCAGTCCTTTAGATCGCGTGGGACGATACGCAGATGGCACAGATATTGATCTCTACTATGTTGTGGCTGTAGTTGAGCCTGAAGGAAATCACTCCAAAACATTCTGAGTGGTGACTTTGGATAACACCTTAATCATTAATATGGGCTGTTATAAATGCCTTTCTTTGTTTTAAGAGTTACTGAGGGCATTAGATAATGTTTGAATGGGCTTAGATTTATTTAGACAATATGATGATGATATTCATATATAGACAGTGCAGGAAAAAGCAACAGTGTTTATGAGGCTCATCATCTTTCCTTATATCCTAACCCTAACCCTTCTCCCTCCCACAAAACAGACGAGATTTGAAAGGAGATGACAAATTTCCATTTGAGAATGACACTGTCTTAAAATGGCACAAGGCTCACCTAATACCCTACACATACCCTATACTAGGGATGTGATGGATGTTAAAAAAAATGATTTAGCTGTGCAGACCTGGAAGAATAACTGCAGTAGTGTTGGAGATCTGACAATCTCCTTCCTGCTCTTCTGCTTGTTTCCTTTCTGGCTGTGCAGCAAACAGCTTCTCTGTGCTCAAACCATCCTCAGGATTTCTGCATCCCGTGACCGGCAGTGAGTTTAGCTTTCTGGCAGTTTTCATCTCTGTGACTTTTCCCCCAGCTCAGAAACGACTCTCATTAATTTCCTGCCTTTTCTGAGGTCACACAACCCCTGAGAGCCAGGGCATCACCGCCAGTGCTGGTGGCTGTGCAGGGACTGAGCTCTGTGTTTACACCCTCAGCTGAAAACTCTCAGCATCCATCTGCTGCAGCCGGGCTCCACAACTCAGCTTCCAGAACATGGGAATTCTGCTCTTCCCTCACTCTGAATAAGCAACTTTTCAGTTCAGGCATCTGAATAATCTTTCTGGAGTCACTGGAATACATGACTGCCTAAAGTTTTCTCTCCTGCATAAATACTTTGTTGCTCAGGGCCTAAATTGTGACTGAACAGAAATGATTAAATGAGTGTTAATTCTCCATTTTTAGGCTTCACACCAAATAAGAAATCCCCTGAACTGTGCTTACATGAAAGCAGTTTATCTCAATATTTTCATTTTGAAATTCAAGCATCAAACACAGAAAAACCCACAAGGGTGAAAATAATTAGTGCTGTTTCTTACTGAACCATTCTGACTTTTTCTGTAATCCTTTTATTTAGGGTTTTAATGAGGAATAAATTCTTATTGTAAATATTTAATCATGGAGAGTGGTTAAGCAGAACATATGTGGTGAACAGGTCTCACACAGATCTGCTGGTATGGCTGAACACTTGCCCATTCCTCCCACAGCAGCACCTGACATCCACCCTGGGGCAGTGCTGACACTGGATTCACAGGGTCTCAGACACTCCCCAGGTTCCTCCTGCTTTCACCCAGTAATTCCTGCACTGGCCCAGGAACTTCAGCACGACACAAGGACAGTTTATATTATGCCAATAATATGGAATTCATAATATTTCTACTATAACAGCACCTGCTGCTACAGATGAGCTCAGGGGAAGACCCAAACCCTTGTTGGGTTGCTGGGGCTCACACCTTGGGTGGTTTTTCGTAGCATTCTGCTGCATCCCGTGGTCTTCACTTGTGCAGTCTGAGCAGGTCCAGGTTTGAACTCCAGATGCGGCCAGTGTGGAAACACAGGGCAGTACCAACTGTGCAGGTCTCTCAGCAGGTAAGAACCTGACCTTGTGTGGTTTGCAACAGCGCAGGGAAACTTAGCAGCAGACATGGGCTGCACTCAGCTGCAGAACCTGCTGCTGAGCTGCTGAGGAGCAGGGGGAGGGAAAGGCCCATCCAAAGTCCATAGGCTGCATGCTGAGGTCTCCCAGATCTGGAGCAATGGCTGAGGGAGTCACAAACACCGAACACATCACCACAGTCTGCTGCAAATATGGTCTGTGACTGAAATACCTGCTTGAAATGATAGAATTTAACCTGCAGAATACACAGAGAAACAATTCTTGTCCCCTGAGAACTGGAATGGGCTCTGCGTGGCTTGGAGTCACTTTTGACTGCATTAAAAGCCCTGCCAAGTGATGCACCCTGGAGACGACAGCTAGCGAGCGATTTTGACCTGACCATGTTCTTCTGCGCAAATGAACTGCCGCGACAGCGCTGGGTGCGCTGAGAGCCCCGGTGCAGCGTTGGGTGCGCTCGGACAGGGCTGGGAGAATGCAGGGCAGCGCTGGCAGCCCCGGGACAGCGCGGGCAGCCCCGGGACAGCGCTGGCAGCCCCGAGACAGCGCGGGCAGCCCCGGGACAGCGCTGACAGCCCCGGGACAGCGCTGGCAGCCCCGGGACAGCGCGGGCCCCGTTGCCGAGCCGGTGTCCGGGGCTGCCGCTCTCCCGCTCCGGGACCGAGCCCGGTCACCGGCACTCCCGGCAGCCGCCGGCAGAGGGAGCCCCGCGCAGCCGCATCCCGGCAGCGATCCCGGATAAATCCTGGAGAAATCCTGGCAGCGATCCCGCAGCGATCCCACAGTGATCCTAGAGAAATCCTGGCAGCGATCCCGCAGAGATCCCGGAGAAATCCTGGCAGCGATCCCGCAGAGATCCCACAGCGATCCTGCAGAGATCACGGAGAAATCCTGGCAGCGATCCCGCAGTGATCCCGCAGCGATCCTGCAGTGATCCCACAGAGATCCCGCAGCGATCCTGCAGAGATCCTGGAGAAATCCTGGCAGTGATCCTGCAGCGATCCCACAGAGATCCCGCAGCGATCCCGCAGAGATCCTGGAGAAATCCTGGCAGTGATCCCGCAGCGATCCGGCAGTGATCCCACAGAGATCCCGCAGAGATCCTGGAGAAATCCTGGCAGCGATCCCGCAGCGGTTCCGCAGCGATTCCGCAGAGATCCCGCAGCGATCCTGCAGCGATCCCGGTAGAGATCCCACAGAGATCCCACAGAGATCCCGCAGAGATCCCACGGCGATCCCGCAGCGGTCCCGCAGCAGCTCCCAAGGGTCGGCCATCTGCTGGATGGGAGCTGCTGTATTTAGGGGATGATGGCAGAATCGCAGCACTCGGGCCTGGCTGGAGCTGCCTTGGCAGCCGTCAGCTGCTCTCCGGGGAGGCTGTGACCTCCAGTGTGACCTCCGAGGGATGCAGGAATTGGGCTACAGAAAATAGCAGGAAAAATATTTGCTGCTCCCTGCAACTTAATTTAAATTGAGGACTCAGCAAAAGAACACTTAATAGACGTTTCTTGCCTTTGATGACTTAACCAATGCTGACCCAGTGCAAGGGAAAAATGGACATGTTCCGCTCTGTTTGCTACAGTCAGTAAAGATGCAGAATATTAAAAATAAAATGAAGTTGTTAGAAAAATTGCAAACCTATCATGAATATCTGAACATGACTTAAACCCACACAGGACTGTATTAAGCTCTTCAGACACAGTCTCTGCACAAGGGCAGTGCAAACACCAGCTTAATTCTGTGCCAACATCCACTTTTATTTTTAAATGTATTCTACAATATACATGTGAAAAATAGAAGTGCTTGAATGGCACAAGCCAATTCAATTTGATAAAAGGTCTGAAGAAGGGTTTTATTTAGATTTAAGATAAACAGCTTCATAGTTCATAAAAAGACAATTTTCCTTTTGCTGTTTCTGTGTACTCATGCTTGTATCAAAGAATTGGATATCATAATATATGACTATGTTAAAATTGAATGATAGCAAAAGCATGTTTTAAGGAACAGTAGCTCTAAAAATCATGCTTTGTACTTGCAGTGGGACAACACTCCTGGACACTTTAAAATAAAACCTCAGTAAAAAAATGATATTAGAAATGACCTGCCTTTTTAAAAGCAGATGCTAAAAAGTAAGAGAGTTGATAGTTTGGCTACCACAGTTGTCTGTGTCTGCTCTGGGAAGGGCCAGGGCCGTCACAGCCACAGTCTGGTTTAGGAGGCAATGTGCATATAAATTATTCAGCACTCTCAAATCTAAAAATCAATCCTCTATGCTGTGTAATCCAGCTTAATGTAACAGTCAGAAAACCCATTTATGAGCAACTTTAGAAGAGGTTTTCCCACAAAACCTCAAGCTTACAATAGTGACAGGGAACAAGAGGTGGAAGGCTCTGCCCCTGCATGTTAGGCACAGGTACCCACGTGCCATTCTGCAGGTGACAGCGGACACCTGCCTGCATCCTGACCTCCCCTCGCAGGGTAATGAACAAGGAGCTCTATGCCAAATGGTGACAAAGTCTTTTACACTGTTCTTACTCCCTGGAGTAGCAGTAGTGATGCAGCTGGAGCCCTCACACACCTCACAGTTGTTCAGAGGCCCAGGGGCTGCACCTCCATGACCAAGGTACATCGCAGCTGTGCACAAACAAACAGACACCAACAGTAAATTCATTTACATTCCCTCCAGCACCATGCAGTCTATCAGGCCTTCAATAATTAATACTCTAGCTTATGATGTACCTTTCACCCCAGGATCTCAAAGCACTCTGCAGTGTGTGGGGATGGATTTTAATTTTGCTGGAGTAAATCGGGTAGAGCAAGATTAACTGATTGACCAAGGTCATGCTACGTTAACGTTTTATTTCTGCTCTAGCCTTTAACTTGATAGCTGCTGTGACCTTGGAAAGCTGGAAGAAAACTGAATTTTAAAGCTAACAATGTAAGGATAATCTCCCCTAAAGGGTACCATATGTTTGTGATTAGGCAAAAGAAAAAGCATCAGAAGAATTGCTGGTCGTGCAAGTGTTCGCAGTGTTCTCTAGGGTATAATAGCTGGGAATTTCAGTGGAGCCTGAGAAAGTGGATGCAAAGCTTCCCTCCATTTCAAGGAAAAATGGTTATTCAACATCGCTGGGCTCTGCTGGAAAATCGAGCTTGGTTATGCAGGAAAGTTTCTCAATTAGAAAAGCTAAGGTGATGAGGTGCTCAGGAACCAACACGTTCCGCTATGCTGGCTCCATGCTCTGCACATGCATCCACTCCTCCCACTGAGCTGTGCTCTTGCCAGCTCCGATTCCCGCTACAAGAACTAACCTCAGCAATATCTCTTTTGGGCCTCTCTGGTAATTTTATCCCATCAGCACTCTCAAGATCACCGAGGGTGTGTGCTCTGGACTACCCCATGGCACAGGCACGTGCTGGGAGCCACCATGCTGCCCTGCTGCACAGCTCTGTGCTGCCACCAGCATCAGCCTGACTGTCCCAGGGTTCCAGGTGGGCTGTCATCCTCTTGTAATGAAGATAAACTTAACTCATTGCCAATGTATTCTCAAGGGGATGAGGATGTTGTCACATTCGACTGTCTTTTCTTGCGGCCCTAAATTGATGCTGCGAAGTCACACCAGTCACAAACCCTGAACAGCAGCCCTCAGACAAGAGCTGCGGGCTGCAGGAAAGGAGCCACTTGACTTGGCACAGAAAGAAAACAATCTTTTTTCTTCACGGCTCCCTCAGAAGTGAGTCAGTAGGCCTGACGAACAGAAAACACAAGTTGCCATAGAAACTCGCATGCCTTTCACCAGGCGGAGAAACAAATGTAGGCCAATATTTCTGCTTAGCTGGCTCCTGCTCTGGCTGCTCCTGCCCGCTGCGGCCCAGGGCTCCATAGCAGCTTGCAGTTACTTTGTCCCCCAACTGCACCAGACCCTTTCCCCACCTCGGGAATGCACACCCGGCCATGTGGGCCACACAGGGACAGGGGCACCACAGCCATGAGCCAGCACCAGGCTGTGGCTGGCCGACCCCACATGAGGACACTGACCACAGCAGCAATGGGAACAGCCCTGGCGCCGCAGCCCAAGCCTGCCCCAGGCAGCATCTTCCCCAGCCTTCTGCTGGGAGCCTGGCGGGGAGGGCTGGAGGAAGAGTGGCTTTGAAATGGAATGTTTGTGCTGGATTATTCCAGCCACCTCTGATTTAAATAAACTCCTGTTTCTCATCTGTGAAAGGGTGAGGCCTCTGGTCATCCATGTGTGCAGAGCCCTCTGGGATGCTTGAAGAGCAGTGGTTACGTGCCATGTGCAATCTCTACTGAACCAGCCTGTGCTTTATTGTGTTCCCTGATCACATGCTATTCTTAGACTTTACTTTAGCTGCACCACAGGGCAAGTTGCTTTCCTTCTTCCCTTGCTTCTTTGCTTTTTGACTACATTTTTTGTAGATTGCCCAGTGGCCTCCTGGATATTCAGCAGGCTGTTACGCAGTAACTGGACCATAAATAAAACAAATCTAACTAGAGGAAGAAAGACTACTTTCACCCTACTTTTATTGTAATTTTTTGTGACTCACTTCCAAGGAAAAAAAACCCAAAAACTAAACATGGTAGACCTTTGAAACTGCATTTGGGCACAGGCTAGTGAAAACCCAGTACCCAGCTTTGCCCACTGGAGAGAATCCTCTACCAGGTTCTTGGAGCCCAGGATAACACAGCCATGAGACAAGAGACAGCTGGGCCCATGCCAACCCAACGCCCTGTGCCAAGCCCTGGTTCCATCGGGGCAGTTAAAAGAATGTGACCAAAATGATGGAGAAAGCCCTTTCCTCCAGAATAGAGCCCACAACCTAGACACCATCATGGAGAGGGAATTTGTCAGTTCAGCTCAATGGTCTCCAGAAAATGTACAATCAGGTACATTTAATAATTTAATAATTAAAAAGCTGATCGTGGTTAATGAACAGGCTGTGGATCTTGACAGCTGGAGAGACAGGTGGTGGATGGTAGCACCTCTCTTCTGAAAGGGCTTTTGGTTTGAGGGCAGAACGGAGCATCTCAGTTTGTAAGTGATCTATGTTGTTTGGGCAGTGATGTGACTGTTGGATTTAATATAATTTCAGGTCTCTCCAGGTAAAGGGAGTTTAATGCAATTGTCTACTGATTGTGAATGAAGATATACCGCTAACACCCAAATTCCTACAGTACATTTATTTAAAACATCTTAGCAGTAAAAGGTTCCTTTTCACTGTAAAATACTGAGTGAAAGAAAAATTAAGAACGAATGGAACTGTTTTACTCTTTAAAAAATGGCTGAAGAGGGTGGTCCAGCCATACTTCTCCCAAGCTGCTGGACTCCAGCAGCCCCCCATGCCCAGCAGCCTGTCACACCTAGGCAGCCCCTCAGTGCTGCCAGGGCTTCTGCAGAGCTCCAGAGGGCACAAGGAACCTGCTTCCAGAGTGACACCCAGACTTACTCCTGGATATGCTGTGGCCTCAAGGCCACACCTTTCTCTGTTTACCCTCACACCACTTGTTTGAGGCTGTTTGGTTTTCTCTACCTTGAAAGCTTGTTCTCCATGACAAGATCTGCCTGTTTCAGTGGTGACACTAAATATATAAATATATATATTTATATATTTATTTATATAAAAAACCCTGTTTTTTATAGTTCCTGTAACATAGCTAGCTAATAATCACTGGGTTTATTTTAGATACCTGCTTTGGGACAGCATGAGTCAGTAAGACTTACTTTAAAGCTAAAAATCACTTCATGGGTTTAATGAAAGTAGAACAAAAGTCAAGAGAAACTTTGCAATGTTTTCACAGGGGAAGTGAGAGTCTAATTCTGTGGCTGCCACTGCTGGATTCAGTATGTGGGGCACTTCCCGCTGGGAAGGAATGAGTAAGATAGTGTAGAGTTAAAAAAAAGTCCTAAACTTACTAGAAAATGAGAACTTGAGACTGTGCTACAACTCAACAACAATTACTAGAAGGTCAAAAACTGGCAAACACCAAACCTGACTCTGCAAACAGGAACACTTGGTGAGCTGCTCCTGCCGCTCATGTCAAGAGGCAACTCACAACTGTCCCTTGTGTGTTAGCTGGAGCCATGCTGACACTCAGCCTTAGAAACAAAGTTTGCCCTCTGGAAAGTATCAAAAAAATCTTTACAAATATGTAAATCATGACGAATTACAACTGATAAATCTTTCATTTAGAAGGAAAGCAAATCCTTCTCTTTGCAGATCTAAAATGCAGGTGGAAGGTGATCCCTGAGAGCATTGGCTCCAGCTGAGCAGAGCCAGGACTGTGACCTCGAGCGCAGGGGCAGTGCTAAAGCCAAGGCTGTGCCCACTCCCAAAGCTGAGGCAGACCTTGATTATTTCACTGCTTCCCACTATGGCCCAAGAAAAAAGAAATTTAAGGAAAGACGTGAGTATCCTCTCTCCATCTTGATCTCTGCTTACAACAGTGTATTACTTCTCACTGAAATAATCTATGAAGGTGAAAGATTTATGTTTGATTAGAAGATTTCAGTTTCTGTAGGAACAGATGTAGAAAGCACCAGTATTCACGCACTGGATTTGTGCCTACTTGAAAGGAACAGTCTAAAAGAACCACAGAAGAAATTTTCTGTTCAGGAATAAGTAGCAGGTAACCAACTTCCCAGTAGGTTGAATTTAAATGTTTCTCTCCATGCTGAAGTTACCAGAGCTCCCTTGTACAGAGCTTTACATGTTGAAAGGAAGGGAATTAATTGGTGAGTGATCAAAGATTTCTGCCTGGTAATTTACAATCATTCCAGGGCAGGATTCCTGTGGAGAGGAAAAGCAGGCATCAGTAGGATGCTAAATGATGAAAGACCCCTATGGAGGCAGTAATATATTCACCCAAATCTCCCGTTAAAATGCAGCAATCTCCTAAGAATTATAAATTTGCTTTTTTGCAGAGGAGCCCCAGGGTCAGCACTGTACATCCTCCATACCACAGAAATGGAGGGTAAAAAAGACTTATCATTCCTTTCTGCACATCCCATGATAGCCATCATGTCTCCTTTCCATGCCTGGGTTTTCGAGCCCCTCTGCTTGCCAGTACCAGGTGAGTGATTTTAATAGCACAAGTTACATGAGTGAAACTACTTGCATATAGCAACCTGCAAAGAATCACCACTGCCATCAGAGCTCTCCCATCCCTAGACACATACTGCTTTGGTCACCAGCCTGCACAAGGATGGAAACACTTCTTGGAAAGTACTTGGTGATTTTAATCCTGCAGGTGCACATTACTCACCGCAGTTACTTTGACAACAGCAACAAAACTAATGAAGATTGGTGATTAACCAAAATTCTTCACATTTGAAAGATCAGATAAGCAGTGCAGATACCAGTGTCCCTTGCTGGAAGGTGATTTTCCCTGGCCAGGCTGGCTGGTGCTCCCACATTGAATGGAGGGAGAGGAGGGGAGGCTGCTGCCAGCTGGTGAGCTGCGGGATTCGGGGGGGGGCTCTGGGCAATTCTGCAGACCTCATCCCAAGGGTGAGCTTTTTCCCATTCCATGTGGGACAAAAAGTGATAGACGGCACCTTCACAGCTCTAACTGTGACTCCACGTGTACGTCTGTACGTCGGGCAGAGCAGCAGCTGCTGCCTCCGTGGAGCGCGGTGTCCCGCGAGCATGGCTGGCGGTGCGATGGGGGTAACCACGAGCGGAGCCCCCGCTTCACTCAGCTGTGCAACCTCTGTGCACAGAGCCACCTCTGCTCGCTGGGCCCTCTCCAAGGGCGGCTCGGCCAGGTCCGAGCCCAGGGCCTGCCCGCAGCCTCCGAGCAGGCAGGCACGGGGCTGTGGCTCCTCCCGATTCCCCACACAGGGACCTGCCCGTGGTCAGAGCCCCGAGCACCCCAAACCTGGGTCTTCCTGCTTCGCCCCCTGCACGGCCGGGCTCTGCTCTCTATTCCCACACCATCCTGAAAGCAGATGTCTCGTCTGCTGTGCATCTGCTGGCTTTAACTGTCTGTGTTTTGTGTAACAAATCGTCTTTATACTATTAAGAATTGAAAGGGAATGGTTTATACTACTGGAAGGTGTGGTGTGCTAATGATTTCAACTGGTTTTAATAACCCTTGATAATTTTTTCTCCTGCTTTCTCCCAATTTGAAAGCTCAATTAATTTTGAGCTACAACTCTGTCTATCATTTCAACCACATGTGGCAGAGTGAGAACTCATGCAAGAAAATGGTTAATTTTTGGTATATTCTGCTGCCTAATGACAGGTGTGCTGTCCTAAATAATTAGCTTTCAAAAAGGGATCCCCTTAACCCTTCTCTGAAACTGGGTAGTGATCTCGGTTTTACTTCATTAAGCTCTTGACAGCTCAGTGTACTCACATCTGTTACTGTTTGGTACTTTGATTCCAAGAACACAAATCGCTTCAAGAACTGGCAACAAATTCATTCAGGCTCATGATGCAGATCAAACTCCATCTGTTTACTAATCAAAAGCCATATTTTAATCGTAGTACAGCAGTGGTGTCAGCAGTATCCCAACTTAGACCTTTTCTTTGCCCTAAACATGATAGGTAGAACTCTTCCTGTAAGCTGCATTTATTTGAACTGGATGTTTAAATGCATCCAGAGATTCTGGAATCTGATATTCCAGCCCTTGCCTACAGGATTTGATCAATCTGCTTGCCCTGAACAATGTTATCAGACATTTTGTACCTACAGGCTGAACCTGAAAATCTGTTACATCAGCCACTTTTGATATGATTCAAATTAGAACAAGAGAGGAAAACAATGTGATGAATCAAATTTTAACTTGAGTATCCAATTATTTGTTCTATGGACTAAAATCCTTTGCCTACCCCAGCTATGATAAAGCTGACTAAAGTCTATGAAAGTCCACCTGTGCTCAGGTGTCAAGGAGGGGTTAACTGAGGAACTGCATCTCCATCGTTCCCAAAACTCAGAGAATATCCCATGCTAAATCCGCCCAAACCCCACAGGCTGCAGCAACATGACATCACCACAGCCCTGGCTGTGCCAGGGGCTGGGCCTGGGCCTTGGCAGAGGAGCTGCTGCCTCGGACCCTGCTCGGGGGCAGAGCAGGGAAGAACGGTCCTGCCGAACGGACAGCGACACCGGCAGGGGAGCAGCTCTCGGGAGAAGGCCAGGAAAGGCCAGGGACCAGGCTCTCAGCTCTGCCTCGCATGGGGAAGGGAATGCAGATCAACCACTGAGTATTAACATGAGCAAATCTGTCCACTGAGCTCCTGCAGCTTGTGGTGCTGGCAGGAGTTCTGCTAAAGCCTCTCCAGAGCTCTCTGGGTGTAAAGAATTGCAGCAGTGAAGCCATCAGTGAATTCCTGACCCAGTGAAAATCCAAGAAGTTTTGATGCTAATTATAGATTTCATCTATTATTTTCTCTACTATATGGCAAGTCGATGAGATCCCAGTTTATTCTACCTGGGAAGAAATGCCTAAGGGATTTTACAAGCTGGTTAACCCATGACCACTACACTAAGGCTCCAAAACAAATGTAGCCCATTTGCTCAGGGATGACAGATTAATAAATTGTTCCACCTCATTATCCCTGTAATTCTTGATGGCATCACTTAGAGGAAGTCTGGCAAATGACATCAGCCAAAGGTCAGTGCCCCTTTTTCAAAAACAAGATTATAAACATTAACACAAACATAAATGATTCAGTGGACTTATGAAAAGGCAGCAGAAGTCCAGGAGCAGCACCTGCATCCTGGCCACCAACCTGGGGCAGCTGAAGCAGCTGTGACCACGTTTGTGACTCCTCTTGCTGGTGCTGTCCCATGGCCCAGCTGCCCCAGGTTGGTGGCCGGGGTGCAGGTGCTGCTCCTGGGCTGCCCCAGAGCCACAACACCAACAGGCTGGCTCCCAAGTCTTTCCTCTGGCTGGAACATCAATCCAAAATATTGGAGAGGCTGAACACGAGCTTAGATAGAGTTCTGCAATTCCAAAGCCATGAATCAGGATGAGGACTCTCTCGAGCCAAGCTTTAAAGTAGTGCCTCATTTTAAGCTTCTGTGCTTTGCAATGTCCCTAATAATCTCCAAGCCTGCAGGGTCAGATTTGCAAGTTTCTGTCAACAACTGCAAAAATGAATAGAATATTTAAAGTAACAAAACTCATTCCTGCAGGAGTGAATGAAAAGGTGAGTATCATGGAAGCTGTGATGAAATTGTGAGACCTGGAAGCTATGAAATACAACTTTTAATATACAAAGATGAGGCCAGCTACAAACATGAAGAGGTTTACATATTGATTAGTCTTGGCAGGAAAGCTCATAACACCAGAAGGAAATAGGAAGAAAGTTGTGGCTCAAAATAATTCCTCTTGATGGTGGCAGTCGTGCACCTTCTAAGTAAACATGTGTAAACTTAGTGGATAATGTGTAGACTAGAGCAGGCCAGAGAAAACTACATAACTAAGCAAAAATACTCCTTTTGGGAATTGCTTCTACATTTGTGGAAATAGGTGAAGATCTGCTAAATTGTAGAGTGGACAATTTGGAAAGGATTGTGAAGAGAGCTGAGTACCACAGTGTGAATAGAGCAGTGCAGCCAGATCCTGAGCAGCACAGGGGCTTTCAGGCCAGCATTGTGCATGGAAATATAAAAGCCTTTTGCTTTCAGAGGAACAAATAAAAATCATACAAACACACAAATCAAGACTGTCTCATGCGCTAAGCCTGACAAGAAACAACAAAAAAAAATAATCTTAAACCAGCCAAAAACAGCATGTGAGGAATTCCTCTTATCAAGGGAAACCATACTGGTGAAGTGAGGCAGAGGTCTAGGATGCTCTGATGGGTATCAAAAAGAAAGAAAATACAAAAAAGGAGAGTTTATTTAGATTAAAAAAATCACTGAAAACTCCCTGTCAGCATATAAACCAAAGCCGTTCCTTGTCATGCACACACTGAGATCTGTGAACTCAGACAGCTGAGGCAGGAGCTTTGCTCTCCCAGTGTCCCAACAGAGTTCAGATACAGGGAATCTGGTCCTGGCTGTGTAGACAGCATTGCTTGTGGATGGAACTGCCAGGGCGACTGCAGCAGCCTGTTACACAGTTATAGTCTGGTTTGCTACTACACAATGGATGAACTAGATCAAAAATTTAAAATGTTCCTGTGAGTAAAGATGGCAAGAAGAAACAAACATGAATTTTGTTTGGCAGCAAACAGCAAACACTCTGTCAATAAAGCACCTGGCATTTAAAATGTTGATGTTTGTATCTTTCTCTCTGAATATTTTAAGCGTGGAGAACTGCTCTGGAGAAAGGATTATACTAGGGAAGGAACTATAACCATCAACCTCAGCCATGTTAGAGATTAATTCGTAATGTCACTTCACTGAAAAATTACTCCTATTTCACTTCTCTTTTTCCAGAGGTCTTTAATTGTCCCTCTGCAAAGGAATGTTATTTTTGCTGTTCAATTGCATTTCAACCATTCAGTCAGACTCAGCTCTATATAAATGTATAGATCCTTGTTTCAGATTCCCTTGCTCAGCTTTTGCTTCATGAAGAGATAAGCTGTGTGCCAAGGTCACAACTGATTAATCTTGACCTGTGAACCTTGAAGAATAAAGTCTTACTATAAATGTATTACTCTACACAGTAAAAGCAAATATACTTTGTATCCATGACAAATAATGAACTCATTTTTTGTGGCTTTACTCTTCAGTTGCGAATTAAGTACTTAAACACAAGATCTATTAATTCTTCTGATAAATGATGAGCCTACAAAAAGAGTGAAATCCTTTGGCCTTTGAGCAGATGTGATGAAGGCATCTTCTCATCAGGTATTTTGGGAATGGATGCTTTGTCAATGCTTGTGGGTGCTTCAGAAGGAGCTGCTACAGCCACACTGCACTCCTTTGACACAGACACTATTTACAAGTGCATGTGTTTAGGGCATCCAGTGATATTATGGCAATATTTCTGTATTACTGGTACTATGAATATTTTAACATATATGTCTGATATATTTGTTAGAAATTTGGCCACAAGACAGAGGCAAGTAGAATTAATTTAAAAGAAAAATGTTTGCTAAATGGAGACTGTCATGCAAATTCAATTATACAGTCAATAAAAACAAATAGTTAAAACCAAAACTTTGAGGGGAAACCGACAAAAAAGACCATCTACATTCAGGTCAGCCTTACAAAGCATATTTCTGATTGTGTGTGTAGTTCACTGGCAGGCTCTTAGAAGAAAATGAAGCATAGTGTAGAACAGGCCTCATAGAAGTGGCACTTTTATGTTAATCAGGAAACAGCAAAGTCAAAACAAATTTACCAAGCACTTCTTGTTACTGCAACCCAGACATCTCCAGTTGTGACAATGAAATTAGCTGTGCTCAATGGACATTGTGGAATCATTTCCACAGTACATTAGTGTGGGCTCACATGGGTGTTTGCAGTAGGTGATTCCGTATTGCTCACAGAACTGAGTCCTTATGCAAGCAAAAACATAATAATTCTATTTTTATCTTTAATCATTCATTTGGAAGCACTGACAGGCACATTAGGGATTCCTGTCTAAAATTAGTTCTGTTCATGCTGGAAGCAACCATTTATTCTATCAAGCTACTTGTACACTTAATGTCAGAAGACCTCTGGGAGCTGTTCCTGGTTTTGTGTGATCTTTCTCTGAAATACCGAGTTTGTTCCTGGAATGTGGCATTGCAGTTGTAATTACCATCCTAAAGCTCTATGAATTGTATGTTGTTAACATCTCTGTAACTGTCAGACCCCAAACAAAACACAAATGTCTCTCTGGAAGCTGAGCAGTAAGAGGGAAGGATGGCTGCAGGTTGCCATCAGGAGGGGAGCAGCAGCCATCCCGAAGAGCAGTGGATGACCCTCAACCTGGGACATGCCCACGGCCCAGGGGTCTGACTGCGCAATGGTGGCTCCAGGGGCTGTCTTTGGGACCAAGGCCAGGAACAAAAAACATCTCAGGAATAAACAAACCTTCTGATCTGAATTCACATTCTCTGATCAGATGCATTAGGGGCACAGAGAAACCCCAGTCCTGTTTATGACACTGCACTACCAGCTCTAGTCACCTTTTCTGGTTTTTTTTTTGGTTTGGTTTTTTTTTATGTTGTTTTGTTTGTTTGTTGTTGTTTTGGCTTTGGAGGACTCAGGAGCACATGAAACAATATTCTACATCTTAGATAACTGCTGGTGCAGCCCTGTTCCCCAGTGCCCAGGCAGCTCTCAGAACAGCCATCAGCTTTGGTCACGCCCGAAGTGCTTACAGACCCAGTGAGATTTGTTTACAGAGATAAAAGGAGGTTTTTAAACGAGGAGTCAGTCTATGCCTAAAGCCACCACCACCACAGGAAAACTCACAATTCCTCTTGTAGATACTGCAGCTCTTCCCAAGAGAACAAGTGGGAAGGTGGAATGGGTTTGGCTGTCACACAAGTCCTGAGAATGGCATATTACATATTCACTCTACAGTCCATGTGATCTAAGTCACCATGACTGATCCCTTCGGCCGCTCCATTCGCAGCGATTGTTCCCGTGGTTGGGTCACTCAGCCACTGGATGTCACTGTTAGTCTGAGCACATAAACGCAAACGGCATTTGTTTGGCATTAAAAAATGTTTAGAGACATGAAATGATGTCTTTAAACATCATTAGGATGAAACCGAGTGCCCTGCAGAGGGATCATCTCTTTAGATGCTGAAAGCATTTGCTCAGGTCTCACACTTGTGACAAGTTGATAGTGTAAGAAGTGCCTGATTGAAAAAGGGTTCTTTTCTCTCTCTTGGTGACTCATTTATGAAGCTGACAGCAGCTTGTGTGTTCTCAGTTCCACTCGTCTCCTGGCAGTACACTCGTGTGCTGAGCCATTCGGTGGTTCCCAGGCAGAAGCGGCGCGCAGAGCCCGGCTCCTGCCTGGCGCTCCCGGGCCAGCCCTGGCCGCGGTTTCCCGGGATGAAGAGCCCATCCTGGCCCAGCTCCCTGTCTCCCTCACATGGACAGCCCGGCAAAGCGTTCCAGAGTCAGCTGCCTCGAGCACAGACACCTTGAGAGCTTCATTTCCAAGTCTGTTCTCTCTGCTTAAACTGCCCAGAGTCCCAGTGACACTAAACATTCAAAACAGGAGCTGTCATGATACCCTGTTGAGTTAGGAGAGGTGACAGGGAAACTTTTATTATTTTTCTCCTAAAATCTTCAAGTATCAAATAACGAAGTACCAAGTTAAGATAATCTCAAGTTCTTCTTTGTAGAGTTAAAGCCAGAAGAACCATTTCTCCAAAGGGCTAGAAAAGATGCTCTGGCCAAGTGACTGTAGGGTGTGAGCACGACCTGCCAGAATAAGCATAACATCAGGGAACAAGTACAAGGTAACGGAGAATCCATCCTTGAAGAAGGCAAAGAATGTAAAATGATCATGGAAAATCCAGAAAATAATAGTAATAGAAGCAATCCTGATAATAAACAATCCAACTCTACTCTCAAGGCTCCTTGTGCTGCAGGAAAGACCCAGGAATCCCCTCATAGCAGCTCCGAGCAGTCGATGCCACCTCTGCTAAGCTTGACGTGCTCAGTATTGTCATGACACTGTGTGAGCCACGGCTGGCTGCACCTGACAGTCGCTGACAGAGAACAAGAACAGGCCTCCTTCTAAGAGAAGTATTTGAAGAAAAGTCATTGGAAGCAATTTTACAAAAAAGGATGACTGATTTGTTTTACAATTATTTTAAATAATTATTTAAAATAATGACATTGCTCTGAACCAATACTGTAATTTTAACACAGATATAATCACTGTAAATGACATTAAGAGCTTGTCTACAGACAAATTGCATTGCTCTGGTTATAATGGGATTGTTGAAGCTCAGCAAATCCCCAAATCCAGGTATGGCTGAAATCACATAAAAGGAAGGGAAAGAAGTACACCAAACCCCTCAGCCTTTTTGGGCTTACATTGACAGGGCCTTTTCAGTCAAAAAAAAAAAAACCCTAACTAACCAAAAGGATTGAATTGGAACAGAAGCAAGTGATACACCATCCTGAAAGATGGAACTGTGATGGCAGCAATGCTGAAATTTTCATACATTTAAATTTGAACAGATCTAGAAGTCCTGGCTGATGAAGTAAATGGTGAAATTCCCCCTTAAGTAAGGGAACAGAAGAGAGTTCAGAGCAATAAGTACCTGTACCAGGTTCTGCCTCCAAAGCTGAAAACTAGAAATGAAAAGTGACCTAAATATTCAAAAATTACTAAGTGACTGTTAGTGAGTCTGTTTTTGAGTGGGTAACTGCAGACTCCTCAAAGAAACTTGATCACCAGAGATGAAGTTTTAGCACAGCAGCACCTTTTAATGGATTTCAGTTTGAGGCACATATAACCACTAATCACTTCAGTGAAAAATTGGGTCAGAGTTAGCCCCATCTTCCCCAAAGTGCTGCAAAAGTACATTTAAGTGTATATATATTTATATATAATTTTGTATTCTGCTCAAAAGAGATGGCAAAGTATAGTGCTGAAATCCTTTTGGATGATATTCACTAAAGGACAGCAATAAAAACACCATCCGCAAGGCCTTTTTTGCTAAGTCCTCTTTCAGCCCTGTTCTCAATAGATAATAAAATCTGGATTTATTAGTGAGTCCAAAACTCCTCTACAATTCCTAATGCACTAGGCAGAGACAGTGATATTTTGTACCTAGTAATTAGCATGTGCAAGATGAAGTAAGCAAATGCATTGATATGTTATTTATGCCAGCACAGACCTGTAAATAAGAAGTAAATAAGAAGATTTGGATAAATAAAGGTGTGTTATTTTCCACTGATAGTTCCACTGTGTGCTAGCATAAGTTCATATTTTTGGCTTAAGGACAAAGTGGACATCCCCTGGGTCAGCGCGGCTTGGCGGGCAGTGCTGGCCATGGAGCACGAGCTGTGCTCTTGTGCTGCCTAAGCAGCAGCCTGTTAGGGTTCCATTTTCAGATGTTGTTCATCACTAATGCCTAAAGGTGACACGCTCACTAAACAGGCCTGCTGCAAACAACACCAGATAAGACACAAAAGACATATTGGATTACCCAGTCCACATCTCTGAATGCAACAGAAATGAATGCCAAACACTGTGGGGTTTGTCCCTTGCAGCATGCAGCAGTCTTTCCATTATGCATTGCCTGATCCTTTGCCAGATTTCTTCAGCAGAACCAAGTGCTAGGATGAATGGGAAGAGCTTGTCTGGAGGTCACACTGTGGGAGCTGGGGAGGAGGCTGCTGTTCCATTCCTCACTTGCCCTAATGCCCTACCTGGCCCTTCCTTCCTTGTTCTACCCAGCTGTCAGACAGTGAAGCTTCCTGCCCATGCAAGTCTTACAGGTAACAGTGATATCACTGTTACTATATTTATTAACTAATCTTAATGCTATCAGTAAATCCAGGACCCCAAAAATGGATTTGTATTTCCCAGATGATAAGAACTATTAATATTATGAGGATTGTTAGCATTCCAGGACTGCTGCAGAAATCATTTGGTGCCAAGAAGGCATTCTGCAGTGGAGGAGAGCTGTTACAAATAACTGCTGTTACATATAATAGCATCCTAATTCCCAGTGCAAATATGTTGGTAACAGCTCTACAGACAGCTGGGCTGGGGGAACACTGAAACAAACCCAACTAGATGAGTTTAATTTCCTTTTGGTTTGGAATTACTCTTTACAGTGCCACTACACAAGTCCACGTGTTGGCTTTGAGCTGCCAGCTCCTCAGGGCAAGGTTTAAATTAAGTACTCTTCTGCTTTTCTCTTTCTTTTTTTAAATCAGGAAACTATTTATATTCATTTCAAGCTTTGTAATCTGCTCCAACCTACTGTTCCAAAATAACAAACAAAAGAATACCCAAAGCTAAATGTTGACTCTTCATCCCCTTTCCCAGCCTCCTATTTAATCAGCCTTGTGGCATATTGGAAAACAGAGAATTTAGTTCCACTTCATTATTATGGGAGTAAAAAAAATCTTACTGGTAGGCTTAAAGCACTCAAATACCTGAAGCCATGTCCTAATCTGCACAGCACATGGGTGTAAAATAGACAGGCAATTTTTGTTTCCTTGGGGCAACACTATTCATGCTGTCTGGCAGGGGCTCTCTGTGTTTCATCTCCTCTTTCTGAGCACACTGCCAGGCATGGCCATCAGCTAGTGGGGCAACAGAGGGAGTGGAGCAAGGAAAGTTGAAATTAGAAATACGCTGAGGTTAGCATCTAGTGTACATTTAAAATAGCATGAATCTAGCAGTGCTGTAGTGAAAGCCACCTGCAACAAGCAGAGTTTTACCTTTCATATATCTTGCAAAATCCTCACTATTGCCTATCCAAGGCCCTGCCCACAGCACAAGTTGGGATCACTGGAGAAGAGAGGGCCAGGAAAGAGAGGTTATTTAAACCTGGAAAAGACTCATCCTCCTGTGGTCAAACTCCCCACAAAACTCTGTGGTGTCATAGACATTTAGGAACAGGAATCCATGATCCCTGGGATGGCAGCTGACTTGATGACAGCTCAATTACAGACAGTCATTCCAAATGTCTGGTCCTTCAGCAGGTTCTCAACTGGCATCTAAAAATGTGAGGCCATTGATAAACAAGCCCCATATTACATTAATGACAAAGTGATAATATCTTTGAAGAGAATATAATTTGGGTTTCATTCTTTCATATGTTGTTCTCCAACATTCTGGAAAAAAAAACAAACCCAAACATAAATACTGTAAAGCCTGATGATGCTGGTAAAAAAGATCAATAGAGATTGAAGAATTAATTAAAATGAAAAAAACATTATCTGGGGAAGGCCCTACCTAGAACTTTCAGTTTTGAAATATTTGGAGCTGACCATTAATTTCTCTGTCTTTTCTCTCTGACAGAGCACCGCCTTCATCAAAATGAGTACATTAGTTCCTGCCCTTAGAAATTGACATGAAAATACCCTTCTGCTGGTCCAAAATGATGGAGGTATTCTAAAAGCAATCATGTTAGAATACAAGAGGCACAGAGTAAAATTTTCTTTATGTTTCATAAACATTTAACATCAAAACAAGACAACAAAGCATTTCTGAACCTAGCCACCAATCAAAAGCTTCTTGTTTTAAGTTGTTTTTCAAAATAAATCATTTTCAGGGAGTAAAATCGCTCAGCGAGCTCATTGTGTACTGGCCAGAGATTACAGACATGCTTGGGTTGCGGTGTAGCTGTGTGAGCAGGCCCTGGTAAAGGCGGAGCTGCTGCACATCGTGGGGCTCCTCTGTGGGCAGGGGAGTCAGTCGGGGATTACCGTGCCCGCTACTGGCCAGCTGTCCGGCCGCTGACAACCAAAAACTTGTCTCATATAGCATTTTCTCTCTCCAAGCTCCTTTTCGCTCTCAAGTTCCCTCGAGAACCTCTCCGTCCATCCCGTGCGAAGGGCCGGTGAGCCGAGGAGGGGCAGATGAGCACCGGGGCGAGCAGGGGCGCTCTGCTCTGGGTCGGAGGCTGAGGAGCCACGAGTTGCCTCGCTCTGCAGCCCTGCGCGGGCAGGGCACATAGGGGCACGCTGGCCGCAGGGCAGCTACACAAGGAGAGCCCGATTTAAAACACAGACACGTAAGCACGGCAGAAACCCCACCTCCGTGGGATGGCCTGCGAGGGATCCAACGGGCAGAAACGCCACGGACACACTCCTCCCAGCGCAACCGTGACTATGGCAGCTGCGGCGGAGAGAGGGGGAGGCGGGCGGATGATGCAAGGCGCTCGGCATCGCGCCGGTGGCGGCCGGAGCGCGGCGTTCCGCCCGCAGCCCCGCGCTGGCTCCGCCGGGACCGGCTCCGCGGGCGCGGCTGGGCGTGCTGGACCGCAGAGCCCGCGGGCACCGGCAGCATCGGCATCTGCTGCTGCCCGGGCCTCCCACCCTGCCCGCACGCGTTATCCAGCAGCTGTGAGATTTACTCCACCGCACCGACTCCTAGTCACTTCTCTTCAGAGCTCATTACAAAGAGTAATTAAATGGTCCTAACGTCCCCAGCCTTAACCCTGTTTAGTAGATAAAGTGGATAATTGAGCACTGTTAGCTCCGTTTTGCCATGGAAACTGGTGAGAAGGGCTAACACAAGGTCACAGGGCCACTATGAGTCAACTCAGGATCACCGTACATCAGTTACTGTCCCCTTCATCCAAAAATGCTGGAGTATTTCGTTGGCTTTAAGGAGTTATGGATCAAAACTGCTAGTCCTGTCTCATCACTGGGAAGTCTAACACAGAGAAGTATTAAATGACCTAACAAATAGAGTATTTGAGAACTCAAAACAAGCACTGGTATTTTGTTTTCCATCTGCCAAAGGAGATGCCACAGTTTCTTTTAAACACTCTGCTTGATGTAGCTGATTGTCTCATGTGCATATCCTTGTACTGATATATAGCAAATCAGTGGGATGTGACCAATTTGATACCTGGCCAGTGAGTTTTAAATGTCACTATTTGTAGCTGCCCAGGTAAAATCACAAGCCCCCGCCATCGTTCTGTCAGTTTGTCACATGTGCAACTGCAGTGACAGCTCTGAGATGTTGGCCAGGCCTCTCCCCTGAGAGCACCTTCCCTGTGCTGACCGTGAGTCATGGGGCTGGAACCACTGCATCCTGCAGGCTATAAATAGCTCCATTCCTATAAACTATTATCTCACTTTCAGCCAGTCCATTTGCCTGATTCTGAAATGTTTATCTTGCCCTAACTGCCATCCTAAAGGTGGCATGCTATTTTCAGCCTATGAGAAGCTTGAAGAGAGATAAATTTTAAAATACTCCCCATTATTTTTTAACACCCTAGTACTTACGCAAGATGCTCAAATGGAAGACCTCTATGTATTCACAACATACAAATAAACCTGACAAATTTTCTCTACTTACATGTCTCAACATGGTTTTTAGGGAGTGGAAAAGACTTCAAAAATTTTTGGCTTTGCTCCTATGGCAGACCAGTAAGGCTTGAGAAGAGACCACATGCACTGCCTCCAGAGAGCCAGCAGTGTGGACAAACAGCATAATTCGAACAACAACCTCCCTGGGCCATTTTGTCTCCCAAATCCTGACTGTCTTTCAAAGCTTTCTCAGAAAATCTATTATTATGCCCACATAATCACAATAAACTTTGAATTTTATACTTCCATTTAAAGCTATGGAAAATTTGTGACAGATGTAAAGAGTGGGAAAAGCAGACCCATCAAATAATGTGTAAATAATGAAGAGCATCTTGCATAATCCACTGAGGTGAAAAAAAACCTTTAAAGGGCAATTGCCTTTACTGAATGTTGAACCAGTGTGAAAAGCAGAATTTGAAAACTGTCCTTATTTCTAAACTTCTTGATGAGAACTAAGTGGATTAGTTTTTCTTGCCAAGCAATTCAGGTATAATCAGATGTGTTCTACCTGTGCCACAATCCCAGTACCAGACACGGGCTAACATTCCCTAAATTGGATCAGTACCCCAATGCAGTTTGGAAGGTAAATGACCTGGGTAGCTCCTCTCTTGTGTGGACAGACTCACTGCTCACAGCACGGCACAGCTCTGCTCTGAGCCATGGAGAAAGTGCTAGAAAAGAATAACACTAAGACATCTAAAAGATTTAGACAGCTTTACCGCTTAAAAATGACCCCAAAACCTACCAACCAAAACCACTCAAAGTAAAGTCTCGAGAAGCCCAAGCTTTCTAGAGGAATGGAAGGAGCAGGAGCCGCCATAGGGGCCGGACTGGTGGTGTGGTGATGCTCCTGTCCCTGTCGCAGAGCCGCCTTCTCGCTTGGCTCCAAACCAGTGTCACTGTTAATTGGATGCTGAGAGATGGATCTGGCCACCTGGCACCCTGTCTGGCTCCGAGCTCACGATCCACTCACTGCAGACTGAGCGGGGAACTGGCCACCTGGCTGCTATGGGGGCTACAGACTCTCTGCTGCTCAGACATTCTTTGTGAAAACCAACAGCAACTTCTCTCTTTTGCTGTGATCACCCCTCCCATCACAACTGGTGTGCTCACAGCCAAACACCCAACTCATGACACTCCTCTCTTTCCTTCCCTGTCTCCCATGATGGATAAACACAGAATCCTGCCTTAACTGATAAATGGGAATAAAATTAACTACGTGCCTTTTCTCTAATTTCTTTGAATTATTCCAAGTTTCCTACCCCCACTCCATCCTGTCTTGCTTCTCATCATCTTTCTCAACACTCCAGATTAAAATGTGTATTAGCTGTTGAGTTGCACAACAATTTTCTGAATGGTGTGGTTTGTTGAGTATTTTTCTAATTAGTAAAAATACTGCTAAATTAAGAATAACATCAAAACAATGAACTGGACAAAAATGCGGTGAAATCAGACTGATACCTGAAGGCAAGGTTCTCCACTTGCCTTGCATCCTGTTCTATTGTTAGCACTAGCAAAATCATAGTGAGAAAGGACACAATTTTGATTAATTTTTTTTACATTCATTTTGCATATATGCAAATTACTCCACAAGAAGCAAGACAATTGAAAATGAAGAATGAAGTGCATGAAAATAAATCGGTATAAATGTAGACTGCTGTTTGTGTCACTCAGTGAAACAACCCAAATTTCACAAAAATTAATTTTACTACAAACTCACTACAAGTCCTCACATTTTCTTCTCAATTTCCAACGTACCATGTGCTCCCTGACTCTGTATCTGAGCTTGAATTACCAAGTTATTAGGTAAGAGCTCACTGGCACAGGCTCCTGCCCACACGTTCGGTGGGCTCTGCTCTATCTGAGCTCAGTCCTTTCCATTTTCTGACTAGTGATGCATCGCCCCAGCAAGGACCAACATTATTTTTTAATATTCAGTACGTAATGGGCTGCTGAACATGTACAATTGCCATTTCCAAGTGTGACATTTAGCACTGCTGGTGTTTTATTTTCCCCATCTTAGGTGTCAGTAGAACACTTGTTGCTGTTTGCTAACAGGCTTTGAAGACTTCCAGCTAATAACAAGGCTGGTGGAAGTTGTGGGGCAAGGAATTTATTGCAAAACCTCAGCATCTGCCATTTTCTTAGGAGGGTATGTGCTGTCTCTTGCTACAGCAGTCCCTGCTGATATTGACCCCAGCTGGAGCTGAGTGCTGGTAAGCAACTCAGTTCTAGTGTCCTGTAAAACGCTTTTTCCTTAACTGGTCTGGCAGCCCCAGAATAGCTCTGTGCACTCCAATTCATACTGTTTTGTAAGTAATGACAGATAATGCTATCAAAGTCTGTTCATAGAACATAGGGACTAACTCACTTCATTGAAATGTACACATTTTGCATAGCAGGACTATTCTAGCCAGCCCAAAGATACTATGTTCTGTGAGAACTACGATGATCCCTAGCTGTCCTCTACTTCCCGGCAATCAGATTTTAAGAAATCTATTTTTTAGATGACTACATAGATATCATAGCACTGAGCACTTTAAAAAACCTAAAACAGACTACATTAGCTTAAAATTCTAGGTAGTAAAGAAACTCGAGAGGAGCGAAACATAATTAACTCGGAGCATGGAAAGATTCCCTTGTGGGAAAACCACCCTGAATTAAAAAAGGTGGTTTGTACAAAGTACCTAATGGTGAACCCAGAACCTGGCAGGTTATACACTCTGAAGGCTCATCTCTCAGGCTGAAGGCGGAAATACTTTTGGTTTATTTTCCCCAGAGAATTTGTTCTTAGCCATTTGAAACTTACTTGATTTCTTGGTTATTAAAATGCAATCACCACCTTTTTCAGTGCTTGGTCTTTTTCTCTCAAGAAAATGAAAATAAAAGGTGTGTTGCTGAAATTGCCTACAGGTATGTCTCAGCATTCAAAGAATGCTTTTGAAAGCTCCACTGGCAAACAGAGCCCAGCTCTGCTCACCTGAAAATAAAAGGTGAAGGTCTCCTGAGCAGACAGACAAGGTAGGAGATGGAGTTTTTCCCAAACAAGTCAATTTTTATTCCTCAGAATTTACTTTTTCTTTTCAACTCACTACAGTAACTCTTAGCCTAATTTCGTCCTGCTTCTGTAACAGAAGCTCTGTGATCTACAGGAACTGCACACACAAGTGCTCCAGAACCAAGTTCCTACCCTGGCATTCACCAGTAGTGGACATGCTTGTTCCTACAGATGTGCAGGTGGCACAAAGGCAAATTTTTCAGAAGTGTCTGTTGAGGTATTACAGATGAAAATTTGACAGTCCAGACTCCCATTGTAGTTATTACTGTCTCACCATAATTCAATTGCTTTCTAACAGCCTTACCTAACTCCATTATTCTGGCACATTGTCAATCAGTCACCCTGCCCAACACTGTTTGATTTGGTTTTGTTTTTGTTGCTTTGGTTTTTTTTTTAATTATAGTTACATTGGCAACTCTAAAGAAAACAAACGGTATTTCTTTCAGCTGTGTTATGTACCATTAAGCTGATTAATTCTAAAAAAGAATTAAGAGAAAAAAAGAATCCTAGGAAATGTTGCTAAGGGAAAAAACAACTTTGCAAACTCAAGCTCCTTATTTATGCAGTTCTCAGTTTTTACAGACAGGTCACCATCCCTGGCTGTGTTACATCCCCCTCCACAAGTCCTTAAAAGAGGAAAATTGGTTGGTAGGTAGGTTTTTAAAAAATCACAGAGTAGCTCTGCAAATACAACGTATCAGAAGACTGTACAGATCAGATGTGTTAGATAGAGTTCATATCAAAAAATCTGCTTTATCAGTATGTCAAAAATGTCACAAGATACTTTGCATTGTCTTGTGCCATAAGATGACAAAATTGCTCTAATTCAATCTCTCCTCCTCAGACCCTGCTTAATAATGAAGAAGATGCCATAGGAGATAAAGCAGTGAATACAGATAACGCAATGAAGCCTGAAAACGGGGACAGAGAAAACTCTCCAGGCCAAATGGAAATCTACTGGGACTCTAAATGAAGCAAAGAGGAGTTCGTTCCTATGTTTTTAAGAATTAGTAAATCATACTTGATTAGAAATCCTTCCCAATTCCAAATACAGATTGTCATTATTTATTAGCACCATTTGTAACGAAGGATATCACCATGGATTAAAATGAGAACAAACTGATCCTCACAATTGTAATCTTTATAATGCAAGTCTGACATCGTGTTCCTGGTTAGAGTTGTGGATCACTTCTGGCTAAGTCACAGGAAGTACTGGTGTAAAATAAAGGGTAAACACTGTGAAAATCATGTCCTGTCATGTTCAGAGCCCACTCTGCCCCACGTCTCTCCCAGTTATAGAAAGTGTATTGAACTATGAAACTATTCACTAAAACATTCTATTACATAACTATAATCTCCCTACAGTGCAGCTCTAACTGGCACCAGTGGCAGCCTTACCTGCAAACTCTTACGTCACGGTTGGATGCTGATTTTTTACCTTGAGGTAAAGTTCTATTCCCTTTTTCATAGAGAGCTCTCAAAACAACAGAACTCAGTCTTTTATCAATTTTTAAGGTAATACACATTAGTTTAATGAAATTTGTTTAGCATTTCCTATTTGGAATGAATACAGAAAATCCAGTGGAGAGTCAGGGACAATTGATCCTTTGAAGCAATTTTAATTAAGTGCATTTTTAACCTGGTCAAAAATGCCACATCCTAAAATGTATCTTTTTCTAATTATATATATATATATATATATATATACACATATATATATATACACACACACATAATTATATCACAGAGGGCACTAAATGATGCTTAGAATAAATAACAAAGGTACACCAAATGTCTGAGAGAGCTTTTCAGCCAGCAAAGTGTGGAGTCTACAAACATTGCAGACCAGTTGGATGATTAATTCCATCACAGTCACCAATAGCTTTAACCCTAGTTTGGGAAAAGATTTTTTCCAATATGATAATATTACTTTTATGTTGACATTTACTGAAGCACGAATATAAACAGACTTCATAAACATGAATGGATAATGTTGGCATTGGAAATGTTTTAACGAGTATTCAAGAGATATGAAATTATTTGCCCCAAAGAAGAGGAGTTCCTGAGAGGACAAAGCACAGGATATCACAGTGTATCAGTGTTAAGATTTGTAACTTTTCCAAAAATGGACAGATATTCCTTCTTCCTTCCCTTCCCCTCCCTCCTGGTACTTACAGTTGCACCCAGAAGGGATTGACTGCAGCAGTGTTCCTCTTCATGTACCACTGAACAAACCCTTTCACTGCCTGTCCTTTAGAGCTCCTGAAGCTGCACTTCCCTGAGCAGCAGCTGCAGTCCCCCAGAGCCACAGCGAGCTCTGTCCCACACTCTGTCTGTGTCTTCTTTGCTATCTGACAAGTTTTAAATCCACTTACAACTTTCAGTACATTTACTAGAAAACACCTTCTGCAACAAGTGATGTCCCTAAGTTGTCCTTTCACAACGATTTAAGATAATATTAATTACAGCTGTTCTCCAGAGGGAAGCCAGTGGTAAAAAGGCAAGCTAAGGTTCCTGTTCCCTGGTGCCATGTGCCATGAGGAGCAGCCCTCAGCGTTTCATCATCAGCCAGCACCACACTGAATCACAGCATCACTAACGTGTGTAATTGCTTGCAGAAAGGTTCAGTTTAAGAATGTGTCAAACATATAATTTGATCAGGGCGTGTGAGTATCCACACTTGGGCTGGTGGTGGTGCATTCTTATGGCCATGAATCACACAGCATTTGGGCCACCTACCTCCACCTTGTAGGGAAGCTGCAATATTCTGTCCTGTTGGAAAGAAACCTGGACTAACTCTTTAGAAGTTGATGGGGCCCTCAGCACACATCTATTTCAATATCTCAGCCCGCTAGTTAGACCAGTAATGGTCATGATGTTGCTGAGAAACATGAGCTTCTAATCTAATAGGCAATTTTCATTTTCTGGTAATAACAAACATTTTAAAATGTAAAAAATAAAGCATTGGTATGGCATTTACATTTCTAAATAGCTCTATGTGTTGTAAAATGTTGCTGTTTTTAATGGGGGGGATATACTGTTCAGTTTATTAAAGCTGATGCAGGCTTGTTAGCTAAACAGATTGCACATTAGGAAAAGAGCATTCATTTTTCTGTACGAGGAGGTGTTTCTGCTCAGGATCATATTGTTGTTTAGAAGACATGTAAGATGAAAAGTCATCTTCCCCGCAGGTAGTGTCCAGGCTCCCGGCATACCTCAGCCCGTAGTCGCAGATCTCCGGTGCAGCACGTGGGTAACTTCAGCAGCGAAGCGCATCACCCCGGGCCGGGTCACGGACAGAGGCTGTGCCACCGCGACACCACACGAGTGCAGGCAACCCTTCCTGTGGCACAGCCACAGCCACAGCCCTTTAAAGAAAGAGCCATGTGACAGCAGTATCATCAGAATAGTATTGATCTATCAAAGACTATTGAATCGAGATACCGAAACACATCACTGTCAAAAGTAGCATAAACGCTTATTAAGCTCTATGTGATCGGCAGTCCAGGTGAGACACAAAATGGAATGAAAACAGGCATGGCTACTTTTAGCAGGAAAACAGGAACACTTGCTCAAAATTTAATTTTAATTTCCTTCATACTAAATTAGAAAAGGGGGTCACTTCAGTGAAAAATTTTACTGCAACAAGGGAAGACTCTGCACAGGACCAAGGTTTCCCACACAGGAACCTCAGAGGTAGGATTCATTTATCTTCTTTTTAATGCTATTGAGAATGTCACATAGAGTGGGACACACAGACTGCTCTCTTCCTTATGTTTATAAGGTAGAGGAAAACCCACATGAGTACTGGGAGTGAGATTTCTAAAACTTTTGCATCTAAAGGAACAATAAAGTGGAAAATTGCAGTTCTAGAGTCTTGCTTGAGCCACAGAGAAGTCACTATTCACTAGTGAACAAAAAGAAGAAAAAATGCTCATTTCTTGTGATTTATCCCAGTGACAGGGTTAATGACACAGGTAGACATGCCCATTGACTCATTAAATTGAATTGCAAGACATAGCTACAAGTCAATTTCCTTTGGTATGTGCTTAGGCACCTTGTAATGACAGTATTTGTGTCACTGGAATTCAGTCCCGACCTAAAGCTGCACTGATCTTTCAGTTCAAATCTGTGGAGGCATTTTCATGCAACTCTTTCTCTTCCAGAGCTCTGTGGCTGTAACAGCTCACATCTTTTGTAGGTCAGGCACCGCGACGGGCGTGAAACGTGTACATGAGTTGGCTGCAGTGGTACAGTCACTGCAGGTGCTTTGCTACACAAATATATACATGCATAGAATATTAATGACAACTTTCATTCAGAGGCAACATATGAATTATCAATGAATCCAGTTTCCCTGTTTAGCAGGAAGTGTGTGGCAAGGGCTGATGGAACGTTTGGAATCATAATCTCAGCTGTAGTAGCTATTGCTGTGTGTGCCACCCCAGATGGCAAAAACTCCCCTGAAGAAGCCCGGCTCACACCACAGCAGAGCTGTGCAAGCTGCAAACACTACCTTTAGGAATATTCTGAGGGAAAAACTGAAGTGGAGATCAGAAGGAGCTGTGCAATTTGGATCTGCCTGTCCCTCCTGAGGCGCAGGGTCCATGTTTGCTATTATCAAGGTACAGGGTGGCAATCAAGGAAATGATCAAGAAAAATGGGCTCTGAGACTCCTCACCGTTTAGCTGTGCTGGCAGCTGGGACTTCTTTTCCACTCTAGTATCAAGCAATGATATTGCAAGGAAGGCCAGCTGCAAAAGGAGAATAAAGTACCAGTGTCCTAACAATCGCTGGAAAATTCATTAATCCCTGCAAACCAGATTTAATTTTTTGGGTAGATGCTAATAATCACTTGAATATGCACCCCAAAATACTTGAAATATTAGAATTTTGAGGTTGTCAAAACAATTTTGCCTGCTTTGCAAGTAGATGGAAATAAAGCCAAGGTAATTTGGGCAACCATTTGAAATCCCTGCCCTAAATTTCAGTCCCATTTCTTATGTTGTCTATGAAATAACCCTGACAAGTGCCTGTGTGGTGTAGGGGGTTTGCACAGCCCTGTCTTGTCTACTAATGTCTGTCTACTGCTGTATAAAACAACCAAGAGCAAGAGAGGGGCCAAGGCCCAGCACAGGCAAGGCTGACACCAGCACCCTCAGGTGCTCTGGGTACAAACACAGAGATCCATGAGGTAACTGCTACGTTGGTAATCTCCACTGCTACTCATAGGAGTAACAGATAGGACTGTACACCATTTGATTATGAAGTTTGCAGTGTCCCTTCAAATTTCTTTCAGTTTTTGCTATCAAGTTATTTTTTCATATGGAACTACCCCTTGCCTTGGATGAGCATTTCAGAGAGCTGCGTGGCCCCACTCTCACTGCACTGCTGCCGTGCTGCCAGTGCTGGAGGTAGCTCTGGTCACTGTCCCTGGCCTGCAGGGCTCTGGCATTCCAGGCCAGCAGCAGGTTCCCTGCCTGGCCTCTGCCAGCGCAGCTGCAGTGCTCACCACGCTGGGCTGTGCAGAGCTCCTGGGCAAGCACTGCTGCCCCTGACACCGGCCTCTGCGGAGCATGGGGACTGCAAAACAACTACAAATAAACCCTTAGTGCGATACAACACCTGACTGCAGGCCGCTGCGGAGCATGGGGACCCTGAACTGCAAAGGGATGGGAGAACTCTGAACTGCAAAGGGATGGGAGAACTCTGCTACACAGAGCTGCTTGGGTGTGCTGGCCACACAGGAGCTGGGACAGGCTCTGCTGTGTCACCTCTTGGGAGTGTATGGGTTAAAGTAGTCTGTGCCTCAGTTTAACACCAAGAACTACCACTCTGAGATACTAAACAAAGGACATTTTGAGATTTAACTAAGCGGGGTTTGTGGAAAATGCGAACATTCAGTTCCCAGTGTAAAGTACGAGTGTTTCTACGCTGACCCTGTGAAGGGGCACTGGCAGCAGCACACGGAGCCCCCACATCTCCCGTCACACGAAGGTGATGGACACAAAAGATCCAAACGCTTCTCTCAACTGGCGAATCCAGACCTGCGGGACAAGGTCACTCACTAGAACAGAGCTGTCCCGGGAAGGCATTCCTGGGAAGGGACACTGGGACTGCACTGCAGCGCCCGGTGCTGCGGGAAGCCGAGGTGCTGTACCCGCGGAGCCTCGTCTTCCCGGTGCGCGGTGACAGCCGGCGCGCCCGGTGCACTGCTGCTGCCCCGGCGGTTTCCCGGCGTGCCTGACCCTCCATGGCCTGTGCCCGGTGCTCCCGGTGTGTCCTGGAAAACCCCCGCTATCCCCGGTTCTCCCGGTGTCCCGGAAAACCTTCGCTAGTCTCGGTTCTCCCGGAAAACCCCCTTTATTCCCGCTAGCCCCGGTTCTCCCGGTGTCCCGGAAAACCCCCGCTATTCCCGGTGTATCCCGGAAAACACCCGCTATTCCCGCTATCCCGGAAAACCTTCGCTAGTCCCGCTGTATCCCGGAAAACCCCCTTTATCCCCGCTATTCCCGGCACTCCCGGTGTCCCGGAAAACCCCCGCTAGTCCCGGTTCTCCCGGAAAAGCCCCTTTATCCCCGCTATTCCCGGCCCTCCCGGGGTCCCCGGGCCGCCCCCTCAGCCGGGCGGCCGCGCAGTGCACGCCGGGAGGGGCGCGCGCGGCACGCCGGGACACGCACCCGGCGCCTCGGCCGCCCAAGATGGCGGCGGGCGGCCGTCCCCGCCCCCGGCCGCGCATGCGCAGCGCCGCGGAGGCCGCGCCGCTCCCGCCCTCCCTCCCGGCGGCCGCGGCGCCTCTGACAGCGCGGAGCGAGCGGAGCGTCCCCGAGCGCCGGGACCGCGCACCCGAACCCCCGCACCGGGACCGCCACTCCGCACCGGCACCCTGACCCCGCACCGGGACGCCGCGCCGGTGAGTGGGACGGGCGGGTGGCGCCGGAGCCGCGCAGCACAGCGAGGCGGCGGCGCCGGCGGGGCTCGGCGAGGCCGGGGCCCGCCGCCCCCCCGGCCCGCGGTGCGTCCCGGCCCGGGGCACGAGCGGCCGCCGCTTTCCTCTCCGCTCCCCCCTCCTCTCCGCTCCCCGCCCTCGCCCGCTCCCCCCGCTCCTCGCTCTCAAAATGGCGGCCGCGCCCGTTGGTGAGGAGGGACCGGGCGGGGCGGGGGGCGCGGGGGCCGGCCCGGCGGCCTCCCCCGGCTCGGTGTGGGGGCTCTGCGGGCCGGGGCGCGGCTCCCGCGCTCCCCGCGGGCCCCGCTCCCGCCGTGACTCTGCAGGAAAGCAGGGCCCGGTGGGAGCGGCGGGGCGGGTGCGGAGCCGCCGCCGGGCCCGTGTCCCCCCCCCCGCGGGCCGCGCCGCTCCGTCCGTGACTTAGCAAATACCGGGAGGAGGCGATGGGCCGGGGTAAAGAGCGATAAAATCGCCTTCAGGGACGATGGGCCTGCTGTGTGCGCGGAGGGCACCCCGAGCATCCCTCCGCGGTTCCTGCCGGGGGTTCTCCTGTCACCCTCCCCGGGCAGGGCCGGCCGTCGGGCGATGGCCCAAATGGCCAGCGCGGCCGAGGCACCGAAAACAAGGCGAGAATTAACAATCCGCGGAAAGGAGTAGGTGTTGTTTCAGAATTTGTCTCGCATCCCCAGTTTTCCTGCAGTGCTCAGCAGGGCAGCAGCGATAGGAGGTGGCTCAGACCTTCAGAACCAGCTGCAGTAAAACGGGGGAGGGAGGTCTAATCTCTCCTTCTGAGGGTCATATCACTGCCTGGATGCCTGCAGGTGCATAGGCTTCCCGTGAAAACCTTAAAATACTGCTTTAATCCTGTATTAATTACTGCTCGCGAGGTTTTGTTTCGGCAGGAGGTTATAGGCAGGCAGGGCTTTTGATGGAAGTTGGGGGGGTGGGAGTGGTGCCTCCCTTGAAAAGTTTGGGGTTTGTTCAGTTCTGTGGGCGTGAGATTTTTTTAAAATTTTTTTTTTTTGTTTAAGATGGATGCAATTAAACTTGACCTTTAATACCAATAATAATGTGACACCTTCCTTTCTTTGCCATGGTATCACTCAAACCATTTCAATAGTGCTGCAGCAGTGGGCTTGGTTGGTGCAGGTCAAGTCCTTTCATAATGAATTTCCTACTAGGGATGGGGGAAGGTTAATCTAAGCTATATTAAAAATCTTTAATAAACACCGTTTTAATATAATTAAATGTTTGGGCATATTGACCTGGCTAAATTGTGTATTTTTGTGGTGATTCTTCTAAGTATATGTTCCTATGACAGTATTGTTCATGGCATTAGGAGGTGGTGGTTAAAGAACCTCCGTTCAGTGATGATCATTTTGTAAATGATTGTGCAGCATTTGCTGGTTTTCGGGAGAGGGAGGGTCTGCTGTCAGAATGTTATTTGCCCTCAGAGTAATTTTGTTAAATAGGAAAATTATGTTGGGGAACTAAACAAAGAAAATATTTTAAAACTGTAAGATGCACTGCAAATATCCGGCTTGTTCTCGGGCATCTCGTTTTTCTGTGTTTCTGTTGCTGTTCCCATGTTTGTGGATGCTGTGAGCAGCCATTGAACAGGGAAGAGACTGGGTGGAGTAAGGAGGCAAAGCTGCGAAATGGCTCGATTACCCTTTCAGAGCTTTTTTTTCCTCCCTTTGCCGGGGTGGAGGAATACTAATTGCCGTAACAATGAAGTCTCTTCTTTAGGGAAGAATCTAATGGTGCAGGAAGCTTCGGAAATGAAACAAATCTCACATTCTGTTCTGAGACTGATTTTTCTGCAGGGTGGATTTTGATTTGTCTAGCAGTGAGAAGTGACCAGTCACTGTTGCAAAGCCGGATTTTTTTTGTCTGATAACCGCTTCAATTTATCCACTTAGATATGCACTTGTTGAATTGATTTTATTTACATTTTAGATAAGAATTGCAATTTTTCTGCCAGTGTTGTACACACAAGATTTTCTGGAATCTGGAGAAGCGTCTGTATTGTGGCTTCATGCTGTTATTTGTTCATGGAACTTCTTGGTTAGAGCGGATTATGGGTGGGCACACAGAAAAAGACAATCCCTGGTTTCTCTGGTGACCACAGTGGAGTGACTGCTGTCAGTGTACAGACTGGATTGCACTGCCCTTCGTCGTGTGCCAAGCTGTTGTAAAATTACGTCTCAGGATTTTGGAAACCCTTTTGAGCGCTGTAGCTCTGTAAGAGCATTGCTGTCCCCCTTGGGTACCACTGCTTAAAGTTGTGTAGGAAAAGCATTTGAACAAAGGATTTGGGGAATACAATAGGGATTGGAGGAAGCATCTAGGAAGGGCTGCCTATGGAAATGCTCTCCTATTCCACATGTGCCTCGTGGCATTCCCATCTGATTTTAATGCTGATTGGAGCAAGGTCTGAAGCAGGCTTTGCGTTTTCATGGGGGTCTCAGTTCTGGAGTGCAGTTTGTGAGAGGAGATGGGCACACAAGAAAGAGACTGTGCTGCTCTTAGTATGCCCAAAATTAAATTAAGGGGCAGTGGTTTCTGCATGATTTCTAGTTCATTCACTTGGAGTAGATGTTCCAGGATTCAGTGGCTGCATGAGCCAAATACCTGAGTCTAATGCATATCCAGGCTAAGGCCAGTGAAGAACCTAGCAAAACTCTTTCCATCTTAACTGCTTTGGTTGATTTTTCTCCCTGAAATAAGGCAGTAACTTTTTCTACAGGAGTAACTTGTTCGTTTGGGTTCTACAGAAGCAAAAGGCATCAACAGTTCCTTTCTGGCTGCACACAGGCTCTGTCTTGCCTGTCCTGCTGAATCCTGTGCCTGTTCTGGCTCCTGTGCTCCTCCCAGCCTGGGAGCTCAGGTTGTGTCTTTGCTCTCAACTTGCCATGGATGGGACAGCTCCAGAATCAACATCTGCCTTGTCCAGCACTGCAGCCTTGTCTTCCATGAAGAACTCCGTAGCCCATGCCCATCATTAATTATAATATATTTACACTTCTTGTGAGATATTCTGGGCAAACAATAGCTGGGCCCCTCTGCCTTAGGGTAGCTCAGGTATAGACTGAATATGTTTGTAAGTTTTTTTACAACCCTCTGTAGCTGCCCTGTATTCCTGAACTAGAGGGGTTGGAATTAGCTAGTATGAAGGAGAGTGACATTGGAATAATTCAGTTTAGGGCATCTCTCTTCTGCTTTGGTCAACTTCAGGCCCATTTTCTAAACTAAAGGCAAAGACTTGGAGAGCAGCTGAAGCATCCATGAAATGGGCACTGAAATACTTGTCAGGCTGAAAATAAGAACTGTGTGGGCCTAAATTCAGGATATCAAGAGGACAATAGAAATCTGTAATTATTATTAATAGATAATAATTTCAGATTTCCTATAGGGTGTGGGGGAGTTTCCAGCCTCTAACATGTAATTTGTGATGGCAGCTGGAGATCTTTCCCAAGGATCAGAGCCATGTGTGTTGATAGAATGGTGCTGGGACTCTCCTGCGAGGTTTGTTACAGAGAAGTCGTTATGTGCTGTCCATACTTGCAGATCTGTCAGTGACGTTACAACTGGCTCCTCTTTCTCCCTTCTGTAAGAGCTTATGTATCATTGGCAGGACAACATGACTACTAAAAATGTATTGCACTGATGAAGCCTTGCCTGGGTTCAGGAGCTTTCTCAGGAGCTACTTTATTATCTGACACAAGGGAATGGGGCTCCTCATGTGCCTTTTGAGGGTTTTATTCATGGGTGATGTTGCTTGGACAGAGTAGGCTACACTTTGAGTTTTTAGAAGTAGACATTTACACTAAGATATAATCCTGACCTGTTTAAAATCAGTTTTCAAGTACATAAAGCTGTTTCCTCAGAATTCTTGCTCTGAATGCTGTCCACGCTAGGGGAATATGAATGGCTGTGCTCTGTGGGCAGGATGGTGCCACCACTGGGGTGCAGAGGTGTGGTGAGAGCTGTAGCTCTGTCACATCAGCTTAATGGTGGGGTCCTGAGCCTAGGTTGGGTTAAATCTCTAGTTTTCATGTATTACAGTTATTTTAGAACAAAACTTTTCTTCATTCCTACCATGTTCTAAGACCTGCTGATGAACAGTACATATTAAAAGCCTTGGCAAGAACCAGGATTTTGTCTGATGAGGAACAGAATTCCAGTTTTACCCTGGAGATGCCAACTGCTGCGGGTTAGCCCAACAGATGTGTATTGCTAACCTGTATCTTATATCAGTTGTTTAAAAAAGGGCTTTTTCCTCTCAGTTGAGGCAGGACCTGGATGAGGCAATGTGTGTCTCATAATGTTTAAAAGCTTATTATGTTTTCTTTTTTTTAACTTCCTGCTCTCTCCTTAAGGGATTAGATAGGTGTGACTTAGGCTCTTTTGCTTTTAGTACACTGTCTTGGAAGCCACCTATCATTTCACTTCCTGCTAGCATCCACTGTCAGGAAATTTCAAAGAAAAAGCTTATGTACAAAGTAAGTATATGCTGAGTTCCATTTCCTTGGGACTATAAACATACAGTCCTTTCAAAACTAATGTTATGCACAGCATTGTCACACTGACCAATACCAAGAGCACTGATGCATGTATAACTATGTAGAAAAAAATCAACATTATTAATTCAAAGCACTTGCTAGTTAATACATTTGGAATTATTTTTGCCATTTCCTTAATGGTACTGCTTCTGAATGAGCTTTGCAGTTTGGCTTGGCTGCTTGTGGACTTTGGCTAAGGGTTGTGATTAAGTGAATGTAATAAATACATTGTTGTGGTTGTGATTTTGTTGATTCTGGAAGACTTAGCTGATATTTTTTACTAGTAACTACTTCCTGCAGCCTTGAGAAGGTGTTTCCAGAGATGGGACCATCCAGGTTGAGGTTTGTAGGTGGTGCAGCAGCAGTGTCTGTCCTGTAATTTCCCTGGATCCGTTGTTAAGTAGGTCCCTGCTGAGGGAGTTGGTCGAAGGCTGTTCAGAGGCACCTCTTGTTCTGGGGCTGGTTGGTGACTCAGCTGTCACACCTCTTGTGAGGTAGGTGACAGGCTCTGTGGCATGGTGCTGTACTGGTTTGCATCTGGGGTAGCGAGGGCCATTCATGACTGAGATTATTTATACCTTGCCTCTTGTATCCATGTTAGTTGTTCCCGTTGTGCTCCACAAACCTTAAGTTCCTTTGGTTTAATTAGACAGACAAGTGTTCCCCTCCCCACCTCCCCCCGAGATTGCCTCTGCCTTGTTTTTCTGCTTAATGCTAAAGCAAGGTGTTATGTTTATCCTTCTTTAAGACTAGAGGAAAATCAACTGGAACCATCTAGGCTGTTTGCTGGAGATAAATGACTATTTCTTCCATAACAAAACAACATTGGCGGCTTGTCTTTTGCTGGATTCACCTGCTTTTTGGGGTGAAAAAAGAGATTGGATAAACAATTTGGTTTGTTTAAATTCTCATGTCTTTGCAGTCTATTAAGAGGATGATGTCATTAATGAGTGTCTGTATGTATTTTAAACAGATGGTGTCTGTTAAATCAGTAATGATAGAAGTTTCTGGTTCTCTCACCTTCAGCTCTGTATTAGAGGCAGGAATGTAGTAGGTGAAGGCGGATGATAAGAAAGATGAGACACCTTCTACCAGAACCCTGATTTCGTTATGTTTGGTACTAATGTCATGAAAGGTTGAACACTGTTCCCTCTAATAGAATAAGATGTTATAGATCACAATTACGATGAGCGTTTTGGTTTTCCCCCCAACTCTGGGCAAGTGAAACCATTTTTGGTCAACAAGATTTGAAAATGGACAAAGGACCAACAGAGAGTGGAAGTTCTGTCTAAGTTCTTGTTTGGATTTCTTTGTGGTTTGTACCTTCCCTCATTCTAAATTATTAACATAGGTGTTCCTTTAAGTTTTCTTCTGGATATTTTTCTTTATAAATTTAATCAATTCATGGCCATTTTTGTTACTATCACATTTCCAGTATAACAGGCAGTTTAATGATTGAATTATTTAAATTTGGATATAGTCCTGTGACCTCTTTTACAGTTATAAATCTGTTACTTAATATTTCAAGTAGAATGAGAGAAGAATGAGAGGAAGAACTGAGAACAAAGTTCAAATCCCGTGCATGCCTGCTGACAGAACTATCTAAGTGCAGCAGTCTTCTCCTGGTGGTCTAGAATTGCTATCCCAAAATGTGTATGTGTTGTTTGACCTGGCAGTAATGATACTGAAAAATACCCCGCTGGAGTCATCGAGCTGACCCTGATGTGCTTCGCTCTGAGCAGGTGTTGAGTAGCAGCGTGTAACATCGAGCCCGGTAACACTACCCCTGCCTGCTGTCCTTCCGCTGTCACAGCTCCCCGAGCAGCAGGGTGGGGACTGCCGTGTCAGAAACCTCCTCACACGTGTGAGAGCTTTATTTTCTACTGCAGCCTGCATCCTTCCTGTTATTGGTAGCTACATTTACCTGCTTTTTCACACAGAATTGAACAGGCACGTTAGAAGATGGATGTTTTCCCTTGTTTTCCACCATAGCCTACATGTAGACCTCAGGCTGGAGCTCTGACCTGGAGGAAGCTCAAAGGTTCTAAAATGAGATGGTGTGACAGTGCTCACTCAAGGTGTTTCTCCTGAGAATTAATTGTCTCATGCTTCTATCAGAATTGCAAAACTGAAGTGATACATGGTGAAAAAATGTCAAGATTGAATTAATTTAGTCTTATTTAAAAAAAAAAATTCCAAGTAAATTTGGCCCAGATTCCTCAAAGTAATTTAGTGTTGGTGCCTGGGAAGGTAACAAGGCCAGAAATGTGTTTTGTTGTTTTACAGTCCTAGAGGTGGGTAGTGACTGCCAGTGATGTGTTAAAAACTTAGTTTGAAATAATAAGGGAAAGCAGACGGGCATAGGAGTTGATTTCAAAATGCATAGGCGTTTCTTTTGGCAGCATGCTGCGTGGAGCACCCGACTTGCTCCTGGTTTACAGCATCTTGATGACATTCCTTAGCTTTATTTTTCAGATGTAACTGCAGCCTGCTCTCCAAGTCTTTGGAGCATAGGCACTGTATCTGATCTGCTGCAGATTGCTTTGTGGTTCCCCATGGATTTGGTACTGAATTATTTTCAGAACTAAACAACTGTATCAAGTTTTTAGCAAAAGCTGTAAAAGTAGGTGAAATGGGGAAGAAAACAGACATAAAATTTTCTACTTTTTTCATGTTAAAAATATATTTCCTTTGATAAACCTGTAACTGAACTGAAATGGAAAATGCTTTTTGTGAATTATTATAAGCACTACACAGAATGCTGTACTCTGTGGATACTACATTAATGTATCAAGCGAAGTGTTGACCTACGGGCATTTTGAGACTTCCCTTAATTGCAGAATAACAGGCTTACTAAACATATGAATTAAAAATCAGGCTCAGAGTTGTAATTCAGATCAGATTTGCTTCTTGTTTTGTTCTTCCCAAATCAGATGGCTGTTGGAGCTCACTTTGTCGTAATCCCTCAGCCAGCTTTACTGATGTAGGCTGAAAAGTGGAAAAAAGATTAACCCAGCTCATAAATGAGTAGCTTTCTCATATTCTCCCACTCATCCCTGCTGGCTTAGCAGGTGATGGATTCCAACATTTTCTAGGATAAGGTCTGTTTGCTGCACTAAGGGCAGCTGCATGGCTGTGCCTGGGTGATTCTACTGTGGATGAGCTTTCCTGCAGTAATGGGGGGCAAGATGGAAGCAGGAGAGGAACTGGATTATTTCACTTGTCACTGCTTTTCTTTCCTGTCAACAGATAGAGACATGTCAAGGAACCCTCTTCAGGCCCTAATACTTATGCCTAGGAACCATGGATATTACTTCACTTCTGTGGAATCTGGCTTTGAGTACACTTGTAGAAGGAGTTGTCCTACTCTGTGGCTTGAGTGTGATAGAGCAGCTTTTTGCTTATGGGCTTTAAAACAAAATCAGACCCATTAAAAATTAGTTTAAGTTAGAAGGAAGTTTTCTTATATACTTGGTAGAATTTAGCAACATAATCCAGAGGTGTAAGAGAACAATTCATGTGGTTTAGTTCTTCCATAAGGACTGTAGCTCTATTTGCCTGGGAATTACTCCCAAATAACCCCTTTAAGTTCTCTTGTTAATGTTATGAAACAGGATACACTGTCTAAGAACCTTGCTAGGACCTCCTGTGCCAGCCATGTAGCAAGAGACAATGCAACAAGAGTTTCTCCTTTAGTAATGCACAAATGGATCCTTTCAGCTTTAAAGAATTGTGGAATTTAATTTTGATATATCAATTCAGTTACTCTTTTTGGTGGTCTTTGGTTTTCATAAGTGACTGGCCTTTCACTGGGATTGTAAAATTAGCTGAAGAGAGGGAGCTAACTGAAGTAGGATATTGTGTATATTAACTCAGAAGTAAACTCCAGGAGTTTTCTTTGAGGTAAAGCAGACCTTTTAAGAATGATAGAATGTGTTAGAGAAACCGCTTACTAGCATGTAGCTGGATACTCCAAAATGTTTTAAGTTTTATGTGTTATTGACATTTTAAATGGTAAGTTAAGATTTAAATTTGAACCTAAATGTGAATAATGAAAAACTCTCAATTGATTTCATAGTGTGTACCCAGTTTTGTGTTCCTGATGCTGGTGATGGCTCATGTGCCTTTTTAACACCAAATGCTTTATATTAGGTGTGCCTGAGCTGGCAATCTGCAAAAGTGACATCCGATTTTGTTTCCTTCAATAAACGTTATTGGAGAATATAATTAAAAACGCTGTCATAATAATACTTACGGAAAAAAATGGTTTTGAAGCTGAGTTAACTAAAGTATTAGAATTCTGCAAAAATGTACAATTCCTAAAGCACAGCAGTGCTGAGCTAAAGCTTTGTTGAGCTTTCAGAGCTATACTCTGCTGGTCTGTTCTGTATCTGCTGATGCTTTAGCTCTGTAATTGATGTCAGGTATCTCTTCTAATTTTTAATATAATGAGCTACAGTTACATGTTTAGTGTATATAGCTTGTGTTTTTGTGGCAAAGACTGTTTATGGAGCCTAAGCAACGGCCATAAAAACTGCAGAAAATTGAATTAATTTACTATTAAGTTCCTGGAGGAGCCGTGGACATTTATTTGGGATATGCACTACCATGCGGGTGCTGGACAGCAGCAGCAGAGTGAACCTGGGGTGGTGGTGCTGGTGTATGGAGCAGTTCACTGCTGCTGCCTATGTGGTGAACCAAGGAATGAAGCTGAAGCTGATTTTTGGTCTTCTTGCACCTCGCTGTGGTAGCAGAGCACTGCCAGTGACAAAGGCACTGCCACAGCTGGGTTTGCTGTGCCTCTCTCCTGGGGCTCACTGCGGGTGAGATGGATCATAGCTCACTTGGGGGTGACTTCTACTGTGACTTTCTCTGAACAGCAGAAATAGGCACTGTTAGTCATTTGAGCCGTTTTAGGGGTGTATTTATGGTCCTTATGTATTATTTGGTCCTTAAAAGTGTTTTTGACAGACTTGATGGGAGCAAACAAAAGCAGTGGAGAACTTTGAACCAAACTTACTGACAAAATCCTGTGGAAGATGCCAAGGTTTGTTGTGATGGTAGAATTTGGTACCTCAGGATACATTTCTGAAAATGGGGATTTGGAACAGCTTAGGGCTGTTTAGCATCCAGTAGACTCATGTAAACAAAATCATAATGAACTCTGAAGAAATTTACAGACTAAATTTGATTTACTTTTTTGTGTGTACAGAATGGGCACTTTTAGGAATTTTGATTCCAGTGATTCTGCTCTTGCTTGATGCTGGTTCTGGTAAATGAACAAGTATTTTTTGTCAGGTTGAGAGTAAAATGCTGATGAATTAATTTGGTTCCATAATCTGTTTTTCAGTTGCATTTCGAGAACACATATAGAAAATATTTAAGTGTCTCCTGAAGGAAGTATGAACACAGTCATAGAAATACCTACAAGCCAAGGCGTATAATTTATTGGCGTAACATACATGAGCTGAGGGGACTCTCTTGCCTGAAAGTGATTATTTTTTCTCTACCTCATTTCTGTGACTGAGCGTGTAGTTATTGTGCTTGGATACCTCCTGCAGAGCTGTCTCAGCTAAGAAGTGGAGCTGAACTTGTTGAATTTTGCTGTTGGTGCGTTTATGAATCATCTGCAGGTCTCTCATTAAGTCATTGTGAAGTTTTCCAGTGATCTCGGAAGCACTTGAACCGCGCTGATAGCCATCAGTGGAAGAGCGCAGTGTTTGAAGCCGGGAAGCAGCAGCGGTCTGCTGACTCCTCAGTCACCTGGGGAAGAGGGTGTTCCTGTCCGTGCCGGCTGGGCGCTGCCAGCGTGGCGCGGGGCTGGCCGGGTGCCCGGCTGGCAGCCGGTTGCCCAAGGGGCGTGTGCTGCCCGGGTGGCACCGGCTGGGCAGCGCCGGGGCCTCGGAGCCCCTGTGGTGGCAGCGAGCGTGTCCTCGGTGTGGCGCTCGGGAATCTGTGAACCCCAGTTCAGGGAGAAGGGGGGCAGTGGTCAGACATGGAGAGACAGGGGGACACACTTAATTTTTTTTTATTTTTTCAAATGAGGAGGTCAGAAGAATCTACACTGTGTTGTTTTTACCTTCCTTTACAGATGAGGATTCTTCTGCTTTTCAGGCATTCCTGCTCAGTTTGTTGCTCTTCATTAATAATTCTCTGTGCTTTAGCAACTTGTGGAGGGAAAAATTCTGGCCTGTGATGATTCTTGGTTGTCTCTTTTAAAATTAATTTACTTTTAAAGATTATGCTTTAGTATGCCACTCTCTAGTCCTGCAGCACCAAAGGATTGAAGTAAGTTACTATTCTTACTGCTCTGATGTTTCTGCCAGTCCTGAGTATAAAAGCTGATCTGTAGCTGAGTGGAAAGGTGGGCACTTGGGATGAGGTGCAGTTGCCTGCTGAGGATCTGCTGCTGTTAGTGGAGCTGAGGAGTATGTTTTGTATAGGTAAGGAATGATTCGTGTTGTTCTAGACAACTGTGCAGGTCCTGTGCTACCAGGAGGAGTGAGAGGTGTCCATTGCATGTGTCGTACCTGTGCCAGCGACAGGTGTTCTGCCAGCTCCCAGTTTTAAAAGGCTTACAAAGATACCTGATCTTGCTGAGAACACCTGTAGCCCTCTGTTACTGTCCTTATGCAGAGGTTTGTCACTTGGTGCTTTTGTATATGCAGACTATTGATAGGGAATCGGATAGGTTTTTAAGTTAGAAACTACAACTTGGAGGAGTGTAAGTGGATATTGATAAAAGGCACATCCTGGTTCACACTTCATTAGTAGCTGTTACTCCATGCGTGGCTAGGTTCAGTGTGCTTTTTCCTGTATTTAATAGTGGACAGAGTAAAATTCTCATGCAAAGACACCTTTTCTTTTAGAAGAATATCTAACTCTGTCTTGATGCTGCCTTAATATGCTGATACAAAGTGATCAGTTTGAGGCAAGATGTAATGAACAGGTGGCAGTTCTTTGTGGGTTGTTTTTGTTCCCCAGGGTTGCCCCAGAGCTCAAGCTGCCTCTCATGGCTGAGCTGTTGGAGGTGATGGCTGATAGTTGATGGAGGAGGACTGGTTAGTCTTGCTTTGCTGAAGCCTGTATGTCACAAAGTCTGCTCCAACTGAAAAAAAGGGTAGTTCACATAGTGGCACAGGTATGTAATTAATGGTGGTCCTTTTGGGTTTTTTGGGTTTGGACACTCCTGCTCGAGTGGGTTCTTTCTTTGTGGGTTTTTTGTTTGTTTTGTTTTTTCTTTATTTGCAGTGGGGTCTGGTTGGTTTTGTTTTGGTTTTTTTTCTGGTTTTATCTATGAAGGAGGCAGTCCTAAAAGTACTTCACCTTCTATTCAGGTGGCTTTGTAGTTAAAAGTTAGGAATGCTGACAGGGTGCTTGGAATAGACCCTTTCTGGAGGAGTGGGATGCTGTACATCAGTTGGTTGGTGGCTTTGGCTCAGCTGTAATTTGCTAATAGCAGGAGTAGTTGCTTTGCCATTCCGGTACTAGGATCTGTTTCTCACTAACAATTCAGAGTTAGGTTGTGGAGCAGCCCAGGTGTTGGGAAGTGGATATAGGATACGGAGAAGTTTGAGGTTACTTTACATTTGACAGGGAAAATGCGTTTCTAAATAGATGACATGTGAAAGATGGCCTTACAAACACAGTTGCTGTTATTTTTAGACAAGTGCTATAAATGCATCTACAAAATTAATTAGATACTGGGATTTTTTACTGGAGTCAGTACGCTGGCACTGGATTTGCTGGGCATTCACTGCATAGTGGAGGTTCATAATACAGATCCCACGCTGAGGTTTTCCCGTGGCAGGCCTGGAGGCAGATCTCGGAGGTGCGCGCTGTGCTCCGGCGCTGCCGCAGCGCTGCCCTGCGCTCCGCGCTGCCCGGTGCCACTCCATGCCCACTCCGCGCTGCCCGGTGCCACTCCGCGCTGCCCGGTCCCGCTCCGCACTGCCCGGTCCCGCTCCGCGCTGCCCGGTCCCGCTCTGCGGGCGCCTCTCGGCACTGAAGGGCCTTCCTTTCGCTGTTAACCAAATTCCTGGTGATTTGCATGTGGTACTCTGCTCTGTACCGAGCTCCGGACATCTCTTGAAACCCAGTTGTCTCTTTACCTGGCACGAATTAGGTTATGGGACAAGTGGAGGTGAAATGTTTGCTTCTGTTGTCTGAAAGGGTGAGACCCGTGCTGTTAGTTCACAGCTGAATTGTTTCTGAAATAGCTATTGGGGAAGAAGTTAGACTAATTAAAAGAGGCATTTCAGAGTGTTCGTATCATAACTGGCTTGCAGGTAGTATTACAGTGTGCAGCATTTAATGTGGAAGATCCACCAGTAAGGTGGAAACAAGCAACTTGCAGCTTAAGCTCATTTTGAAGCAGACAGCAGGGCCTAGATAGGTTTAGAAAGAAGCCTCTGATCCCCTGTGATGAATAAGTAGCCATTAATGATATAAGCTTAGTATTTCCCTTACTTTTTTCATAGCAGCCTATTGTTTAAAGGAGGCTCCTTACTGACATTGTTATTGAGCTGTGATACTGAAGTCAGCGTGCGTGTGTGCCTGGGCAGGGGCAGAGGTGAGGCAGCAGGAACATGCAGTCTTCAAGCAGTCGCTAGAACGTTTACAGACCCCCCTGCTGTCTCTGAGCCTCTGTGCAGTGCCTGGTTTATCTCGGTGCTGAGGGCTGGTTGGTCAGTCGGACTTGCTGAGCAGCCTGAGTGAATGATGAGTTCTCTACAGAACCTGCCAGGTGTGCAAGAAGTGCCATTTCAGCACTTCCCATGGTCGTCGTGCTCGCAAGGTCCCTGCAGTGCAGAAAGCAAAGGCAGTGTGGGTTTGGTGATGTCACTGTGGCAGAGCTTGAAGCTGCCCTGTTGAAGCAGATTGTGCACTGAGAATGCTGCAGTTCATGTTTCTGAATCAAAGCATACTAATGAGTCTGTGTTTTGGAAAAGCACAGCTCCACTGACTTGAACTACCTCGAGTGTGTCGGGTTTCAGCTGTATCCCGAATTGGCTGGCATTGCCAGAGGTGTTGTGATCACTCACTGCCTGAGCCCAGCTGCAGTCATGGGCCTGTGGCAGCTCTTCCATGGTAATGGTGCCACTCTGATCAGATTGGAGGACTGTTTAAAAATTTGCCATGCCTTAAAATGGTCGAGATGGACATTAACTCTACGTAAACTACATTAACACATGATTGAAAAGAAAACAAGTATTGCCTCTTAGTCAAAGGTTCTTCGAAACTCCCTTGAGTGGTGGTACTGGAGTGGGAAAAGTCATTTGTGTGCTGCAGTTGTGTAGCAGTGTAGCTGCAAGGGCCCCATGCTGGGGTAGAGCCAGAGTCTTTAAAGATGCTGTTTGGATAAATGTAGGAAAGCTGCCTGAGGAATGCTTGTTTCGAGGAAACAAATAATGTCTCTTTCTCCTCCTTGTAGATGGATTGAATCTCCTGTGTTGAATGCCTCTGGATTTCCTATTCGATTTCACATCTGGGGAAATACTTGTGATTTAAGCCACTGTGGCAGACTGAATTGTGGATCCTGGGTTCCCAAGACTTCTGCTCTTGAGGAGAAGCCACCGCTCGATCACGTTAACCTGACATCTCAGCCACAATGGTGCTGTCACAAAGGCAACGAGATGAACTGTAAGGGATCATTGGTTTTAAGTTTGTGTTTTATTTTCGTTAAACTTCAATTATTAGCATTTGTTCCAAAATAGATTTTAGAGTGTCTGTGTTCACATGGCCTGTAAGTACTGTGTATTGTGGTTTGGATCTCTACTCTTTATTTTTGATAGAACTGCTGGTATTTGAAACTAGAATTGGGAAATTATGAAAATATAATTTCAAAGTTACTGATGGCATAAAAAATGGGTTCTTCAATTTGCAGTAAGCACATTGCAATATAAGCTGCAATCTTTGAATTCTGCATTTATCTTGAGTAAATTCTGGAAATTTTTTGCTGTTTTACTTTGTAACATAGACAATCAGAATGCACTATGTTGTGATGACAATATTTCTCCGAGTCCTTAAATTGTATTTAAAATGTTGTTTTGTAGAAATCGAGCGATAGCAGATTACCTCCGTTCCAATGGCTACGAGGAGGCATATTCGGTTTTTAAAAAGGAAGCTGAATTAGATGTGGTGAGTTCAAACAAGATTCTTCACCTGTATTTTAGTTCAGAAGTCAGTTTTACGGCATTTGCATCTGTTCTGGACCTGTGTGTCTGTTACCTACTTGTTAGCTCAGTTTCAGAAGGGGAGGTGATGAGCTTGCCCAGCTTATTGCCTTACCAGAAAAGAGAAAAATAATCATTGGGTGAGTTGACCATTTCTGAGCAAATGGTTCTATAACCAGATTTGAAATGGGCTGAGACTGTGTAACTTTGGAGACTCTATTCACTGGGAATCTTTGAGAAACAGGAAGACAAAACTGGATTACTTTTGCCCTCTGCTTTGTCATACAGAGCCAATGTTGGAAAATTCTTTTGAGATTTAAGTTGGGTCAGGAGTTAAGTCATTGCCTGAATCTGTTGCATACCTCTTGGGTAACCATGTAGTAGGAGGGTGGGCTGAAACACTAATAGAGATTCATCATCCAGTAAGGCCAGGGTGGACGGGGCTTGGAACAGCCTGGGCTAGTGGAAGGTGTTCATCCCCAGCAGGGATGGTGAAACAAAATGAGATTCTAGGTCCCTTCCAACCCATACCAGTCTGTGATTGTGTGACTGGCTCTGGTAAGCAGCTCTGTTTGCTTAGACTATACAATGCCAGTGACTCAGACCAGTCATTTCTTGCAACTTCATTCTGTTGATTTGCTTTCGTCACAGATTATTTGGTATAATTTTTAACTTTGCCACCTATTAGCCCAGGAGGTGTGCATTTCATATGGCTACAGCTGGATTGAATAGTAAACTTCTGTGTGCTGGATAAATCCTCTGGATAAATCCTTGTCTTTTCTTTATTACGTATCTTGCATTGTTCTTTTTTCAAAATGCTTGAAGTCTGACTTAATTTCTCCATTTTGCTACTAGTGTTGAATAAATAAGTAGAAATGACAAATTGAAATGCCATACTTATAATTGAAAATCCTAATATCATTTCCCTATCTGCCTTATCTATCAACCTAATTTAGTCTCCTCTTCCCAAAGCTTAGGAAAGCAATCTAAATAGGTTAGATGGTCCTGAGGGAAAGAGAAGTGCAGTTGCTAAAAGTTTCACGACTTTCATGCAAGAAAATCTGAATTGGAGTGGGCTATACTAAAGTGGAAAGAAAGGGTAAAGGCTGAAATTTTGTGAGTAAATTGGAATGATTGATGTGTAGCTCTACAAAGAAAGATTTAATTTTTGTATAGATTATTCATGCAAATAACTCCAGCTTTCACAAGTGCCCCCCTATAGCAGTAGATTAACATCTGTCTCTGACCAAGGTAGCGAGTCCTCAGAGCTTTTGTCTGCTGTGGAGTAAGCCTTGGCATGGTTACTTTCTATGTCTGTTATCTTCATCTCATTTAGGATTATTGTAGCATGAGACTGTAATTTTGTAATGGAAAGCAAGTGCAGCACTTAGTTCCTTCTGCATCTCTGATGTTTGTTTTTCTATGTTGCTTTTCTTCCTCTTCTCTGTGTTGCTTCTTCTCAGAATGAAGAGTTAGATAAGAAGTATGCTGGACTTCTGGAAAAAAAATGGACATCTGTTATAAGATTACAAAAGAAGGTAAGTAGAGATCTGCTGGATGTGCACGTGTAAAAATTAACCCAGAAAGCATTCAGCACTGAACACGCATGTACAGTCCTGAAGCTGGAGAGGCAAGAGGTGCCTTGAGGCAGCTGGTGAGCAGGGAGATGGAATTGGCATGTGCAGAGGGTCAGGCTGAGCTAGTAGGGAGGAAAAATTGGTGCTGCCTGTTGTCTTTGGCCATGGCCCTAGAGGGAAGGAGCCATTAGCTCCGGTGCATTCCAGTGAGGGATTGTGCTGCAAGTGGAGAGTACAAAACTCTTTTTAGTCATGCTTCAGTGGCTCAAGAGTGTATTAAAAGCAAAAAAAAAAAAAAAAATCCCTGAAATCAGTGTGTTAACAATAAAGTCCTATCCCATGTGCAGGTTAATACAGCGAGGGTTTATTGGCCCTCCAGTGTTTCTGTTGTTGGTTAATGTGTGTGCTAGCTCCAACAGGACACAGAATTCCTGCAGCAGTAGCATTCCTTTTTGTTAGCACAACCTTCTTTGGTAGTTTGGCACAATAGTAATCCAGATGTATTTGTACAGTATGTGAGTAGAGGGGATTTTATAGAACTTTTTTTTTCCTGTGAAAATATTTGGGAATTTTAAAAGAATAAATGATAATGATTAAATTATTAAGAATTATCTATAAATTATTAAAGAATAAGCTATAAATTATTAATTTATGTTTGATTTTTAAAACAAGTGCTACTGGATGTTGGTAATCAGTTTTGATCCATGCAATCTTTGCTTTACTGTAAGTTTTGGTGTCAGTTGTTATTTGGATTACTAGTGAAGAAGGTGAATTAGATCTTGTATAAAACGGGAAATGAAAAGTCTCTTTAAAATTCTTACACTTAGGTAATGGAATTAGAATCGAAGCTGAATGAAGCTAAGGAAGAATTTACATCAGGTGGACCTCTTGGTCAGAAACGAGACCCTAAAGAGTGGATTCCTCGTCCTCCAGAGAAGTATGCGTTGAGTGGGCACAGGAGTCCTGTCACTCGAGTCATTTTCCATCCAGTGTTCAGTGTTATGGTCTCTGCTTCAGAGGACGCCACAATAAAGGTATGTGTGTGCTCCACACAACTGGTGTGGAATGGGTGACATCAATGCAGTGAAACTTCTTCTCCTGTTGGGCTTATAAGGCTTAACGTTAGCTGAAAAGCAGTTTTCAAAAGGCATGAATTCAGTTAATTTATAAGTAACAAAATCCCATAAAAAGAAATTTATTTTTCTCTACTGTTAAGCTTTTTAGGGCTGTCTGTCTCTTGCTTGATTAATTATTGAACAAGGTGCCAGACTGGCCTGCAGAGTGCAAATGTGAGGCTGGAGACTACCTAGAGTAATGGGCTGCTGCTAACAGGTTGTCTGTTCTCTTGTCAGGTGTGGGATTATGAGACAGGAGACTTTGAGAGAACCTTGAAGGGGCACACAGACTCTGTGCAAGATATTTCCTTTGACCACACTGGCAAACTCTTGGCCTCTTGTTCTGCTGATATGACCATTAAGCTATGGGATTTCCAGGGCTTTGAGTGCATCAGAACTATGCATGGTAAGGTATAAAGGGATTGATTTAGCAGTCTGTAAAGTGAAGAGATTTTTTGTTGGTTTTTTTTTTTTTTAATCCAGGAAAAGAGGTTATAGACCAGAGGTGGGGAAAAAAAGAAAAAGGGGGGATATAATTTGAGTGCCCTGTAAATAGGGGAGGCATGCAGTGTTTATGGAATGAAATAGCATCTTAAATCTACTATGCATGATGGTGTAGGAAGCATCTCATAATGATGCTGAAATAAAATGACAGAGGGATTTTAGCTTTAAATATTAAATGCTTTCTAGACAGTAAAACTGCCTTCAAATGGGTGAAAGGTTCCTTCCTTCAGTCCTCTGTGTTCCTGATGCAGGGCTACAGGAAGGGAGAAATCAGTGCCAGAGTAGTTGTGGCTGCTCCATCCGGGGTTTGGCTGTGTGTGTTTGATCACACGGGAACGTTCCCTTTGCACTGGGTTAGAAAGCCATAGGAAAAATGAGAAAGTATGACACCCGCAGCTGTAAGATTCTAATATTGACAGCAAATGTTTTTTATAGTCTTATATAAGAGCTTTTTTCTTGCTTTTAAGATTATCTTTTAGAAGTGGTGAGTAGAAATAGAGAATGTTTGAGACTTAAAAAAAGAAACACCCACCCATAGGTATACACAAGTAAACAAGAAGCACCTTTAAGGATGCTCAGTGTATGGACTGTGTGGGTTCTGAAAATATGGATGATTATTTAATAAAATCTCAAGTTTACATGTAAAGATTATTCAATAAAGCACACTCTGCTACTACAGCTACTTGATCAAGATAAAAACAAGGCAAGTCCTGTGTGCTCTGTGAAAACTCTGCAAGTGCCACTTAATAAAGGCTTTATTTTGTTTTTAGGTCATGATCATAACGTTTCTTCAGTAGCCATCATGCCCAACGGAGATCATATAGTTTCTGCCTCAAGGGATAAAACTATCAAAATGTGGGAAGTCCAGACAGGGTAAGTGCACTTGTGAGCAAACAGCACCAGAACAAAAGCGAGGAGAAACCACTGTGTGTAGAAATGGGACATGGGAATCTGAATGTCAGCAGGCACTCTTTGAATTGAGAAATTATGTTCTGCCATTTTGAGTAATTAATTGAAAGATTCTGTCTCAGTCATTAGGCAGAGGGGCTTAGATTTAATACTGACTAATTAAAGCAAACTGGTTTTGTCTTTTTGGAAGCTATGAGGGTAAATCTCTAGCTCATGAAGAATTAGGAAAATAAATTCACTGGCTAACCATGAATTTAAAGGGAGTATCTGTTACCTTTCTTGACACAGATCGAGGTGTCTCCTGATTTTTTTGTCTTCTTACTTGTTTAATTTATCAGTTGTCTCTCTAATAACCTAAGTGACCTGTAAATCTCTACTTGTTCTTAAAATACCTGTTTAGTGCAAGTAGTCACGTCATCTTAATTTTCCCCCAAGTTTCCTGCTTTTTGCCTTAACAAGTTTTTGCTAGCTCCTAGCTGTCGCTGCTTTCTTCTGTGAACATCCTTTCCCCAAACTCTTCATGGCGTGCCCCGTCACCTGCCAGGATGAACGTGTGTGTGCTAAAGTACTTTATCTTAACGGCTGAGTAGGTGAAGTGTCCAGGAATTTCCGAGGCACGCGCGGTGGGCTCCTGCCGGTGGCTGAGGGATGCTGTGTTTTTTGCACAGTTACTGCGTGAAGACTTTCACGGGGCACAGAGAATGGGTGCGCATGGTGCGGCCCAACCAGGACGGCACCTTGATTGCCAGCTGCTCCAACGACCAGACGGTGCGCGTGTGGGTGGTAGCGACAAAGGAATGCAAAGCTGAGCTCCGAGAGCACGAGCATGTGGTAGAGTGCATTTCCTGGGCTCCCGAGAGCTCCTACTCCACCATATCAGAAGCTACAGGATCAGAGGTAACATTCCCGGGCTGTTACACAGGCACACACACAGGGAGATCTTTGCCCGTGCTCTGGGTAGCACTGACAGCCATGAGCTTTGGGCTCAAAGGCCTGGCAGGTACAGCAGGTGTAGGAGTACTTTTGTCCGAGTATCTTGGTGTGAGCTAAGCCCCGTCTTGGCTTCCCAGGATCCAGCTTTTGTGTTCAGGACCTATCTTGCACTAGTGAAAGTGAACTTTGGGGAGATGCTCTGTTCAGGGAGGGGTGAGAGTGGAACCACTGTCCTGTATTGCAGCTAAGAAATGTGTAAAGCAGCTTCTCTGGCAGAAGGTGAAGAAATGTGTAAATCAGCTTCTCTGGCAGAAGGTGAAGATTATAAGGATGCTTAGCGATTGGAAGATAGAGGGGGGAAGGAGCCAGTCAGGAACGCAGAATGAAACTGCCTTGGGTGCGGTGTGCACTGTGCTGGAGTCAAGCACCGATTGCTAAGATTTACTGTACAGCTACTGATGGGTGAAAGCATTCCTTGACTAAAATGAATCACAGTTTGTGTGATCACCGATACCTCTTCTAGTGAGCCTCAAGAAAGGCCTGAAGGCCAGAAGAAATTTTCGTTCTAGGGATGTTGAAGTGTAGAGAAAAGGAAATAGAAATAAGCTCCAGTTTCTAGTCCATTTCCCAGCATTGCTGTTTTGCCCTCTGCCTCCAAAGGCCATTTTAATCTTTTAATTGTAAGTAATTAAGACCAAAGTCCGTGCGGCGTTCCTGGGGCCGTGTGGGCTCTGCAGCGGTGCCTCCCCTGCCCCCTGCTGGTGGGATCGGGCACTGCCCGAGGGCGCGCCCTCCCTGCGCACCTGGGCAGGTGAGAGCTCGGCGGCGCTCACCGTGCGGGGACACGCACAGTAGGAAGCTTTTAGAAATTCCTAACCCTGCTTCCTTGCATTTTATGAAGAATGTGAACACAAAGGTATGTGTGAGCTGCATCCTCATCCCGAGATGCAGCATTTGAGATGGCTGCTGTTAACAAAGGATGTCTTGCAGTAGGCAAGTGTGTATTCTAAGTGTTACTTGGCATGTGGAATCAGCAGGACAAACAACCGTTTCTTTTAACAGATTGTAAAATTCTCCTAGCATTAGTACCAGTGCCTGTGGTCCAGCTTTGTTAGTGTGGGTTTACTTGCTGTAGGCTGTTGTATGATCTGATTTTGGTACTAAACAATATCATTGGGAAGGGATCTGCTTCATTACTCCTCTTGCCACTTCCATCCTATGTGTACCATAACTTAAAAAATAATTTTCTGTAGACTAAGAAGAGTGGCAAGCCTGGGCCTTTTCTGCTGTCTGGATCCAGAGACAAGACCATTAAGATGTGGGACATTAGCACTGGCATGTGCCTTATGACACTTGTAAGTCCATTGGTGTTTTTTTTGGCAGTCATAGCTGCATGTGTACAACCAGTTTTAATGAAATGTATTATCTTGCATGCCATGTTTTCGCTGAAAATACAGTTTTAATGGCTTCTATGGTTCAGATCTTGTTGTTGCTAAGAAGTACTGACAGTCTCCGAAATCATCATAGTGTGAATGCAGTACTGTGGTGTAGGTTCTGTGATAAGTAGCTTGGTTTGTTTACAGAAATGCTGGTAATTATCTGAATTGTGTCTTCTGTGAAATATCATGTTGTTGCCACGTGTGGGACTTCCCGCGGGCCATAGCCTGCTGTTCCCAGCTCTGATTCTGGCTGGACTGGGTGGTGGTGCTGGGTTGGAGAGCAGAACTTGTGCAGATCACATGAGGACTGCTGTTTGTTTGCCCTGAAGTACAGGAACTTGCATCATTGGGAGGACTGATAGAGGTGTAATAATAGAAACTGGAGATAAGCTGTGAGTTCTGAGAGGTCTCAGGAGCTCAGCGCTGTCCTTGCGGGGCCTTGCAGGGGTCCCTCAGTGTGCCGTAGTGAGGTGTGGGAAGCTCAGCTCTCAGCCTGCTCACTGATCTCTCCTTGTGCACAAGGTGGGCCATGATAACTGGGTACGTGGCGTCCTGTTCCATTCTGGGGGAAAGTTTATTTTGAGCTGTGCTGATGACAAGACTCTCCGTGTCTGGGACTTCAAGAACAAGCGATGCATGAAAACCCTCAACGCGCACGAACACTTTGTTACCTCTTTGGGTACGTATTGATCCCCGTGCCAGAGCTGCTGCAGCTGAGCACCAGGCTGGCATTCACCTTGGGGCCCTGGTGGCACTCTCTATAGAAAAAATTAACTAGAAATTAACTCCAGTTTCTAGTCAAACCCCCCAGCCGTGTGAGTTGTAGAGTTGGAGTCTGCTGGATTTTTCCACTTCTGCTGCCAGTGTTGCACATGGATAAGAATGTTAACTGACAGGGAGTTCTGGAACCTGTCACCAGCATGCAGGCCTGTGGGGAGGGCTCTAGTGTCAGTGCTTGCCCAGCAAAAGGAATAGAGGGGTGTGCACAACAGTCAGAAAAGAGTTACTTTGAATTCCTGGACATTCCTGGTTCGTGTTACCAATCTTGGTAACAGCATGAGAGTTTGGTTGAAAAAGTACTGCCAGGAGCTTTGGAATTTAGCCTTTGAGCTGTCAGAATTGTTTTGAAAAAGCAGTGCCATTCAGTGAGAGTAGGAAGTGCTGAAGTTTGGGTTCACTGGTAACGTGAGCTTTTGTCTCCTGGCAGATTTCCACAAGACAGCCCCGTACGTGGTGACTGGGAGTGTAGATCAAACAGTAAAAGTGTGGGAGTGCCGCTGATGGAGTTCACAGTGACCCCCTTTCCTCTGGATGCACTCAGATACCATGGTTACCCATTGAGCTCTGTTTAAATAAATATTGTCCTTTCATGTAAATTATTCTGGATGTAGATTGAGCTTATTAAATGTTACACACAAAGTATTCATGCATGGTGAATCCAAATTGTATACTGTAAATTTACATACGTTGTCTAGAAGTACCATAGGTTTAAGAACATGGGCTGGCATTGGTCACATCAGACCTGAGAAGGCAGAGTGGGATGATTGGAATAGGGCACTTAACTGAATAGTTGACAGTGTCGTTATGTCGGATAATTATACCTGTTTTTCTTTCTGCTGTCTGTTGGTGCCTGAATTGGTGACCTCATTTGGGAAAAGTTTTGTAGGGCTCTTTCAGAAATGTGTATCTATGTAACATCACTTAAGTGTGCTTAATAAATCTTCTCTAAGAATACTAGATAATAAGGCTGCAATTCAGAATCTTCTGAACCTTATATGTAATTAATGGAAATTAATTAAACTCTGGAATATTTGTCATGAAACATTTGCCAAATCAACAGAAAACATTTGTTTTGGCCTCCTATCACGCAAGGGTTGGTATATTTATAGAACTGACTGTAAACCTGAAATAAGACAACAAATCTTAGTCGCAGCTGATGTGATAAATGTATTTATTTTTTATTTGGTCATTCAATGGTTAAGCTGTGCTGTTAAACTAAATTTAAATGGTTTTTGTTTGTTTTGTTTTTTTTTTTAATGCTAGACGAACTTCCAGGAGGAGTTGTCCATCCCACTAGAGTTTAGTGATCCAATTTCCAGTAGAGCTTCCTCTCCCAAATGACTGCCATGGTCCAACTTGCTGTTTGCTTTCCATGTTTGTTAGAGATGTGCAATTCCTATTTACACAGCAGGATCAAAGGACACTTCCCTCATTCACTGGCAGGAAATTGGGATATACAAAAGTGTTTTGCTTTCCTTAGTGCCTCCTTGGACAATGAGGTGATCCTCACCTTGGCAATGTGGCTCCAATAAAAACATCCTGGGGTTTGCAAGTGGAGAAGAACCTTGGGCTGCAGCATTGAAATGCTTTAAAGGACGCACTGAGTATCTTGAGAATCAGTTGACAATGGCAGGTCAGATCCATGCAGGCTTCTAAAAGAAAGATGCCATGAACAAAGCTCCCATCCATCTGTGGGAATGATGATAAACATTAAAACCAGACCAAATCCTATCAGCAAAACCAGCCCAGCTCAGTTATTAGTATTTATGTTGTTTGGTGTACACAATTTTTAATTTGCATATCCCTAAAGTTACATATTTTGACCTGAAATTAATGAAAATATTATAAATTAATATTTTAATCAGCATTTTTGTGACAGATTCCATTGTAGATAACCAAGAATTACAAGACTTATCAAACTAACCAGGTGTTTTTAAAAATCAACTTTAAAATTGAAATACAATGAAGTACCAGGCTGATGTTTTAACAGGTGAATTTGTGCTTTATTTTATTCTTTTGGTCCATGGCTTTTAAAATGTCCCTTTTAAAGCTGAGAGTCCCTGACCAGCGTAGGGTGGGCTGGAGGGTGAGCACACTGCACTGGTGAAGGGGATACTTCCACAGTCAGCCCAGAAGGACCCTTTGTTCTGTGGGAAGAGCTGGATTGGGGTGTGGGATCCTCTGGGAAGCGGTGGAGAAAGCGGGGTTCTGATGTGGGGGTTTTCAGAGCCAGTTTAAGATCCAGGCTGATCTCTTAAATCCAGTGGTTTCTGTCATTCTCAGTGTGTGTTGCTGCATAAGCATGCACGAATAAAGTCTGTTTTGTTTGTTAGCTGCTTGGACTGGAAAAATTTGCTGCTTTTTGTCCTATTGGAGAATTCTAGATACACAAGTAGTGCATCTTAAATCCCTCCATGCATCTGCAATTGTAAAGTAATAACATCTGTTTAATTCCTGGTAGTTCCTAGAAACTTTATTTAAGCCTAAAGTAAACCACCCTCATGTACATAACTCAAAACCTGAATGAGAAATTAAAGGTACCTGTGATGTGGAAGTTGTCTACTGCATTTTTTCCCTGTAGCAAAGAAGAATTTACCAGGACACCCAGCCTCAGTGAGTGTCACTGCGTGTGAGACTCAACACTGCTCTTGTGCAGAGTAAGCCTCTGGGGCAGCAGGGAATGATCTCAGGGATGGTCCCGATGGGACCAAAGCTGAAGCCCTGCTTGGAAGGGAGCCCCACCACAGGGAGTGAGGGGGACACTGTGGGACGTGCTGTGGAACCGCCCCCACTGTCACTGTCAGCTGTGCCTTTGCTGCGGTCACATCTGCAGCAGCGAGGTTACTGGGTCAGTAATGAGCTGAATGCTTTGGAGGGGGAGAGAGCTTCACTGGTGCTTTGGCACTTCCTGACTCAACCTGGCAGCACCCAGGTGCCAGGACCCAGCTCTGGCCTGTCACCAGAGCCACTGCAGATCCCTGGGCTAGCCTGCAGCACGCCACACGGGCCAGAAAGTGCAACGCTTTTTGTGGTTTAGGTAGAAGCTGGAGGTTGATGTTTTACACTATCTTGCACTTTAGAAGCTGAAACAAACCCATCCTGCTTTTGTGTGTGGTGTGACCAATGTGTGCCCGGGACACTGAGGAAAGGAAAACAACCCCTGGGTTGCTAGTGAGTGGGGACTGGGGGCATGGGGTCCCTGCCTCTCCTCTGCTGCTTCCTGTCCATGTGAACTGCCTGAGAAATCACTCTTAAGACAGCTCCTGACTCCCCTGAGAGCTGTTTAAAAGGAAAAATACTTTGTTGTTGTAGACAGTGGTGGCTTGGTAATCCTTTAATGATTTGAATATTGCAAATGCTGAGTTGAGTGAAGGAAAAGCGCCCTTGGAGTGAGCTGTTGTGTCCAGCTGTATATAACGTCCGTGTATTAAATCAATACCAAGAGTCCTGTAGCAAGAGCACGTGCATAGAGGGGTGGGATGGACGGGGGGGAGTGGGGGGGGTCGCGTTGGATTTGCAAGTCACAACTGGCATTAACTGGCCTTTTTATCTTTCCACTGTGTCATGTAAGTAGCTGCTTTCCTGTCCTGCCTGTCCCTCAGGCTTCCCCGAGTTCATTCTGAAGAGAAGTTAGCAAAATCCTCACGCTTTAGAGTCGATCCCGACATTGACGTGAAAGCAAATGTCAGATGTTTGTTTGAGCGCTGTTAGAGGTTGCAATTGGAGAGAACAGTTCCCAGGCTGTAGGAGTTAACTGAAGCTATTGACACAATTAAAGCAAAATTGGTAAAGGAATGTATATAATACTGCTCTGTGTTTTACAGTAAGATTTGTTGCTCTCAGACTGTGTAAAACAAAATTTATTCATGTTTTCTGCATATTAAAAAAATCTTATTGTACCAATTGGTAAACTATTAAATGCATATAAAACTAGATGTGGTTTTGTTTCCTTGGATGCAAGAATTAAAACTATTTTGAAAAAAAGCTATTGGTGTTTCACCCTCAGATTTTGCTCCCACCTGCTTTGCCCTTGCTCTGATTTTAATTTAACCTGTGCTCACTTGAGGCGGCAGGAAGTGGTTTTGAGCTGGTTAATGGCAGCTGGAGTAGTGAGGGGTTTCGTTGTCTGATCTGATGCAATGAGGTGCTGCAGGAAATGTTCTGGAGGGCTAAGCTGGGCTCACAGGTGGGGAGGAGAGCCTTGTCCCTGCGCCTAGCACAGGCCAGCCCTGGATGGGTTGGGTTTGGTGGGATTTTCCCTTATCTTGACCCTGTCTGTACTGCAGACAGGGGCTGCCGTTCGCTCTCCTCGCTCGGTGTTGGAGCTGAGGGCGGTGGCTGAGCGTGGCCACCTCGGAGCCGTCGCTCTCGGCTTTGGGGCAGCACGGGGGAGCTGGCTGCCTGGAAAGCTGAAAGCACTGCGTGGTTCTGGCAACATCTGTTCTGCTATTAGAGTCCTGTGCCTATGTGTGCTTTGGTTTAATTTTCCCCTGTGGTTTGGCCCTAATTGCCTCAAGTACTGTTTAGAGATGGGTCAGTGGCTGGAACTGGAATGGGCACATCTTCATAATGGAAGAGCATGGATGTGCTCATGAGCTTGATATGGGGAGAGAATGAAAGGGCACTCCCACCAGCAGAGGTCTGTGGAAGCAGCTGGTAGGGTGGTACTTTGCCGTGGGAACAGACACAGGATGGACATTTGGATGAGACCCACTTGCATTTGGGAAAAAATCAGAGTCTGGGCTCTGCCAGAGCCAATGTGTGCATGGGCTGTCCCGGATGGGGTGACAGGTGGCACAGAAGTGGTTTTTGGAGTGAGGGTTGAAGGGAAGCTTCGTATGTCCACAAGCAGTGCGTTTCACTGAGGGCACAAGGCAGATTCAGGTGTGAGTTGAGAACAGTATGGGCAGTTAAATTTAATTTTCCCCCTTAGCTGGGTGAGCTGTTGCTCGTGCAGCAAGTGCTGTGCTGCCAGCAGCTCTGTAGGTGTTTCCAATCCCACTCCAGCACTGATGGGCACTGGAACATTGTTCAGTGAATGGGTTGAGTACCTGCCTGCCTCCCGCTGGGTCCCAGGGCCCATTTGAATCAGTTTTTGCACTCATGTTTTAAGAACTTGTGAGCAGAGTAATGAGAAACCCCAGAACCCCACAGAGCCAGTGAGGTACAGACAGATGTTGGTAAATGCAGTTATTTACCAGTCTGCGTTACCTTTGGAGTTGCTTAGCTGTGGAGCCTCAGTAGCTAGGACTTGTCTCCTTCATTTCACATGGGTACAACATCCCCAAAGCTGTGTCCTACCCCCTCTGGGCTGGGTTTGTGACTCTGGTACTGATTTACAGCTTTTATCGCCTCTGGGTCAGCTGGTGCTGTTCTCTCCCCCTGCTCCTGCTCAGAGGAACAGGAGTGGTGGCTCCAGTGCTGGTACCAACACTTTGCACCGAACAGTAAAGAAACCAAAAAAATACCTGCAAGAGTTTAAAAAGCTTTTAATGGACTGTAAGACACTAGTAAAAGAAAAATCTTGTAGGAAAGATGCACTGTAGTCATTTATTGATTGCTTTCCATGAAATTCAGAATTTTTCTAATAGGAGCAAGTTCATTTGCAGTGAAGACTCTGCATTGTTGCCTCCAACACCTCAGAGGCTGCTCCCTCCTTCCCCCCCGCCCAGCCCCGAGTTACAAACACCTGTAGGGTCAGACAGGAAACCGAGGGTACAGAGCACAGGGACAGCACTTGGCTCCAAGGGTCAGTAAAAGAAGCAGCGCGGATTAGCACGGGGCACGATCCAGGACAGACAACGCGAGGGAGGGAGAGGCTGGGCGCCGGCAGCGCAGGGCTGCGGCCAGCCCACCCTTCTTCTGCAGCTTGATCTGCTTGGGAAACGGGACATTCAACTCTGTCGGCATCCCAGGGCCTGCAGCAGCCACATCTTACCTGCTTGAAGACAGTGACAACCCCACAGGCTGTGTGTGGGAGGGGAGGGGACAGGAGGATTCCTTTAGTGGCACTTGCCATTCCGTACCGTCCATTGCCAGCAATGGCAGCTCCCTTGCGCCAGTTCCAAAACCAGTGTGCAAAAATGCCAGAGACAAAGGTCTTTGCCAGAGGTTTCAGTACTGGGGGAACTTGAGTTTTTATTGAAACCCCTTCCCCAAAACCTGATACTTTCTGGTTGTTGATTCCGTCAGGTTCAGGGCCCTCAGCTCTGTGTCAACAGCTCCGGTTGCAAATGACACCAGGCCTCTTATTTCTGAATTTTCCTCCCCTCTCCCCTACTCTGAAATAGGGCTGTGCTTCCCTCCTCACTCCCCTCAGCTCAGCCCTCATTTGCTGCATTCCCACCTCACTGAGGCACTGGGGTTTCCACTGCAATGGAAGTTTGTGCGCTTTTTTAAAGATCAAGCCCTCACTCTTTGGATACAGTATCCCAAGTTATTCAACTGCAAGCAGAGGCAGAGGTGGAACAGTGAATATAATATATCTATATATATATATATAATCTATATATATATATCTATCTCTTTACCTTGAAAATTAGAATGTGAATGTTACAAAACCCCACTGAATTGCCAAACTGCCAACCAAACACAGAAAAAAAAAACGTTTAAAGGGATCCCATGGCTATATCCTGATGTAGAAAATGCTGTACATCCCCCACTTCCACATGTCACAGGCTTCAGTCATCTCAGTGACAAATATGGCTGTTCTCAGCCCAAGCTTGAATAGTGACTGGGGGGAAATCAATCTTTTGGCTTGGAATCCACGTTTTACAAGAACGTGGAGCAGTGATGGGGCTGGTTCTTTACTGGTTTAGCAAAGCAGTGTCCTTAGTCAACATAAAAATGACCTGAGAAATGTTACATTCCTCCAGACAGTTCATTTGGAATTCATATGTACAAAGTAGAAATAACTGCTGCGCACACACACGACACGGACACACACACGGCAGGAGGGCCCCGCGCGCCAGGACGGGTCTGTGCTGCCTCCGGCCACTTCCCCTCGCGTGGCAGACACAAGCTTGGGCAGACAGATTACATTGCTCAGATTAGTTCTTTGCATTGTGTATTAATTGTACCAGTGCAATAACATTGTCAAAAAGGAGGAGCTGCTCCGAGGGCAGCTAAGGCCCTGGGCCAGATTCAGAAAAGGGTGGTTTAAACTTTTTTTTTTTTAAGCGAGGTACATGTTAAGCAGAGCTCTGTGTTAAGGGGATGGCAGCAGAAGGCATGCTCGGCTCAGCCTCTTTCTCCTCCACAGCTTTGTCCTCTGCTTCCAGCTGTTCCCCACTTTTCATGCTTTCCTGGAGCTGCTGGCGTCGCTGCACCTCAGCTTTAAGGTTCTCCAAGTCTTTTTGGCTGAAGGGGAAAGCAGGAAGGGGAGCAGACATTAGACTGGCTGTGGGAATGGCGAAGCACCAGGACCAGGTCATGTTCAATGGGGGAACACTGCTTGCACCTCCCTCCCCCACAGCTCTGCCAGGCCTGAGCACAGCCAGGACCCAGGCAGGGTTTGAACAAGGAGTCCTGCTGCTTGCAGGCCTTGATGATGCTAATCAAGCCCTGAATTGGGATCTTGGCTAAAACAAACAAATCCTGGGGAGATGGTTTCTGCTCTCATGTGAACTAAGACAATACAGACTTGGTTTCCAAAGGCATAACCCAGAAGAATCACTGTACCTTAGTGGAATGAAGAGAATTCCATTGATAATGTTCAGCTGCTCCAGGACACTGGCCATACTGGGAGCTGTGAACTACATCACAAGGGAAAAGAAGTTTTAGCAACTTAGAGAGGACTCTGAAGTGCTAAGCACGTCCCTTTGCCAATGGTTGAGAAAACAGCATCATTTACATTATCCTAAGCTGCAAAGCACCATCTAGAGCTTCCCACCAGTTCCTGCAGGGAGCTCCTGCTGAACCCTGCAGGACTTCAGTTAAATACATCACGGTGCCAGTTCCAAAATGTGTCAGGTTTTCCACCCTCCTTTAAGTATTTTAACAAGGGTAAACCCTTTAGTGCTGTTTTTGTGGGTTTGAGCCCCTTCACTGGCCATAATTCCTGGACGTTTATTTGATTCAAGGTCCTTGTTCTCCCTTCATTGCCATGAACTCCTCAGGTTTGTTGCCAGTTCTCCACAGGGAGAACACCCACGCACAGAGCATTGTCCCACTCTGTCCTCCCAGCAGCTGGAACCTTCTTTCCCAATCTGCTGGCAGGGAGAGCGCCCATGGCTCAGGCCGGGTACTCTGCCAGGTGTGGAGGCAGGCAGGAGCAGCTGGGTTTGGCTCAGGAGGGCCAGTCATTGCTGCTCCATGTAAGGTAAGACAGCCCCTCTGCACTCCCTGCCCAGCCTCCCCAACCACAACATCCCTGGAAGGAGAACAAAGCATCTGGTGAAAGATGACAGCATTTCTGAGGATGAGGAAACTGAAGTATTTCTGGGTTGAGCAACCTGCTGCCTGGCAGTGAGTCAGCAGCAGGGCAGGGTTGTGTGCAGGTGTGCCAGGCTCTCACCCCAGGAGCTGTCCCGGTACCCCGCTGGCTCCCCAGGCACCCTGCAGTGCCGTGCCCCATCCACACGGATGAGAGCACACTGTGTCCGAGCCACTGCCCTAGCAGGGGCTTCTGCCTGGGAAGGGACAACAGCTACCCCCTGCAGACAGGCCGTGTCCCTCAGGAGCAGCTGCACACAACTCGCTGCTGGCACGGCACGCTCCCCAGTGCTCCGGGCTACCTTCAGGGGCATGATGTTGGCATTGGAGCCATTCTTGTAGATCTCGTTCATTGTGCGCTGCAGAGCGACCGCTTGCTGCGTCAGGTATTTCAAGTACTCGGAGCTCTCTTTGGTCTTTTCATGGTGTTCACCAAGCTGATGGGAAACAGGAAAAAAGGTTCAGCATCACAAGTGAGAGCAGGACCCAACTGAGGGAACACACCTGGGTGCTGCCCCCTCAGCATCCCTACAGGAACTCAGCAAAATGGATTCTACCTGCCTTCGCATTCAAAAACCAGTAAAACAGTTCCTATGGGAATCTTCTTATCAACATTTCACATTTTCATCAAGTGGGAGCATATTTACTGGGTGAGCAGCATTCCCTGCACTGGGCTCTTCTTCCAGGAGCAGCATCCCAGCATCCCCCCACCTGGACCAGTATTCCAGCATTCCCCACACTGGGCTGTGCCCTCAGCCAGCTCAGCTGAGTCACCCCGTGCAGCTGCAGACGTGCTCAGACAGCCCAGGGCTGGGGCAGGAGTTTCACTGAGCAGCAGCCAGGCTGAGAGCTCACTACCAAACCAGTTTGGAGTTGGTATTTAAAGACTAGTCGCACAAAACATGGGAAGAAGAGATCAGTTTTTTCCAAGCCCTGCCAGAATGTGGGGCCATGCCCACAACACAAGTGCTTGTCCAGCCATGGGCAGAGCACGGACACATTTGCAGGAAGCTGAGCAAAGACCCCTGGCATAGCAGTGGGCAGTTACTGCACAGGGCAGCAATTCTGCCCTGGCCCTACAAGGACTCCCTGGCATCCGCTCAGAGCTGTTTGTAGGAAAGGCCTCCCCAGGGCCCAGGCTGGGCACTGGTTTGCTCAGTTCTGGCCCTGCAGCGACAGCTCGCACGTGCACAGCGGGGCCACTCATCACCTGATTCTTGTAGATGGTGTAGCCTTCCTTCTCATGCTGCAGAGCCGACCGGAACTCTGCTTTGCTCTCGTACACTCGGGCAACCAAGTGGTGGCTGAGGGGAGGAAAAGGGCTGAGTCACTTCTCTGAAGAAGAAACATTTCTGTGCTGCAGCGAGCATGACTATGCCATCAGTGTCTGGGCTGAAAGTCTTAACACGAGTGTCAAAGCAGACTGAATGCAGCACCCTAGGAGTTAGTCCTCAGCCCAGCTGACGATTCAAATACTACACTAATTAGGTTGGATTTTAGCTGGAATGCTGAGAAATGACCTACAGAGGTAAAGACTGTGCTGGGCATCTTTTGTCCTGCAGCCAGGAAAGCTGAAGGCCACAACAGTGAACTGAAGGGAGAGGCACATCCATGGGAATACCCTGGGGCTGGATTTATTAACTGGAGAAGAAGGCTGCAGCCCTCAGGCAAAGCCAGGCCTGAGTCCCCTGGGCTTTCACCAGCTCGGAGAGCTGAACTGGCTTGGACTGTTGGCCTTGGTGCTTCTGGAATGAAAAAGAAATTGCTGGGTTTGGCAGTGTTTCTCTGTGGGCCTTTCCAAGCATCCCAGTGCCACTGAGGGACAGCTGAAGACTCTCTGGAGCCTGCACATTCATCAGCCACTAGAAAACAAGGGAGGCTCTTGCAGGTGTTTAATCAGGTTGATTTGCAGCCTGATGGAGAACAGATGGCTGCAATGTGTTAGCAAGAACTGGGAGTGGGCCATGCCTGGCTGACAGAACCAGTTCTGCACTGAAGGACAGAGGGCACCCAGCACTGCAGCAGTGGGCACTGGGAGCAGATCCTACAGGTGTCACCAGTCCCAGCTCCCTTGGGAACACACAGAAGCCACTTGGGGGGTTTTATTCAAATACCGAACTTTATGGCAAAAGACAAAAGCACATTAAATTATTCTCAAAGATCCCTCCCTGAGGGCTGCAACAATTAAATATGAGCATTTAACATACTGTCCCTGTCTCCCAGTATAATTCCCTTACAGGCTCTCCAACCTTTACTTCCCACATACATTTTTCTACTGAGAGTCCACAGGGACCAGGCTTATCTTGACAGTTTTTTTTTAACAAGCAGCATCACAGCAGATCTCCCAATTACCCTTAATAACAATGGATCCTCATCTTTTGAAATAACAAACTGGAATACTGCACCATGACCTTGGCTCTGGGACAAGACTGAATATCCAGTTGTCAAGCCCAGACCCTCCCATGTGAGTACTTGGTGACTGTGCTCGCTCTGACAGCAGTGACCCAGCCCAGCACCCCACCCTGCCTCACCTCAGTGCAACCTTCAAAGACTTGGAGCCGTGATACTTGGAGCTGATGGCCAAGGCGTTCTCCAGGAACCGCAGGGACAGGTCATACTCCATCACCCCATGGAGCACCAGGCCAATGTTGTTCTGTACAGAGAAGCAAGCATTGGGAAGGACACACTGACACTGCAGCTCCTGCTCTGTGAGCAGCAGGACCCCACAGGTGTGTCACTGCCAGAAAGGCTGCAACCCCTGGCCAGTCCTGCAGCAGTAACACGTGACAGGGACCACTGTCCCCCACAGCAGCTTGGCCCAAACAATCCAGGCACAAGGCAGGTAACAAACTCTCCAGTTTATGCCAGTGCAACAAGAATATAATAAACAGAAGAGTTTTCCTAAGGCTAACAGGTGCTCAAAGCCATCTGCAGTATCCCAGTGCAGAGCTCAGCACAGAGGCTGACCCTCCCAGCTAAAAAGGGTCAAACTCCTTTTTTCCTTCATCTGATGGCACCAACCAGTAACGACCCAAGGAGGAAAAGCACTGCCTAAACATTTAACAGCCATCATGTGGGCATCTTAAAGGCCAAGAGGTATCTCAGAGATTAGGAACTTAAAAGACTCTTAAACAAATGACTTACGTCTAAGAGTGCCATTTCTGGGTGATCCTCCCCAAATACCAACAGCATGAGGTAGCGTGCACGGTACAGCAGGTTCAGTGCTGTCGAGAGTTGGCTGTTTGCAAAGCAGTACAGAGCCAGGTGCATCTAGAACAAGAGAAGGGACCCAGCATTAATGTAAGGAAACTAATCTCACCTTTCCACTCCTTTCCTTAGCTGCACATGAATAAGAAGTCTTCCTCGCTGGTTGAAGGACTTCAGTCACTTTGAAAAGTCCGGTCTGCTGGCGGATGCATAGTCCCACTGAGGTGTCCCTGAGGACACAGCACTGAGGAAGCTGTGTGGTTTACTTCAGTTTCTCTTAATACGCCTCGCAGAATATTTCCAACCTGACTTGCATATTCTGACTATGTTTTGGGGGGGGATTCTTTCCTCTTTGTTTTTGACATAAGCCCAGGGCCAAAGCAGGGAGAATTAATATATCCAAATAAAGATGCAGCAAACACTAGAAACGTAGGTTAAGCAGGACAAATAAGTGAGCATGCAGGACACACTCAGCTTTTCACTTTGCAGGATCTTAAAACATGATGAAGTGGAAAATTTTGGAAAGAACACTGCAAAAGAGAGGAAAATGCAAATTTTTCCAGCTGCATACATGAACTAAGGCTCTCAGGCTGCAGCCAGACCCCTGAGGTGCTGCTGCTCCCCCAGCTCCCCATACTCACATATTCTTGGATGGTGTTGGGGTGTTCAATGCCCAGGACCCTCTCGCTCATTAGCACCGCTTTCTGCTGATTGCTTAAGGCCTGAACAGAACAGAACAGAACTCAGGGCAAGTCACACCACACTGTGAGCTTGAGCAAGCATGGGGAAGGAATGAGAGCACTGAGGAGATCCCCTCGGAGCCCCTGCTTACCTCTGAGTAATCTCCCATGATATAGTTGAGCCGAGCTAGCAGCCTCAGGCAGGCACAGATTTCTACATGCATAGCACCATACACATTGTTGAACAGGTTTAAGGCTTCATTGATGAGCTCACAGCCCTCCTTCAAGAAACCTGAAAAGAAGGTATATCCACATATATATATAGATATATATATATATACTGTCCTGGGGGAAGGATATCACTGCCCTGATCCATCCTTGCTCATTGCTGGTGGCTTTATAGCAGGAGTGTTCCAGATGGACACCAGGATTCTCTACCAAACCGGGGCTGGCAGGGGTGCCCTGCTGGCCATGCCCCACATACCCTGCTCTTCCCATTACCAGTGGTCATTCTGAGGGGCAGAGGCACGTGGGGTCTGTACCTTGCTGAACTTTTGCTTGCCCGCTCTGGAAGAAGTGGAAAGCATCGGAGGCTTTGGGGTTTACATGCTTCACTACAGGGAAGATGTTAAGAATATCCTCTTCTGTGAAAGTGGGCTTGTGCCTGTTGTCAAAGTTGTACTCCTTCAGCAGGATCTGGGGACCAAAGAGAGTGGAGGGCACAGTTACCACTTCCATAGGCACTTGGCAAGAAAAGGGGCAAAATTCTGAATGTGGATTCACAGTCAAAACATCTCCTGTACCATGACCTAGGACAGAACTCTCCAAGGTGGTCAGAGGTAGGTGTGCACCACCACCTGTACATGGCAAAATGGCACCGTGGTGACAACACTGAACCCGTGACAGGAGAGCTCATCCAGCTCTTGTCCTACAGCCCACAGAGGAGCAAGAAGGCACTGCAATTGTACTGAGGCTAGCTGTTCTTCCAAAGGACACGCCAGCAAGTTTAGCCTAAGAGAGACCTGGATTAGAAATCCCGGAGCAGGGACCTGTATTCCAACATGAACACCACAAAGACCTTTTGAGGCTCATGCTGTGCCTGCAAAACACATTGCACTCACTCTTCAATACAGAACACAACATTCTTCAATACAGAACACGATGGCAAGGGAGGGAGGATGTGGATCTTACCTGGACTCCAGTTTTGAGGGAGATTTCACGGAGCAGGGTGATTTTCTGTAGATTATATACTTCAGCTGCTTGGTCAGCATTTTCACTGCAGAAAGTACACAGAAGCTTCAGCTCTCAGGGGAGTTTCTGCTCAAGGCCATTGCTCCATTGTGGGTACCTGAGGCACAGGTCCCTGTACAGCCAGGTGCTAACCCAAACCAAGGACTAACACTGCAGACTTTGCCCAGTCTGTGAAAGCCTACAGAGCACAGCAGTGCTTTTACAGAAATCCTATGTGTGTTCTCAAAGCCCACTGCAGCGTTTGGGCTGAGTACCTTCAGCTCTTGGTGAGGAGCAAGCAGTCCCTGACATGAGGGGATGATCACTGTCCAACTGCCAAAACTTGGTTTATCCAACTAGCCATGGCTTTTCTCTTGGGCCACTTCATTGGTGCTTCCAGTTCAGCATTCACAGTGTGCTCCTTCCTTATTCCCCATCTCTGCTCATGTAGAGCAGCAGTTGTCCTTTTTCTGGAACAAAAGCTCCCTTCAGCCTAAATCACTGTTGATATAGACAAGTATCTTCTGAATATACTACTGCTTCTCACCTTATGATCCCTTCTGTACCCTTAGGAAAGGTTTCCCTTCCTCCTCTGCTTTTCATGGCTGCCTTTGCATCATATGTTTCATGTGATTCAAAATTTCAATTCCCCCTTCCTACTCTCTGCCCAATTTCTTTCCATTAAAGATCTGTGTAAGTCCCTCAACAGTACAAATTTTATTCAAACAGAAAACAAATAAAAAAGGGAGATCCTGTTAATGAACAAGAGCTACAGAAGTTTGGTGAATCCAGGGACAAGCCAGGGTCACCTGCTCCACTTACCATTCAAGACTGAAATCAAAATAGTTCTTTGCTTCTGAACAAATATTCTTCCATAGCTCCTGAGGGGTCATGCTTGCCCATGCAGTGTTATCAGCATTGCCAAGGTTCCTGTTTTTCCTTTTCTTATTCTTCTTCTTGGAGACCAGCTCATCAGCTGGAAGATGGGCAATGGGATTTGGGAAGGAGCTCAGAAAACAATTGAGGAAGTGGCTGATGGCGGCGGATAAACCTGACAGCTCCACACCCTAGAGTGAGACACCAGAGTCAGTCAGGAGAGACACCTGCCATCCCACAGCCTCACACACGCCCAGTCCTACACAAACAGGGGCATCTTCCACGAGAGGGACAGGAAGGCAGGATGTACAAGTGCCACTAGCACAGGCAGTTCTGTCGATGCAGGATTAAGTCTGTGCCCACACACTGAAATGTAGTGTAGGCATATACACTTTGGGCTGCTACCTGGGACAGAGAAAGCAGACAGTGCAAACAAGATTTTGGCACTGGAACCAAGCCAGGTGTATTGCTAAGGCTGTGTGTGAACACATACAAGGATATGTAGTGTTGAGCCCATTAAAAAGGCTTCTTAGAAGGGCAAAAGCAACACTGTTTAAGAGGAAAAAGTATTACAAGGAAAACAAGCTGTGATTTCACTTTTAAAAACCTCCAACATAATGAGTGAGGATCTGGGGAGGAAAAGCATGAATGATTGCTCTCTGAGAAAGCTTTCTTCAAGTGGGAACTTGTTTTCCCTTACATACAGGCCTGTACCTATTTCAGTGCTAATGAGCTTGTACTTCTCGTTGCCATGCAACCCCCAGGAACTGCCTAATGAGAAGAGAACCCCAAACAGCTCTGTTTGTGGAAAAAAGTCATTAGGGAGGACATATGAGGCAAGAGGTCAGATTGCAGGTCATACCTGGAGGTACGTCTTGAAGATGTGTTTGGCTGATCGAGTGATCAATTCACTGATTCCAATTTTCTACCCAAAGGAACAAAGAACAGACTGAGTGGATTGGCAAGAGTACGGAAAAATACACTGGGCTTTTGAAATGGTCTTTTAGCAAGATCTGCAGAAGATACACTATTCTCCCTGCAGCACAGAACTGCAAGAGCATTTGACAGCCCCCGTGGAGCCAGTGAGGAGCCCCTTGCACCTCCACCACGGGTGCAGCTCAGCACAACTCCAGCAGTGCTTCAGGAGCTGCCACAGCCCAGCCCCTGCCTGCTCCTGGGCAGCCACACTCACAACACTTCAGAGTTTGATCCAAAGCCCAGATGTGTCTTAGAGGCTTAAAAAAATGCATGGCTGAAAATCCAACTTAGTTACTCATTATTAGATTTGGGAATGCCTGAAGCAATTCTCTACCCCAAAAGATACAGTTCCTAACATTATGAAATCCAGCCACCACTTAGACCTCCTCCCTCCTCCCCTCTTTCTGAAGCTGTTTATTTATACACAGAGAGAACAACTGGCCAAGTGGGAATCTCCCTGGGACAAATGATGCCAGAGGGTTTTGAACTGTCTGATGTTAAGCCTGATGCTTACAAAGATGTGATCCAGCTGTGCGTGGCCAGGGGTCTTGGTGATGAAGTTGATCACCTTGCCCAGATAACGCATGTTGATGCCCCTCTGGTGCATGGCCTCAGCCAAGGTCGCCCCGTCCATCGGGAGCACCGTGTGATCCAGGCAGTCCTTGACCTGCAGGGAATGTACAGACTTCAGTTACTGAGGACAAGCATGAGGGAAAGAACTTCCATTTTAAAAAATATTAAAAAAAAAACCCACACCAGGAGGCAGGACAGGCATTCCCAATGCCACTACAGACACCCCGTTACCTGGGGCTGAGGGCTGCCCTGAAAGCAGGCACTGACCCCAAACAAGACTCTTTTTGGGGGGTAACACCTGCTGTAACACCAGGGACCACCACGGTAACACAGGCAGGGGGGACACCTGCAGTAGCCAGCCCAGTCTGGGCCAGGTCCTTGCGACTGGGGCCAGTTTCACTCCTGTGTCTCAGCAGGAAAAGAGCAGCACTACACTCTCAGGGGCAAAACAACTCCCACCTGTGCAAGTAGCAGGCTGAACCTTCTTTAAGGGCCTCACAGTCACTAATTAATTGCCATTTCCAATTAAAAGAGTACGTGGAGCTGTGCACATAGAGCTGATAAGGACAAATGGCACTTGCATGTTAAGTTGTGTTGCAGTGCTGATAAACAGTTCTTTAATTCATGTCATGGAGTAACACCAGCTCCTATCTGATATGCACAGGACTACATGCTCCAGCAGCTGGTCTGCAACCTGCTCTCACACAGGCCTGTGCAGTGTTTTGGGTTTATATATTGTGTGGAGTATCAACCACCTTGTAATAAACAATCACCGAGCCCTTTTCTGGCTCACTCACTTTATTTTTTTGTTTAAAGACTGAATAGCTGACTTAGCTGACTACAGAATTAGTGGATTTAGAGTTCAGAAGAAACTTTCCAACAAGGAAAACCCTCTCCTAACAGAAGACCAACAACTCCTGGACCTCTTGGAGTACAGCTCATGAGTTCTCCCCTGCCTGTTCCAGTGCCTGCTCTCACAGCTGCATTAGCCATCAACTCAGCAAGCATCCCAGGAAGGGAGAAACTGGGATTTCTTATGTGGCCAGGTGCATGGGTAACATCCAAAATGCTTAAGGCTTACTAAAGGAGTTTTTAATGACTGCTATTAGTAAAAACAATTCCCCAGTTCACTTCAAATTATTAGTCACCGACTGAGTCACAGCCAGGGTCAGCTAAAACAATAAGCTGTGAAGGGTGCCCAGGGCTAAGGAGGATGACTTATATTGTCTCTATTGTCCCAAACTCTTAGCAATAGCTTTAATTACCAGTGCCAAATTTTTTTTGTTGGATTGAGGTGAGAATATTGTGCCATGATGCAAGATGGGAAAAGGAAAATCCCTCGTGCCTTGCACGCAATGCTCAAGCTGTTCCCTGTGCTCCCCAACCCGTGCCAGAGCCTGCAGCTGCTCAGGTGAAGCTGCTGTCCCAGAGGTCACCAGGGCCACTGCCTGCTCAGAGCAGCCAAGCTCTGAGGGCAGCACCACTACTGGCTCTGGGTTCCTTACCAAGCCTGGGATCTGGCACGACAGCAGGAAGGCAGCAGAATCCTTCAGCAGCTGCTTCTGGTCCTGCACCTCCTCTTTGCTCGACTCTGGGAAGCGAACACCTGGGAGAGGAAAAGAGAAAGAACATCAACCACAGCAACTCACAGAAAGAAGCCCTCCCCACAAAGTACACTGTAAGAGCAGGTAAAAAGTTAAGAGTAATTGTCTCCCTGGAATTAAAGATGCTTCAAAAACTTCTCAAACTATAAGTGTTTTGATGGGAAGAGCATTGGCTGCTGTGTTCAGACTAAATGGTTTGGCCATTCTCCTGCAATGTGCCTGCACACTGCCCCAGTATTCACCCCTAGAAACACTCTGGGAGCTTCTCAATTTCCCAATTAAAAATATGGCTCCAAGTAATGAAAATTCATGTGTGATGCCTGTGCCTGATGTGTGCATGTGAAAAGGCACTGTGACTGCTCACTGAAATGTTACTAAAACAAACCCAGCCCTTCACTGAGGTCTCTTCAACATCAGTCGTTCAACTACAAGTGTTATTTTTTGTGTAAACTACTACATGAGGATCAAATTTTATTTTTTTCCTCCCTCTGCCTCTTTCCATGTGGTCTCCTGGCTGGGATGCTGGAGAATCACAGGAGGATTCCTGGCAGCACAGCCCTCCCCCGGGGGTGGGAGATGCTCCCGCCTGCACTTGGCAGCTCCAGCACTGCAATCCATTGCTGCTTCCTCTCTTCTGCATCGGCGTGCTTCACACAGAGCCCAGCACCCTGCCCAGACAAACAAAAGCCAGCAACAGTCCTGGCTACAGCACAGTGTGTGTCTGCAGCTGGCTGGACACAGCCACGCTCTGAAGGGCTGGTCCCAGCTCTGGGCACACCTACCTGGTGAGAAAATATCTGGGTTAAACCGAATATCAAATGATGTATCACTGATGGAGCCTACAGCCTTGCAAGCGTTCCGAATCACTTCTCTGCTTTTGGGATCCACTGGTGCAGGAAAAAAAACAGAATACAAATTAATGTGGAGTTCAGGAAATGACAGACCTAGCTATTAAATTAAGTTTTGTTACTAAAAACAGCAATGATGGCACATTCTGAAGAAATCCATTATAAAAACAATCAATTGTAAAGGAGAGTGGATGCAAAGTCTGAATAAGAGCACACAAGATGACCCAAAAACCCCATGGATGTCCCCACCTCCAAGCACATGCTCTCAGAAATCCAAGCCTGGGGTTCCCAAAGGTGCCCATGCACTGCTGGCCTCCTGCCTGACCCAGCCCTCCCCAGGCCAGCCTGGCTGGGCTCTTGCTCCCAGGGAAGACTTGAGGGGCTGGTGGCCTTGCTGGGTTCAGACACCTCACTCACCCTGGGGCGAGCAGCTCTAGCAAAGAGGCCAGGCAATGCTGACAGGCAGCCAGAGCTTGTCCTGTTTAACCACCATCAGTCACCCCAACCACCCCCAGGCTGGTGGGGTGCCAGCCCACCAGGGAGCTGGTGCTGAGGATGCAGTACCTGTTCCATCATCAGACGCGATGGTCTCAGCGAGCTCCTTCACCTGATCAAGCCCAGTCACGCTATCGTCTATTTTCCCATCCTCTGACTCAGGCCTCTCGCTGTCTGCGGCGCCATTCTCTGCACAGGCACCATTTTCCAGCGCAGCCGAGCTCTCCTGCTTGTTGGCTTTCTGCTGCATCAGCTGCAGCGCAGCCAGCTTCATGAATAAGAGATACCTGCAGCAAAGGGAAAGGGCAATTCAGCACAGCAGAACCCCAGAGCACCACACGTCTGGAACGTGTCCCACTCCCTGAGCTCCCCTGCCTCGCCAGCACCCAGTGCCCCAAACATCCCACCACAAACACGCCTACAGCACGCCCACAGGTTTTTTTTCCAGCCTCTAGAAACAAACATAACTTTCAGGACATTGGGAAAGCCTTAAAAAGAAGCATAAATCCTTCCCGTTCCCTAGCCATCAAGTGGAAAGGACACCTGCAGGGAAAGAAGAACTTCTAAATGTTTGGACAGGAATCAACAACAACAGATCTGGAGACTAAAACACAAACCATCTCTTTCCCTAGCTCCCTGTCCAAATCCCTACTGTTCTCACCTCTTGTTAATTAAGTTCCTATAACTGCATTTACATAGGGCAATTAGCTGCTCACTTCTGGGAGCTCCGCTGGGATGTTCCCAGGACAGTGCAGCAGGGTCCTGCCTTGAGCCATGACCTGACCAGCTGCAGGTGGAGGAAAGGGGGAGCTCTGCTCACCTGTGTTCTACAAAGGCATCAACAAGCTCTTGACGGAGACAGCAAAGCTTGTGTCTGTGCTGCTTGGGGAACCCCATTTTCTTACATTCCTCTGGCATCTCCTCCCCTTCAACAGGCAGGAAGTTTAGATCTGGAGGGAAAGTGCGGAGCAGGTCCAGGATGTAGTGACGCCCATCATTGCCAATAATGCCTTTGCACTCTACTGAGGAGCACAGCTCCACCTCCTCATTCTTGTCGTTGAGAACTTTGTGTTTCTGGATCTTCAGCGGCCTGCTGGTCTTCTCCAGCAGCTCCAGGTACTTGGGATGTGACACAACTGTCTTGCCGAAGTCTATTGACCCATAGATGACACTCTGTTCCTGCTCCCGCTCCAAGATGCCAGGAATAATAGACTGAGCTGTCACCCTGTAACCTCTGTAATCCACCACGACAGTCCCCAGCGTGTACAGCCCTTCCACATCCACAGCGTTGTAGGTCCGCACACCATTGAGATCATTGGTAGGAGCCACATAAGCAGCAACATCTCCTCCAAAGTCCTTGTAGTGGTCACGGACGTCAAAGCCCAAGCTGAAGAAAATGTTGTTCCAGATGAACATCTGCATCTTCGTCTCCTCGCTGGGGTTGATGGCCATGACATTGCCATCAATGACAGCCATAGCACCTCGTGTTGCTGCTGCAGTGAAGTCACTGTGAACCTGGAGACACATGGAGAGAAAGCAGGGTCAGGATGGGCCCCCACGCTCCCAAAGCTCCCTGCAATTTTTTCCTTGCTCCTCTCCTTGCTGGCTTTTACTGCTGTAAGCTTGGCTAGTGGCTTCAATACAAGTCCCAGGAGCCAGAACACAGGCAGCAAAGGGGCTGCATGAGGAGCTGCCTGCATATCCCACAGTTACCTTAAAAATGGCTCGTTCTCTCAGCAGCCTCTCAGGCAGGTTCTTGCGTGGCAGCTCCCGTGTGGTCTGCAGCTCTTCATTCCAGTCTCTGGTCTGAAAGAGGGAGGGAAAGCCTTGTGGGATGCAATACATTGTGTGGGAAGGGGCTGGCAAGGCAGCATTCCTGCTTCACAAGGCATTTTGGGAGAGAAGGGAGAGGAAGGGGCAAGAATTCAGGCTGCTGTGGAGCTCAGAGGAAGTGACTTAGCAGCAGGAATGAACACACCTCAAGAGTGGACTTTATTCAACAGCAGTTTGGGACAGATCTTGCATCAGCCCAGCCCATGCAGGGGCACTAAAGGGGCAGCACAGTGCAGGTGTCATTAGCCAGTGCTGCAGGCACACTGCAGGCACGTGCTGCCCACGGCTGGCCATTGCTGCCCTGCACCACTTTGTGCTAGAAAGCTGCAGCTGAAGCACTTGGAGCAGTCTGCTCAGAGACAGAAGAGTCATCCCAAGCCTGACTGGCACGAGGGAGTGGTCTGCCTCCTGTGCAGTGGCATTCTTCAGAGAAGGGACATGGAATTTATAAACACGTCAAATTTATAAACACCCCCGAGCAGAAGTGACCCTCTCAGTCACTTCTGTGCTCATGGAGCTGCAGCCTGAGCAGCTGTAGTCAAGAGCCCCGTGAAGAACAGGGACTTCTGCAAGCTCCCACACAACAGAGGTTACTTTTTGGAAGTTAACTTGTTCTCGGCACAGCTGGCAGCAAAACTCTTGCCAGTGTCGTCAGGCAGAGCAAGCCCAGTACCTGTCCAGGTATGTGCTCCTCATAGCCCAGTCTGGAGGTGTAGGCGTCCTCTGCCCGGACACAGTCCATGGCGTGCTCTGCTTGCGGAGCCGTCCAGCTGTACACTTGGAAAGGAGTGGCTATCCTCTCAAAGGGGTGTCTCTGAACCCTGGTTTGGGAGAAACAACAATTAGACACTTATAAAGGAAGAATCCTTTCTATTCCAAGAGAATTTTCCCTGTGCTTTCACACTGGTCCCTACAGGCCACGATGGAACAGCAGCTCACAGTGGAAATCCAGGCACTGCTGAAGGTTTCTCGTGTAATCTCTCTGCTCTCTGCAGGGGCTGGGGGGTCATCTGTAGCTACTGCTGGCCCAAGAAGCAACACAGTACAGCAATTTTTAAATAGCCAGATAGTCACAGTGGTGGCTGGAGGCTGCTGCTAATTTCAGCCCTCGTCTAGTGTCACGTTCATCTCCTTAATGAAGCAGGAGCAGAGCTCCCAACAACCACACAATGTGCCTATCAATCCACACCCTGCTGAGCTGAGGCAGTTCATTAAGTGACTGTGAAGAATGACAGGCTTTTGCAGAGGAGCCACTGTCCTGGAGCAGAACAAATGGTCCCTGCAGCAAGGACAGGAGAATCAAACAATGCCTTATTGTTGTGTTATTATTATAGGAGCTAGAGGAAATTACAGAATATTAACATGCACAGACATGTTTAAAATAACCAACTTCTCGCCACTGTAAGCCTACAGAAAGCCCTCTTGAGTTGCTTTCACTGATATTTGTGCTTCTTTTGTGGATCAGGGAGATCCTCAGGGTGCTGCCTGTCGTTCAGCCAGGTGCTCTGTGGTCCTGCAGCTTCCACTCTCATGTCCCAACCACCCACCATGACACGAGCTCAGAGAAGCAGACACTGCAATCCCTGCTGCACACCGGCATCCAGCTCCCCAGAATCAGCTCAGCCTCCCCAGCTTCACACTGGGCTGCCCAAGGAACTAGAGAGGAAGAAGCACTGCTACCGTTTCTTCTGCAGAGCAGAGAAGTTTTTTTTGAAGGTAGGGCTGATCTGGTTAAGTAGTTCCACCAAGGAATGACTGAGAAAACTAGGGTTTGCAGGTTTGGGATTGAAGTTGTATGCAGTAGACCTGCAAGAGAAAAAAAAAAAAAAAAACAGTCAAAAGCCATTGTCATACCTGAGACTTTCCACACCCTAGGAATGTGGAACATGCCCGAGAGCTCTTCATACATGCACAGTATCAAAGGCTGCACCATGTGCCCTTGCCTGTGGGAGAGAGACCATGGGGCCAAGAGGCAGGTGGGCAGTAAGGACCTGACCCAGTCTCCCCACATGAAACAGCCAGTAACCCTGCACCTGGCCCTGATGGTTTTTTAATTTAGACCTTTTTCAGCCATGCCCAGGATCTATAGAGGCTTCTATTTTTATAGCTGGGAAGGACTGATTTCACAGAACTTCCCAAACACACCAAAGGTGCCTTTGCTTAACAGAGAATCCCCTCAGCACAGCCGCTCCAACTTGCATAGACACAACAGCCTCTCACAGTTACCATTAAAAAAACAAAAAAAAGAAATTATTTGTAGTCAAATCTGCACCCAGCTCAGGCAGTTCTGACAGGCTGTGCTTTTGCTTCAGGGCAAAATATCATAGTTGCAATAGTCAGGAAGAAATTTCCTCCCAGCTCAAAATGCTGTAAATAGCTGATGACATTGTGGGATGTTTAAACTTCCCCTAGAGCACCAGGCATTTAGCCACTGTGGAGAAGTGGTACCAGGCATAACTGAACAGCCCAATCCAGTATAGCAACTCCCACAAACCCATGTGAGCAGCAAATTAAAATAGGCTGTTTCTGCCACAGGAAGAAATAAAAGAAGCTGCAACTGTTTGAGTTGTTTTCCAGCTGGCTGCTGCAGGGCAGGACAGGAAGAATCTCAGTTACTCACTGGTTCAAGTAAAATCCCCGAGTGGAGGCAGTGATACTGACGTGCCGATCCTCCACCGTGATGACGTACAAATACATGAGATCCCCGTGCATCTTCCGGTTACCGGGTGGAGGGTTCCAGCCACTCATCGTCAAAACCTTTAGGCACTGCAAAGGCTACAGCAGAACACAACAGAAGCAACTCCTGTCAGCAGGAACTGATTTCTGTGAGTTAGAGTCACTCAGTGTACACGCCAGATCCCTTTTACCTGCTGCCCTCGCTCGGTTCCAGAAACAGAGCTTAAAACGCACCTGGTCTCCAGAGCACAGCTTCCTGAGCCCTCTGCAGTCCACCAGTTTGCCTTTCACACCGTGAGACATGGGTGAAAACAGACATCCTGGGCCTTTGGGCTGCACAGGGTATGGATTTCTTGCTGTACTTGTTTTCAAATGGCAGCTTCTAAACAGCATCCGAGTGGGAGGGCATGGGAAAGCTAAGGGCAATCTGTAGTGACCTGCAGATCCTGTCTCCAGGACTTTACAGAGGAATGCTGCTTTCCCTTCTCTGCCACCCAGCCCAGCAAGCCTGGCCCTTCCACACTCTGCAGATGTCCAGACTCCATGTCCAGTGTTTTACACACCAGCTTCTGGACTTTATTCTTGTGGCTAAGCAGTGCTATCCCAGCACTTGTTAAGCACCAAGCAGAACAAATCCCAAAGTCCACTTCAGCTCAGCTTTCAATCCCTGACCACCAGTTTGCTGTGAGGAATGTGCCAGCAGCTGTTTCAATGACACAGGAGAACTCTACCTTCCAGTCTCTGTTCTGGGGCTGAAGGGCACACAGGGGCCTCTCTTTGCTACCTGGCAGGATATGTTCAGGAGGGGTGCAGTCAATTTGTTCCATTTCGGTACCTTTCTTCTTCCGTTTTCCACTGTCTAGAATGGACAGAGACATAAAGTCAGTTCTGAGAAGTGCAGCATTCCCTCCCCCAGTCATCATTCAAAGAGGGATGCAGAAGTACTCCAAGTATTCTCTGCACTCTGACACAGGACAGCTGATTGTTACAGTGTGTTTAACTAAGCAAGGAGTCAGGGAATGAAACCACTGACCACACCAGAGAAGTCCTTTTGACCCATACCTCCCAGGTCTCCTTCAGTGAAGACACTCAGGAAGGACAATGAGTTACAGTCCACACCATTGAAAGCATCTGATGGGTCAAGACTCTTCAGAAGGTCCCGGATGTGGCGCACGTGTATCCTGGCTTCTCGCACTGTGTATGGCTCTGACGACCAAAAAGTGAGGAAACAAACTGGAATTAGACAGCTGCTTATCCTTGGGGACACAGGTCTCAAAATGGAACCACAGGAAAGAGCTGACAGGTGGCCAAAATCACTCCCTAAGAAAACTCTCACTCATTCCCTCCCAAGTCTGAAGGAACTTGCCTTCCACCACTTTCAGCAGCGAGCCCTCCTGCAGTCCTTCAATTGTCTTCAGCTCAGCAAAATTATCCAGGACGTTGCCATCCAGCTGCAGGGAGAAGCAGGTCCGATGGCAGGTATCCTCCCGGTCCATCAACACTTGGTGGATTTCTTGCACCATCTCTTGAGGAGAAACCTTAAGAAGGTAAGAACCCAGACAATTATTGTTTACCCTCCCACATGCTCTTGCCAAATTTGCCCCTCAGCTGCAATATCAGAAACCTCTCTGACCTCTCTCTCCAGGCTTGGAAAGGCAGACTCTACCTCCGTTCCCAGGAAGATCACTTCTGCTCCTGCTGGGAGGGCACTGTCACCTCTGGCAGGGTCAGCCACCGGAGTTCCATCCCACGGGGCTTGGCACCCAGAGATGTAACAGCCAGGCACTGCACCAAGCACTTGGCATGGGACAGAGGTGACAGAGGGCAGCGAAGGAACAGAAGGTAGTGGGGGAAGCGGGGCTCTTCCCTTATCTGTTCACACCACACCAGTGGTGAGACCTTGCACGCTGCACATGGAAAACAGCCCAGCTCCTCCTCCCCGTGCGTGGTGTGTCTGTGCCAGTGCCACACCTCCACACGGCTCAGGGGAGGCCAGACCCACCTGAGCATCGGGGCTGCTCCCCACCTCCTGCTCTGCTCCAGCACCACTGACACTGCTGGAAAACCGAATGACTCGGGTAGTTTACATAAGCTGCTGTAAACAACACAGCCTGCTATTATTAGCCTATTAAAACTTAACAGCCAGGGGGATTTAAAAGAGACAAAAAGCCAGTCTGAGACACAGCTATTTCCATAGGGGATGGGATTTTGCTGCACTCTCTGCCAGTCTTGGGAAGATAAGAACTTCCCACTGGGTTTAGATTCCAGATACCTCTCCCCAAAATTAAGAGACTTTATTCAGATAGTTTTTGGTGAAGTATCAAGCTAAATGGGACCATGAACCAGGCCCATCAGAGCCCATCCTGACCTAGCAGCACTCACTGTCCACATAACATGAGGCAGAGCTCTCCATCCAGAGGGAAGTGGAGACTGCATCGTTCCCTTGGTCTTCAGGCTGGTGCTTGAGCTCCCTGAGCTGTGCTAGCACCTGTCACTGTACAAAACCCAGCCTGCCGTGAAGCAGCATCTTGTCATAACTGCTGAGCAAGCACAGGATTTTCCCTTCCTCACTCAGGGCCGGAATCACATTTTCACAACATTTCTTTAAAACAGCCCAGAAGTGGGAAGGCCATTTTCCCTGTGCTCAGCTCCATAGCCAAGCCCCTCTGTGATGGACAAAGAGCTACACCACAGCGAGTTCTCCTTCCCCTTGCTCCACACCTGGGATCCAGAACAAAACACCCTCCCTGTCCTTGCAATGCTCAGGCAGGCCTGGGCTAGGCAGCCTCTTGCTCACGTCCCTTCTTCCTTCATTTCTCTCAAGGCACTGGCCAGGCAGTCTCCTGCACTTTCCATCCTCTGCTGCCCCCTTCCCCACCTAGTCCTGGTCAGAAGATAGACAGGTCAGGGAGCTGCAGGCAGCCTGAAGGTACTGTCCAGACTGTGAGGGTTAACAGGGGCCTTTCCCAGGCACTGCCTCCTTCCCTGCCTGCCTGGCTGAAAGGATCTGGCCCAAATACTCCCCACCACCTCTGTTCCCATCCCCAGCTGGTGAGGGAAGGTACCTGCAGGGAAAAGGGCTCTATCCCTGGTGCACAGATCTTGACCGTAAATCCCGTATCCTGTATGACGATGACCTCCTGGTCGTTCCCGTCTTCTCCCGGGTCAGCCTCCTCATGGCCATTCTGCTTGGCATCCTTCTCGCCCTTGAGGCTGTCATGTGGGCCGCTGCCATTCATCAGTGCCACGCCAGACGGGTGCTCTGGGCAAGAAGAGAAGGGTTTAGACAAGGCCCTCTCCAATGGGCTGCAGAGACTGGCTTGGACACTGCAAAGCCCGAGCTAATCAGGGGCTAAAAAGGCAGGGTTTTATTCTGCACTTGCTGCTCCCTAGACAGAGGTGTGCCAGGCCCTTCCCTCCCTTTCCTCACAGCATAATTAAGGTGCTCTCGCTTGCCTGCGGTGTTTGCATCTTCCACAAACCATGTGCAGAAAGGGGAGGGAAGGACAGCAGGAAGGATGGGTCAGTGTACACCACACTGAGCTGTCTTAAGAAGCCTCTTAATTAAAAAAAAAAAAGGGTGTGTGATGCTTTGCGGCCTGGAGGCAGCTGTAACCTCTGCATCAACACGTTAAAGAGCAGGGGGAGAGGGAGGCCAGCGGCGGCCCGCTGCGCTCACGTGGCAGCCCGGTTACTCCACAGGCACACAGCAGCTCCCACAGCCCTGCCTGCATTTGGCCACCCTCTGCATTTCCAAAATACTCTGCACAGATCCCATGGTGCCAGGGCGAGGCTTTGCCTAAGCACTTTTATTCAAGAAAATGGTGACGACATTTTAAGTGCTCGTTTAGACAGATGTGTCACAGGGCTGGGGAGCTCTCTGCACCCACCTCACAGCTCTGCAATGGTTTGTTTTCTTTTCCAATGAGCTGGATAGCGTCAGAGAGCAGATAAGATCTAGGAAGCTGCCAGTCTCCTAGACGAGCCTACATCCTCAGAACCATGCTGGAGACCACACTAAAGAGGACCAAGGGGCTGCCAGGAGAAGCTGGAAGAGTGGAAAGAGCTGCTGATAGCAACTCTGAGAGATGGCAGAATACCCCTTGCCCCCAGCGTGCCAGGCCGGTGCCCCAAGGGCACCAGCCCAGCCCACACACCCAGGGCAGTGGGTGCTGGAGAAGAGCAGGCATCGTGTCCCTCAGGCTGTGCTCCCTGCAGGGCTGGCCCAGCACACTCAGCCCCAAGGTCACACGCAGCAGCAGTTCCAGCTTGGTGCTGTCCAGCACCCACCTGCAGGCAGCACAGATGGAGCAGGTGGGGCGCTTTCCCAGGCAGCAGAAACAGCCCTTCTGAAGGGCTGCACAGGGTCAGGACAGCTGCAAGCCAGGCTAATGCCTCCAGGATGAGCCCTGCAGCCAGCTCCAGCTGGCAGGTGTCGCTCCTCATCCTCTCCTCCCAGCAAGGCACCAGTCCCCACTCCAGAGAAAACGGCAGCTCAGCCTCCCTCACCTCCTAGACTGGTGCTGTGGCTTGAGGACCTACAGCTGTCACAGCCAGCTGCAGGTCCCTCTCCATCAGCCCCAACTGCTCCTGCAGCCCAGAGAAGTCATCCAGTCTTCACAGTAACCCAGAAAAGGGATGGCAACACCACATCCCCCTGTACACTTCTGGAGCACAACATGAGGCTGCAGCAATAAGCCCTGCAAAAGCATCCCTGAAGGGTCACATCCTGCCCCAGATGACGACTGCCAACAGCAAACCCTCAGAGATGACTGTCAGGGCTGACTTAGGACATGGTGAAAGGGCAGAAAACGCAATGAGAGCACAGCCATTCTGAAAGGCAGCAGGTAGCAGAGCTACCTCACGCAGCCTCGGCTGCCTTCCAGCAGCTCAGCAGCTGCTGCTCATGTTCCCTGTCACTGTGCATATGTCCCCAGCACTTGCTGCTCATTTCTTTGACAGATGAAGCCACGGGCAAGTGAGACGAGACTGGCTCTGGCTCCAGCAAGCTGCTGTCATGCTAGAAAGGAGGAAGAAAAGCTCCATGCAAGAGTGCCTCGAGAGATGTGGTTTCAGAAAAACCACACCATGCCCAAAGGGCTGGGGAGAGCCCCTCATCACACCCTAGAGCCAGCACAGCCATACTCCTGGGCTGCCTGAACACGTGGGGATCTGGAGGGAGCAGAGACAAGCCACCACGGAAATGCTACACCTGGGGCTACTGGTACTGCAGACAGGATGACCTGCCAGGCGCCCGAGCCAGGCTTGGCCCAGCCCTGCCCACCCAGGCAGGGCAGGATCACTTCTGTTCCTGCTGTGGTAGCCAGAAAGGAGACAGAATTTGGCTCTAAGGAAGGCTGGCACTGCAACCCATCCACACGTCAGTCTGGAGAACAGCAAACACCTTCAGCAGCAAAGCCAAGAGTGAGACAGGAAATCTGAACACAGCAAGGGAAAGTTACCAGCCAGGACCACACATCTGCTTTTCACTGCTCAGTGGTGTAAGATCCTCAAACTACCTAGTGTTTCAGAAATCTGAATATTCCTCCTAGTCTGCAGAAATAATACAACATGTTCACACCTTCCACCTCTCTTTTCCTTACTTGAAGGCAGGGCCACATAGCGCTGCACTTTGTGACAAGAGACATGTAGAGGCAACACCTTCGTGACTCCTTATGCTAGAGGATCTAGCTCTAGCCAGCACAGTCTTAAGTTTAGAAACGAAAAAGTTAAGACTGGACTGGGAAAGATCTGCTGTGCAGCCGGTTAACCCTGGGATGTGAGCCAGGCACAGCTTTCCAGAGGGGTTCTGTACAGAATGGGGATGTTTCAAGGAAGTGCAAGCTGGCCTGGAGGCTGTGCTGCCTGCTGGGTGCTGACTCACCTGCTGTGGTCCCCGAGGGAAGCAGAGCTGCACCCACCTGCCTTAAAGTGGGTCAGCGCTTCCTCCCACCCGCTGCAGCCCGACTGTGCCGCGGCCTCGGCAGTGCCAGTGCAGAGAGAGGTACGTCACGGGGCACTCATGGATTTCACAGGATTTCAGCCTGCTTGAGACAGCAGGAGGAGGCATAGGGACACCTTAAAGACACCTGCAGAGACTCTCCTGTTCCTCGCTCTCACTTCAAGCCCCGAACAGGCGGGCAGCCGTGTCTGGCTGCCGCTCTCGCTGCCTTTCGCTGCAGCCCAGATGGTTCACAGAAGGTGTCTGAGTCACAGGGAAGCGGTTCCGCCCGCTCAGGGGGCAAACCCGGCCGCTCCTCCCGCTTACCACCCCGCAGACGGAGACCCCTGCCGGGTCACGTCGGCCTCGACACGCAGGTTTGTGCTCTCGACCGGAGGCTGTGACCGCTGGTCTCCCCTGTCATTGCAAGGGATGCGCCTGTGCCCCAGCAAGGACCCTCCTCCTGCACTCCACCTGCAGCTCGGAGCCGAGGCGTGCAGAGGCTGCCGAGCTCCGGCCCGGGCTGTAACTCGGCGCTCTCAGTGCCGCCCCGAGCCCAGCGGAGCAATCCCTGCGCACAGAGCAGAGCGTGGCTGGGCACCGCCGCAGCGACCCGCACCGCCCGTCTGCGGCCACACCTGGCACGAAGGATCAGACGGGGGATTAGGTGTCACCTCCGAGCCTGGACAAGGAGGTCACACGCCAGGGTGACAGGGCTTGCTTGAATCACGCTTCCTAGCTACAGCCAGGCTGTGGCACTGGCACACCCCTGCGCACAGATCCTGGCGTGAGGGAGGGCACACACCTGAACCCAAAACCTGCTGGCTGCACACATGTAGACAGCGCAGATGCTGGGAAGAGGTGGTTAATAACTGATTTATGTTCTAACAAATCTTCTAAACCAAAATCAGACACAAATCCTTTTCAAAGATTATCGGATCCAGAAGTCAGCAACACTATGCTGCTGGGAGTTAGCCTGGTCTGCAGGGACTGCTCTGTCAGTGGGGAGTTTCCTTCCTTACCTTTAGTAACTGGAGAAATTGCTAGAGGGACAAAACTAAAAACTAAACCCCCCCCCACCTTTACCAGCACCAACTTTTGGAATGCATTTCCTATTATCAGCTCCAGTGCCATTTTGAGAGGCCCACTGGCTGGGGCCCACTGTTCCCACTGCCCTGCAATAATGCACCAGGTGAAGGAAGGGAAGGAACATCCATCCCATCCTCAGCAAAGCCGATGGACCTGCTCCACCCCTATAGCCCAGGCCTGTCCTCCACCTGCACACAGCTGAAGGAAGCCAAAGGCTCCCTGTGCTGGTCCCTCACAGCTGCACACTTCCACCCAACCTGCTGCAGGCTGGGCTGGGCAGATCCACTCCCATCCTTTACAAGGACCACATTTGCAGTTACGAACAAAAGAGGGATTTGCCTTATGAACTGAGAACAAGACAAGCAAAACACCCTTAAGTTTGCTTTGCTAACCTGAACAAGGCACAGACAGGTCCCTCTGTGGTACACACCCAGATGGGATAACTCGCCACCTTCCTCCTTCACCTGTGAAGTTAAAACATCACCTCCACACCCCTCCTCTCTCCTTTGTGCTGCCCCATCCCACAGGCATACGCAGCCACCCAACCCTGTGAGGGGCATACGGTATGCTGGCTCCATGTAGCAGGACAGAGCACCTGGGAGAGGAAGCTTCTTTTTCTTCCTCTTCTTCTTCTGCTGCTGCTGCTTTGAAGCCAGAACCTGGGCCTGGGAATCAGCATCGCAGCTTGACCTTCTGCTGGGGCAGGCAGTAGGCTCTGTCACAAAACCAGCACTGGTGGTCTGAGCCTTAGGTGACTCCTCACCAGGAGGAACAGGCAGCACAACTGCACTTTGTGCTGGCAGGGTTTTCCCTGCACTTGATGGCAGAGCAGAGGACGGTGTCCCAGGGCTCCCCGGGGAGGGAGCAGGACCTCTGCACTTCAGCACGCTGTCGGGAGCCGCTAAGGCTGCTCGCCCCTCGCCGTGGCCCTGGCCAGTGGAATGTGCTCCAGGGCCCGCTGTGCCGTCAGCTGCTGCCACGTGCTCCTCCGGGCGGCAGGATCTGTGGGCTAAGCCACTGTCCTCAAGTTTCACACAGCTCTGGCAGGCCTCAAGTGACTGAGCATGATCAACCAGCCCTGCCGGCCTGTCCCCAAGGTCGGCTGGAAGGACAGTCACTGCACGGGACGCCTCTGTCCACTGGAGCAGGCCAACCGCGCCGACGCCAGGTCTCAAACCGCTCTTATCACAAACTGTCATCATTCCTTCTTTGTCCTTGCTCTCAGATAGGTCTTGGATGCATTCAGTGCCTTTCTGCAAGCTTCCAGTCAGCGCCTCACTGGGGATGATGTCTGGATACAGCCCAGCACATTGGGCAGCTTCTGGCACCTCCGGGAAGACAGCGCAGCTGGTGGGAGACTTTGGCAAGAGGGGTGACCTCTCGTCAGGTGAGCCAGAGCTGCGTGGCTGGAAGAGGAGATCGGTGACTTGCCTGCAGCAGTTTGCAAAAAGGCTGTTTCCCATGGCTGACTGGTGCAGCACCGGATCAGAAGAGTCAGCTGCGTTTCACACAAACACTGAAGCCCCCACAAGGCACACTCCCACGCGCAGCCCGTGCCCTCCGCTGCCTTCTCGCAGTCAGGTGCTTTCTCCAAAGAGAATGCCCACTTGGCCCCAGCGTGGCAGGACACAGGGGGGCCAGCAGCTGACTCCACGCAGGATCCCACGCCCCCTGTGCTCACCAGAACTGGATGCTGGGCTGGCAGCAGCTTCCCCAAAGTGCAGCCTCGGGATCCTCATGCACTGCACGCGGTCCCCAGCGGCCTCGCCGCCCGGCCGGCGCGGAGCAGCCCCGCAGCCGCGGCTCTGCTCTCCGCCCCGCAGCACAGCCGGGCTCGCTCGGCTTCCCAGGCACTCGGGGGATGCCGGCCGGGCCGGTTATAAATAGCCCGATCCCGAGTGCCACACCAGTGCAGCCCGGGAGCCAAACCTGAGCAAGTGAGATGCATTGAATTTCAAGGCGAGGGCAGTTACTATGGCACGCCCGGGCCAGGCACAGCCATCCATACTAAGCAGGCGAGCACAAAGCATTCAGGCTGTGAACCAGTAAGTTTCTAGACAAATTTTGTCTCCTCTCACGCTGCTCTGCCATATAAAACACACACAAACCACAAAACCACACACTCAATCCCCTAACACCTCTCCTCTCTCCATGCTACTTAAAGAAAACCATGGCAACTGAAGCAGGGATTATGGAGCTGCACCAGGTGGCCCTGCGAGGTTGTGGCCAAGCAGGCCACTGCTCGCCACCAGCGCTGGCATCACCCACGTATCACTCCTCTGGCACAGGACAGGCCTCGGGGCTCTGGAGCCTCACCACTGGTACCCCTCAGTCCCAAGAGCCAGCACCAACTTTCAGATCACATGAGCACTGTGTTTTTCTTGTGATTTGTCGTTTTTGAAGTACTTCAAATGTACTGATAGCTTCAACTCTTTCTCCTTATGAAGAGACCTCTGGGAAGAGGAGGAATCTCCTAGAAGTACCTGGTCAGGTCTCATGAAGCTGAGCTGCATTTCTCTGACTACAGCCAAAGCAAGCTCACATGTGTATGTGAGCTCACAAGAGTGTATGTGTTAGCTCTAACCTGTGAAGGCTGATGTCAGTACAGCAAATGCAAATTAAATTTTTGCTGAATAATAAATGAAACTGAATAAATAGTTTAATGAATCCAAATAAATTAACTAAATGAATAGGCATTAGCTCCAGAGATGGCCCTGATGAAAACATTTCTGCAGGACATCCCGTCAGGGAAGATGGGAGACATGTGGCGATGCCTCCCTCTGTCTCCCTGTGGAAACCACAGCTTCCCAGGAACTTCCCACTTGAGGTTCAACAAGGACTTCTTTCAATAAGAGCCCACAGTGAAACATTAGTGCTGCTCTACTGCCATCATTAAACTCAAACTGGTTCTAAGAGATCTGTAGGCAGAGGTACAAGCTCTGCATTTATTTCTCAGCAGCTTCACACCACTGAGACTGGCCCAGAGAGAGAGCAGAGCATGGTGAGGCAGCAGCCTGCAGTGCTCTGGGCAGGGCCAAGCCCCAGGACATCCACAGGGTCCCACAGCTGCTGGCTCAGGCACTCAGAGCTGCTGAAATGCCTTGTGCTTTGCATCTGGCACCCTGAGTTACCCACCCTGCAGTCTCCACATCTGGGAACTACATTTAAACTAATTTGTAAACTTTCCATCTGGCCAAAACTTTTCATTAATCTAGCCTTGAAACTGGCTGTCTGGGTGACCCTGCTACAATAACACACAATTCAAACATCACAGAAATCAGGCGCAAAGAGTAAGACTAATGCAAAGTGCAAAGACCAGCACCAACAAAAACATTAACTGTGTCAGGAAGAGCATGTTTCTCAAATTCCAAGAGAGCCGATGGAAGGAACTGTATTTCAGACAGAAACCAAGAGCCAGCCGATAATCCTCCAAGTCTCTGTGCTTGACTCTTGTGCATACCTTGGTTTCAGAAGGCTACTGGGACAGCAAGAGCAGGGAAGCAAGCTGCTGCTCCGCGGGCAGGTTTTGCAGGGGCGCTCTGACAGCTGCGATGGCCTCAGCAGCTGCGGCTGCCCCGTGGCACAGCAGCGTCCCCTCGCCCGCACCGCGCACGGCTCGGGGACAGGACCGGGCAGCGGCGCCCGCAGCTCCGCAGGAGTGCCCCACAGCAGCCCCTCTGCCAGGGACTCCGGGCGGCCCACCCAGCTCCCCCAGCGCCCTGAGCCCCGCTGGCACCGCCGCCCAGCCTGCAGCTGAGCCTCCAGGCTGCGCACACCTCGCAGGCTCCAGGGACACCAACGGCAAAGACGCAGCACGCAAGGCACTCGGCACAGCACAGCCTGAGGACAGCCAGGATCCACGCTGCCATTCCCAGCTTCATCCAACCCCAAGGGCAGCAGGCTGCCTAGCCTGGGAAGCAGGGCTAGTCCCAGGCTAATCCGACCTGCTGGAGCTCAGGGCGAGATTCATGATCCTGCAGTTTTATGTCATTGGACATAACTACATGCAACTTCTCTGAGCCTGCAGCCTCTTCACTTCAACAGCTTGTAGTACAGACTTTCTCTTTAATGTGAAAGACAAACTAAGGAAATGCTTTTTTAGAAAAACATGCCAACGAAAAGCTAATCCTGAGAGAGCCTTACTACTATGGCAAAAACCTGACCTACTGCCAAAAGTGACAGCCACTGCCACCACAGGAGGAACCACGTGCTGGTTTTCATCTTTGGCACACTGTCCAAGCACTGCCCCAAGGACTGGCATTGCTTCGCAAATGCAAATTTAAAAATGCATGAACTTCAGACCTGTAAAACTTCTAGAAATAACAACTTTCCAGCACAACCAATGGAGCACAATGCAGGAAAGTAAAGCAAGTGCTGGGAAGCTGTGCCAGAAGAGGAGTGTGCTGCCAAGTTTAGTCATGTACAGACAATGAAGGTAAACACAGGACTCTGCAACACAGTGCTGGTTTTACTGTGCACGAGGCAGTTCTGAGTCTGCAGGTGGATTTATCTTAGTGCATGTTCCTGACCTACTTACTTCCACTTTTCAGCTGGAAAACCCAGCAGCAAGGCTGCTCAGGCAGAGCAGAGATCTTCCAGTGGGAGCTCAGCTCTTATCCCACTGACAGAACCGCCCTGAACACGATCCCCTCGGGCTCCCATCCCTCATCCTGCCATACAGATGCTGTGCTATCACACTCCTTTCCTCTTCTTAACCTTGTACTAGTGATCAGATTTCTCTTGCACAACTTTCCTCCGACTGTCCCCCCACGCCTGTTAGAGCTGCGTATTAAAAGCCCCGACTGCCAGCAATTCAGTCCTTTCCAAAACACCAGTGAACCTCCAAGGTTGGGCAACAGACAGCGATAGCAGATCCCCAGATTAAGAACCAGCCTTCTGACCTTGTTGCTAACGCACAGCTACACTTGCCTCCACAGCAGTTTTCCATTAACACCTGCATTCTCCGCTACTCTAACAGAAGACGTGTCTGAAAGCAGGAGCTCAGGGACAGAGGGACTGAGCCAGGAGAAGACAAATTTGGGCAAGGCAAGGTTGAAAGGCATTTTGCAGTAGCTAGAAGCACTGCTAAACTTGTATGTGAGAAACTTGTTCTAATGCAGAGAAGACAGTAGATATGAAAATAATCCAAGAAACGCTGTACACAATGGCTGTCTGATCCCACATCAACTGATAGAAAAGGTAACAACCCAAAACTGTGCCCATCAGAAATCATTACAGGAACCCCAGCTGCCCACGCTTTTATGTTTCTGCACTCAGAAGGTCAGAGTAGTCTCAACAATTTCTAGGCTGGGGGAAGAGAGCAGCAGCCATCAGCCCTCTCGCCTGGCACAGAGCCCAGCACCCGAGCCTGGGTGCCTGGCACAGCTCGGGGGGTTTCTGCAGCAAGGGGCCCACTCGCAGCCTGCCCACAGCTCCAGGTACTGAGAGCTGCCCCCAGACACAGCCAGTGCCTGCCTACATGGGTGCTCTGCAGGGCACACGCAGCACTGGCAACACCAGAGCTTCTGAGGCCAAGCCATGGGGGCCAGGCTGACCCTGCTCCCAGGCAAGACCTTCCTCTGCTCCTCCCCAGATTCCACATGCACTGCTGGAACACACAAAGGATTTTTCCATCTTTCATCCTCCCTCAGCAATCAATTATGGCTAGAGAGGCAGAGATTACACTGCATAACTTTTTAATCTGGTTGCTGGCACTACAGGCATGATGCTTGCTGCAAAATCCAGCACGGGGGTGAGAGGGGGAGGCTACCAGCACTGAGCTTCCCACTCCTGAACTGCATCCAACCTGCTCCACTACCAAATGCCAGTGAACTTTGCTTTAGGTGACAAACTTCAAAAATCCACCTCGATACCATAAAACCAGTGGGGGATGGAAGCGAGGTGTGGGTCAGTCAGGAGATTCACGTGCCTCAGGACGAAGGCCAGCCACAAGCCACGCTGCTTCTGTGCCTTTTGCTTTAGGAACTAAAAAAAAGAGCCTAGCCAGAGATGAGTGCTCAGGCTCCTAAGTTCTTGAAGATACAAACACCACACTGAGCAAACCCAGGGCAGCTGGAGGCATCTCAGGGTCGGTGCCAGCCCGGGAGCTGGCGCTGAGAACAGCGGGGACATGGAGCTGCACGCTGTCCCTGAGCCACTCAGGATCCCGCACAGAGCCACAACAGCCAGCAAACAGCGAGTGAAACCTGCGGTTTCCAGCTGAGATGTCCAACGAGCCTCTGCCCTTTCCAGGAAAGCCCTCGCTCACGAGTATTTTCTAACATGTCAGAGGCAGCCCGAACGCCCAGGAGTGCCACCCCCGCTGCCCAGCGCCGCCG
>QUSF01000148.1:255806-274347 GCA_003676055.1 Chloebia gouldiae
TGTGTGTGACCCCGTGTGTGCCTGTGGGTGTGTGTTTATGGGTGTGTGTGACCCCGTGTGTGCCTGTGGGTGTGTGTTTATGGGTGTGTGTGACCCCGTGTGTGCCTGTGGGTGTGTGTGTGGGTGTGTGACCCCGTGTGTGCCTGTGGGTGTGTGTTTATGGGTGTGTGTGACCCCGTGTGTGCCTGTGGGTGTGTGTTTATGGGTGTCACTGGCTCAGGGCCGTGCCAGGCTGTTCCTGCTGTGGCCGCTCTGGACACCCCACACCTGGTGCTGGGCAGCTGGGGGAGGTCTGAGCAGGGCCAGGGCCGTGCTGCCCTGCAGGGGGAAGGTGTGCTGGGCACCACGGCCTCGTTCTGCCCTCAGAGTCCCTGAGTCTCGCTCTGACACAAAGGTCTGGTTGATCCCGTCTTAGCCAAGCTCCATGTCCTGTAAGGACAGCAGCCATCCCACACCGTGCCACAGTCAGCAGGCAGGGACAGGCCCTGGGCAGCACCTGGGGCTCCGTCTGCCACCATCTCTCCTTCCTGGGGCTGCCAGAGGAGCTGAGGGATGGAGCCTCTGCCTGCAGCTCTGGTTGTGGCCAAGGGCCTGTGCTGGGTAAGCCCAGGTCCCCTCAGTGGTGACTGATTCCTGGGACAAACAGCTGATTCCCACGGGAGCTGCATCCAATGTGCACCTGAATCCTGTGCCCTGCCGGGGTGGCTACGGGAGTGCTTTGAGACCGCAGCTTTCCCCCACCACCCCCAAGTTAATTATTAGGGGGATTTAAAAATTTAATTTATAAATGAGTTTAACTTTGCCTCAGATATTATTTTTCAACCTAATTGAAATGTAGTGTGTGTGTGCCTTTTAATTGCTTTGAAGAACCTAATAAGAAGCTCCTTAAAGTCTAAAGGCTAAAAGCTGGAGGATGGCAGATTTTAATAAATTTAACATTAGCTTAACATTTCCACAGGGACTGGAAAATATCTACTTGCAAGGCTATTTGCTTGAGCTAAGCAATGCAATTTGTTCCCTGTGTTAATGCATATGTGATACATGAACAGTCCAATTTTTATTTTTTCTCATGGTTTAAAAACTTTTTTTCAATGAAAGTTGCTTTTATTTTTAAATCTCACAGGTCTGTAACAATTGTTATGCTGAAGCAGGGGTGGGTCAGCTCCAGGGCTCCAGGGGTGGGAGGGCGAATTTTGGCCCCTCTCATCCCTCAAGTCCATTCTGTCACTGCTTCCCTGCCCGTGCCCTCCTGCAGCTGGTGCAGGGGCTGGGGAAACTGAGGCTGGGGTCAGTGCCAATGAAGGGTTAGCCAGGGCTGTGCTCTGGCAGTGTGAGTGGCTGGAGCAGTGGCACAGCTCGGCTGTCCCTGTGAGCTCTCTGTCTGTTTACAGCTGTGGGGCTCCTTACGGCTCTGGGGCTCTGTGGAGCGTGGCCTCACCGAGCCCGGTGGTGCCCATCAAATCTGGCGCACCATTTCTGGCCACCCTCAGCTGACACACACGAGGGCCAACCGCGGGGCTCCCACGGGGGGAATCCATCTGCCAGCTGCCCACCTGGCATGTGGACATGTTCTCTCGGGGCACGTTGTTCTCTCCACCTTCAGCCCATAACCTGTAGGAGATGACAGCCCCTGTGGAGGGCAGGTCACTGCCCAGATTTGGGAGAACCTGAGTTACTTTTCTGTGGCCCAGGTAAGGCACAGCCTCTCCAGCTAGCCTGGCTAAGCAACCTCTGCTCCCCAGCTGTGAGGAAGCACGAATGCCCTTCAGATGTTTTTGCACCCAACAACAGCAGGACTTCAGAATTACCAAAAACAGGAATTTACTTGAGCAATTAACACTGCTTTTTATGAAGCTGTTAGGTTGTGGATGTAGCACCTGGGTTTGCTGAGCTGTGAAATTAAGTTCTCAAAGATCAGAAAAGTGAGGATTTAGGGCCAGAACACCACTTTCGGGAAACAGCTTTCAGTGTGGTTTAAAGCTCCTTGAAGTAACACCTGAGTGCACGTGTGGTTTACTTCCGGAGCTCCCTGCAGCGCCCAGGAGGGAAACTCTGGCTCGGGCAGGTTTTACTTTGAACGTATGGAAGAATAGCTCTGCCGTTCTGCCAGGGGGGTTGGGTGGGTGCCCTTAGAGCGAGCAAGGACCGCGGCAGAGCCAGGGGCGGGATCCGGTGCAGGTGTGGCCTCCGCTCGCCCCTGCGCGCCTGTGAGGGACTGGGTGAGTGGGGGGCTTGGGGAGGACCAGGATGTCCGGGTCCCGTCTTGGCGCTTCTTTCCCCAGGTGGCTGCTCCCGAGGCACTTCGGGATGCTCAGCGGGCTTGCTCTAAGTGTTTACAGGGCTGGGAAACGAAGGTTTCCCCGGATGGGATCCAGCCGGTCGGTGCAGAGCGGTAGCGGGGCGGTGTGTGCCCCTCGGGGCTGCCCCGCTGGGGCCGTTGCATAACGCTTTACATAACCGGGCAGCGCGGGGCGGGCCCCCCGCACCTGCCCGGGCCAGGCCCCCCCGGGCCCCGAGGGGGCGGGAGCGCAGGAACCGGCGCAGCCGCCCCGGGGCCGGGCCCGGCGCGGAGGAGCCGCCGCCGGCTCCGAGCGGGGTCTGCGGGCTCCTCCCGCCCGGCGGGACCCCGCGATGGCCTCGGGCAAGGCGGCGGGGGAGCGGCGGTGGGAGCTGGTGCGCTGGTGAGTGCGGCGGAGCCGGGGGTCGCGGCTGTCTCGGCCAGAGGCACCCGAGCTGGAGACCGGCGGGGGCTCAGCTGGCGAGGGGCTCTGGGCTTTGGCGTGGGGATGCTCCTAGCCCGGGACAGGAGAACCCGGGCTGGGGGGACCCCGGGTAGGGTTGAGGGGACACGGGACCTCGCCCTGGATCTGGGATGCTGCGGGGCGCTGCGAGGGGCACCGCGTGGTCCCGGCCGGAGCGGGGGTCCCGGGGGTGCTGGGAGGGGGCGGGTTCATGCTGGGAGGGAGATCTCTGGCAGAAGTAGGAGAGTCGGAACGCGAAGACTTTTTCCGCTTAGGAAAGGGTCCTGCCGGCTCAGAAGGAAGCATGGGAGTGGCAGCGTGCCGGGATGCCGAGGTCTCCTCATTCCGGGGAGTCTCCGGGACTCGTGTGGCGTGCTGAGGCTCCTCTGATCTCTGGCGTGCGGGGACGGGACTTGGAACAGGGCACTGTCTGTGCCCGGAGCAGCCGGGACGGGCTGACGTTGAGAACAAGCTTTGTCTGTGTTCTTTTATGTTGAATTGTGCAGTTTGTGACGTCCGAAGCTTGTGACTTTTGAGCAGGGCGCTGCGGCGATGCCAAGCTGTGGCTGGGTGGCTCCGTGGGGATGCTGATGGAAGCACCGGGATGGGGCCCGGGCTGGTGCCTGGGCGGGAGCAGAGCCCGAGCCAGGCTGGCGCTGGGTGCCAGAGCCCCAGCTGTGGGTGGGAGCCCCTCAGACTACGGCAGGAGTGGGAATCACTGAAGCTTTTTCTTTTCCTCTCAATCTCCCTTCCCCCTGCAGCCAAGGACACTTTTTTTTCCCTCACACACTTGACCAAACTTACAGCAGCTGCATGGCCTGGCTGTTCTGCATCCCCACTGCCTCACCCCCACTTCCCAAGGGACACCCTGGCTTCCCTGCCTCTGCTCTGTGCACGGTTATCGTGTACCAGAGCTGCAAGGGAGCATTGTCATTGCATTGTGCTTGGTTGCTTTTAACTGGAAATTGGCAGTGACTCTGTGCTGGGGATGCTCACGGGGCCTTTTGGGTTTCCTTTAGCTGCAGTGTGAAGTCGCAGTTCCTGCACTGTCACTACCCCCAGCGCCGCGGGACCCCGCAGGGCTGGGCTGGGCTCAGGCAGGTCACAGAGCCCAGCAGCAGCAAGTGGGGAGCTCATGGCACATGGAACATCCCCCTGGCCCCATCCAGACAGTATAGGTACATCCCTGCCATTAATGTTGGGAATGAACCTCCTGGAGCATCCATATGCAGAGGAAGGGACAGGAGCTGTCTCCAGCTCTGGCTGAGGTTCATGGATGCTGCAGCTGTGTGTGCATGTGCCTCCAATCGGAACTACAGGGGCTTTAACTTATTAATTACTTGCTGATGAAATTTCATGTTCAGAGGGGTATGTATGAAGTGCAGCTGGCTGCTGGGATGGAAGCAAGCAGCAGGATTTTGTCCCAAAAGATGGAAACAACTGTGGTTATCAGAATTTTGCTCACTTTACAGCAAACCCATACTCTTCTCATCAAATTCTTAACCATCAATTCACTTGACTATTATGTGATAAGCCTCAACATCTGGCCTGGCATTTGAAGTGATGCTAGAAAGGCCTTAGCTCAGCCTTGGAGCCAGCAACAGCCTGGGGAGGAGGCTGGTGTGATGGTGGGTGTGTGCTGGGCACAGGCTGTACCCCAAGACAATGGTGCTGAGCAGGGGGTGCCGTACCTCTGTCCCCTGGGCTTTACAGGGCAGTGGCCTGTGCTGCTTGGGAAATGTTTGTTCTTTGCTTTCCTGCACATGGGGTCACGGGGGCCTGTGGGTCTGGTCTGAGGTCCCTGAGTGGGTTGGGGGCTGCACAGGGCTTGCGGCTGGCAGCAGCCCCACAGATACCCATGGAGGGTGCAGGGACCCCTCCCTGGGGTCAGTCTCAGGGGTGCCCTGTCCCAGCCGTGGCCGTGGGTGCATGGGCTGGTGGGCAGTGAGGGATGGGGGCGGCACAGGGACGCAGGCAGACGGGCTGTAAGGTGATTTTCTGCTCCCACTGAGGAGCGCAGTGGTGCCGAGGCAGCCGCTCCCGCATCCTGCCGCTCCCTCCCCGCAATCCAGCGCTGATGAATATTTCAGTCTCGATGTTATTTTTAGGTACGTGCGAGAGGGCCGCTTTCGCGTTGAGGAGAGGACGCTGACGGCTTTCCAGTGGCTCTACTCGCCCCACCAGCACCGCATCGTCAGCCGGGCAGACCTGGGCTCCCCCAGCAGGTAAGGGGGCTGCAGGCTGCAGGGCTGGGGAATGTGGGGAGCTCTGGCACATACCCTACTGCTTGCTCTTTCACGAGCCCTTGTGGTTTTGACACGGGCCTTGTGAGCCCCAGCCCATCTGGGGGCCCCGTGATACATGAACATCTTAGGCTTTGCTTTAAAATAAAGTCCTAGGCATTGCGGCTGCACCAGGAGCTGCAAACACAACATAAGCACTGTTTAGTTTTAAGCGGTGGAAAGGAAAATTATTACCTGCCTGCCCAAACTTTCCTTGGAATTGCCCCCATCCTTTATGTGTGCAGCACTTGAGGTCCACTTAAAAACAGATGGTAGCCAGGGTTTGTGTTTCCCCCAGCCATCGGTGATCATTGGAAAATATCTATTCTGATCCCCTGATTTTGGTCAGTGCTTAAACTCTCCCCTTGGGAGCCACATCCCAGGCATGTGCTGTGGCTCTTCCTGCTGATGCATATGCATTGCTGTCAGTTCCCATGCCGTGTTTGATGATAAAACACCATTAACATAAAAGCCTCATGGGCCTCCAGGCACACACCAAGCAGTATCTGCTCTCTGGCCTGCAAAGAGCTCTGGAACATGCTGAGTCCCTGAGCGGCTGTGGCACTAAAAGCTCTTCCCTCTCTATTTCAGCAGCAGTTTTGTTCCAAGAGCCCTTAAAGCCCTGAAGTATTTATTTGCCTGGAATTGCATGGATGAGAACAACAGTGGGAGGGTGACTGCAGAGGAAGGAGGTGCCCAAAAGACTTGGATTTCCCAGGACAGGGAGGGCTGTGGGTACTCTTCATGCAGGGCAAGCCGGGTAGGGGTGGAAGGAGGTGACATTCACACCTGGAAGAGACTTCTAGAGGCATGAGTGAGGTGCCAGCTGTTCCCGGCAGGAGCCATGGCATACACGCTTACTGCTGCCATCTACTTCCCACGATGGGAATTCCTCTGCCTGCCGCTGGAGAGGCTTTCCAGAAACTAGAATGACTGTGCTATTTATTGATTTTAACTAATTTTTGCAAATTGCTTTCAGAGGCTGTGTTAGCCTCACGCCTGACGTGCATGTTTCATTTGGCATGTGGAACTGAAATACGTGTAACATCATTTATAATTAATGTTAAGTGCTGTTTGGGTTAATTTCACTAGATTCATTTGATTTCCTGAGGGGGTTAATTTCCCTGGATTAGTTTGATTTCCCAGAGGAAAAGGTACCCGGAAGTTTCCCCCGGGAAGTTACCTGGAGCTGTTCGGAGAGTCTGTGGGACATCAGCGACCAGTTATGAGTGGTGTCTGTATCTGTCTCATTGGAGTAAAATGTTTGTTTCCCAAGGCAGCCCAAGTGTAAACTCCGTCTGGGCAAGAGCAGCCGCGGGCGCTGCTGCGGCCGGGGAGCGGAGCTGCTGGGGCACAGGGATGCCGCGGGCCGGGCCGGGCCGCCGGCTCCGGCTCCTGCTCGGTGGGAAGGGAACGAGGAGACAGCCACGGCGAGGCCGTGTTACTGCCTTTAGGCCCCTTTGGGCACGACAGGGCGGCAGCCTGCGGGATCCCGGGCCGCGGCGGCGGGCGGGGAGCGCGCACCGCCCCGCACCGCATCGCATCGCATCGCATCGCACCGCCCTGCCCTGCCCCGCACCGCCCCGCACCGCTCTGACTCTCATCACCCCTCACTGCCCCGCACCGCCCCGCACCGCCCCGCACCGCCCCGCACCGCGCAGCCCCGCCCCGCGCGGGGCCGGCTCCGCCAGCGCGGCGGGATCCGCAGGCGGCGAGCGGCGGGCGCGGGCTCCATCCTCGGCGGTACGTACGCGCTCCTGGCGGGGCGGCCCGCGGGGACCCGAGCGGAGGCGCCTTCGCGGCTCTCGGCTCCTCCGTCTGCGCTCGGAGCCGCCGTGCCAGGGCAGGGGCTTGGCGCCGGGAACCGGGGCCGGGAACCGGGGGCTGTACGGAGGCTCGGGGCTGGGGACGGTGGACCGCGACCCATGTGTGGGGGGACGGTGAAGTGGCTGCCAGCACGGGTCTTAAAATATTGACCATTCGAGGAGGCGATTTGCAGCAGTCCGTGCGGGGCTCTGCCTGCTGTCCCCGGGGGTCGGGGTGGTGGGGTCCGGTGGCACTCGGGGGGCTTTGTCCTGCCTCCCCCGGGCACCTCCTTAGCTGGGGAGCCCCAGGTGCTTGCACAGAAAAGGGACCTGAGCCTCCCTGCATGCCCCACGCCAGTCTGCTGGGGCGACCCTCCACACCGCTGTCCCTGTGCGAGGCTGCAGCTCATCCCTGACAGGAAAGCGGTGCAATGTCTGTCACCAGGCTGAGCGTTTCCCTTCGTCCTGCTCGTTCCCACAGGCAGAGCACCGATGTGCCTGGCGTGGGGCTGCACAGAGCCTTGAGGGCTGGTGAGATGCTGCTTGCATCCCTGGCAAATGCAGGCTGTGAGATGGATCCTGCCAGGTTGTGCTGTCTTCTGCATGCTCTAGGCTCTGCTGTTTTGTTTAAGACTGATTGTTGTTTTAGTAGCAGAAGGGACATAATATCTGTCCACAAGGCATGATTTATTGAAGGTTGGAATCCTGCCAAAGAGTTTAAATTCAGATCCAACACACGGTGTGATTGCAGGTGTGCTCAGCCGGCTCACACTTGCACACACCACCTTTCACAGATACTGCATTGTCCCTCTGCTGCCGGTTCCTCCCACTAGAGATGAAAACCATAGCAGCAAAAATGCCTTTTTCTTTGCTTGTTTGTTTTATCATCCTTCCTTCCCTTCATCCCTAAGCATATCTGTATGAGAGCTGCTCAAAGAGGCCCTCTGCTGCTGCTGCTGCCTGCTGTATACCTGGTCAGATCTCTGGTGGCTGCTGCTGCTGTGGAAACAGGAACAGGACTTCAGCAGCAACAGGAGGAGAGATATTTTTTTCCAGGAGCTAAAAACAGCTCATTCTCCACAGACAGTTTTGCAGTTTTGTGGGGGTAGATGAATCCTTGCTTGGAGTTAACATCTGCCTCCAAGCTGGATGCCAGAAGGACTGTTCCTTGACTGTGATTTGGTTTCTTTGGGCTTTTCTTGAAAAGCCCACCCAAAACGGTTGAAAAATGCAGGTGATGTTGGCAAGAGGTAGCAGGACTTGGAAGAGCCCAAGTCCAAGCCCCGTGAAGCTTGTTTGCAACACTCAGAGTGTCCACACACGGGTTTGGCCTCAAACCTGAGCCCTGGCTGCTGAGGACTGACCTTGTGCCAGCGCAGCTCCGCCTCGGGCAGCCCCCGATTCCCCATCTGCTGCTGAGGCAGGGTGCAGGGCAGGGGTGTCTGAGAGGAGCAGCCCTTGTCAGGGGAAGGAGCCAGGACACGTGTAGCAGCCCAGCACCCTGCTGCTGCGGGCACCACAGAATCATAAAATCACAGAACTGTCTGGGTTTAAGGGACTGTAAAGGTCACTCAGTTCCAAACCCGCTCCTATGGGCACCTTCCACTAGACTTGTGTAACATCTTAAATGTTGAGTCTCGGTGAAGGGGTTGAGGTATTTTTTATTCCTTTATTTCCATAATTAGGAAACTGTTCCAGAGATTGATTGTATTGAAAATTAGAAACCTCCTAATTTCCAGCCAAAGCATGTTCAGGTCTCTCTCATTCCCATGCTTTCATCCCGCCCCCACATTTTCCCAGCCCTGGTTTTCAGTTTAAGCTGTTCTTTTTCTGTCGCTCCACGATTTCTTCACTGGCTGCAGCCACCCCCCTGCTCCGTGTTTGTTGTATGAATTGGGCCAAAGACTCTCCAGTTCCTGGTGCAGCTGCCAGTGCCAGCCTGCCACTGGGAAGAGGTTTTTGTGGGAGGTTTGCCCCAGTGCATCCTCCTTCCAGCAGCCCCTGCACTGGGCAAAGGAGCGCTGAGCTGCTGCTCCTGCCGGCAGTGGGGACTGGGAACGCGGGGTGGGATGTGCAGTGGATGTGCAGGTAGCCATGGTGACAGCGCCCAGGGACTGGAGCTGGCATGGCAGCTGCTCGTCTGCCTGCAGCAGGGATGCCACCAGGCACACAGGGGAGCAGCGGTGCCTGCCCTGTTCCTGGAGCATCCTGTGCAGGGCACCCATGTGGGCATTGTCCGGCTGCACAGAGCAACCTTCCTGCTGGATCCTCGGAGGCAGACTGCATGAGGATGAGAGCCTCTGCTGCTTCCCTGAAGCATCCTCCCTCAGGCTCCACTGGCATGGCAAGGAGGTGGCTGGAAGAGGTGGAGAAAACAGGCACAGAAAATCTGTGCTTGAACAGGCTTTTCCTAGAGAGCCTTTTTATGTCTTTTAATGAGAGAGGAATTTCATGCCCTTGCTAGCAAGGCAGGACTCTAAAATGGGTGGCCTTGAGAAAACAAACAACGCTGTACATTAAATTCAGTGGGCTGAGAAGAATTCATTGAGCCTGGGAGCCCCTGTGATGAGTTCTGCATACAGGGCTGTGATGAGACATGGCTGTGTCCCTCTGCAGCAAAGAGCTGGTTCATGTGATGGTGTGAGAGACCAGTGGAGCTTTGGGGGTCACAGGCTCCTGGCCAGCACGGGGGCCAGGTTGTCAGCCAGCACCTGTTGGTTTCCTGGGTTTCTCCTCTGTGCTGGGCGCTTCCTGGGCTGCTGGGAAAGCTGGTGCTGCCATTCCTGGGTTTAAGCACCCCTCTGTGCCAGCTGCCTGAGAAGTGATGCTTGCAGGTCACACAATGGCTTCCTCCAGGGTCTCGTTTTCAGCCATTTCCACAGAAATGAGCAGGAGTGGTTAGATCACTTCGGACATAGGGATGAGTCCATGAGCCATCAATGTTTTCTCAAGAGTGTGGAAGAGGAGCTGGAGCATGGTTTGCAGCTTGAGCTGTGCATGGCCTTGGGCTCAGGAAGGGCTCTGGCTCTCCTGTCCTTTGTCTGAAGCTGTCCTCTTGGGTGGCACACAGCCTCCCCTCCCCAGCGTGGCAGCCGAAGGAGCCCTCTCAGTCCTTCTGGTCTGAGATGAACAGTGAAGAGCCACTCCTGAGAGCTACCTGAGGTTTGTGGGAAGCTGCATTTGAGGCATCGAGTTTCTCTTTTCACTTCAGCAGTTCCATAAAGGGGAGAAAATAGTGTTTAAAATATTCTATGAACTGAGTCAGAGGTAATTTGGACACTGCTTTCCTTTGCTCTGTAGGTCAAGCTGATGATGCACGTGGCATGTTCTTCCTGTCAGAAGAAAATCTAATATTTCTGTGTGCCCACAACCTTCTTTAAAATCATAATAGGAAGCTGAATGCCCTCAGTGTGCCGCAGGCAATATTAAAGCACTAATGATGCAATCAGTCTCTTACCCCAGTAAGAAAGGGAAGAATTATGCTGCCCTTGCTGGGCGCAGGCCTGCTCTGCGTTACCAGCAGTGTGGCACTGTTCCCAGTAGGCAGGAGCTGCTCACCAGGTTGGGTTGGAGCAATGGGATCCTGGTTCTGGCAGAGGCCCCTGGGAGATGTTAATTTAGACTGGTGCAGATGGTGCTGAGGAGTTGTCCTCCCCCAGGGTTTTGTTCCCTAATTTTGGTTGCTCGTTTATGATATGCCTGTGCCTGCTCTGAAAGTAGGAAGGTTCTTTGCCTAGCTGTTTTTGAGCCTGTGTGAAATACCTCGGGGGGGAAGAGGGGAAGTGAGAAAATGTCATTGCAGCGACTATTTCTGGAGGCACGCCCCTGCGGGTGGGATGGTGCTGGGCAGGCTGTGGTGTGGTAGCCGGGACCGAGGGAGGCTGGTGGCCTCGGAGGAGCTGGGGTTGGGTCCCTGGTGTATTTTTAACCTTTGCCTGGAACTGTGATAGCTGATGTGGCCCTGGGGGGCTGCCAGCTGTGCGGGGATGGGGAGCAGGAAGATCTCCACTTCCACCACTGCCAGCCACAGGTACCCCCAGGTGCTGGAGCGGGGTGAGGTGGGCTTGTGTAGGGGCTGCCGCACACCCTCCTGGAAGCAGGAAATGGAGATGCTTCCCTATGGCCATCCCAGCGTCCTGCCCTCTTGTGCTCTGAAATCCTGGGGCAGGCATGGGGGTTACCCTGTGCTTTAGTGTGACGTGAGGAAGAGCTGCAGGAGTGATTATGACCTGCTGCCTGAGGTCCTGGCACAGGGGAGTCAGGTCCTGCCTTGCTGAGCGTGTCCCTGTTCCCTTCCTGCTTCCGTGTCCCCTCCGGCAGCCGCAGTTCCCGCAGAGCCGAAGCAGCAGAGCAAGATGCAGTAGATGGTGCTGCAGGGGGAAAGGTCTAAAGCTGGCCATTTCTCTGGGACTCTCCAAGCTGTTCCTGGTGTGGCACCAGCTAAGGTCGGTGCTTCCCACAGCCACCATCACTCCGTGTCCCACAGCTCTGCACGCAGGGCCGTGCTGGAGCAGCTGCACCGGGTCTCATTCCAACCCACGGCAGAGCCTGGCTGTGCCCAAAGCTTTTGTTTTCAGACATTTTAATTGTGAGCAGCTTGGTAGAGCTGGGCAGAAACCAACTGGGAGGAGTGTAAGGAAGACATGACCTGGGGGAAGATGAAGCGAGAGGATAACGTCACACTGCTGCTGGTGCAGAGCTTTGACACAGATCATGCAGGCCAGGAACAAATGTGTTCCAAGCAAATGACTGCTCTAGATATTTTGTAGCACCTGAATTGTGGCTTCAAAGCCTGCAGCTTTTTTTTTTTTTTTAATAATGTCCTTAAGAGCTCTAAATTTAAAAGATTTTCCATCGTTTCATCCATTTAAGGCTGTGGGCAGAAAAGTAGGAGTTGAAATAGCTGGATTTCAGTCCAAGTTTTTTCTCTGGAATTGAGTGATTTCTCTCTCCAGCTCTTTATACCCTCTTTCCTCCACCCCTTTTTTTTTCCACACATCAGATAGAATTCAAGTGCCTTTCAATTTAAAGCTTTTGGGTGCTTGTAGAGAACGCTGGGCTAGAGCTGTCTCTGACCCAGGAGCCAGCACTACATGGAGTGCCAAGGCAAGGTGATGCTGTGAGTCCACACCAGGCATTGCCTTGGATCACTGGGGCAGGAGGTGAGTGATCTGGCAGTCAGAGGCTCTTTCTGGCCTTTGAGCTGCAGTGGCTCTGGGACACGGGCTCCTGGATCCCGTGGGCATGGCAGAGGATGCATGGTTGAGCAGCTCGTCCTGTCCTGGCTGTGGTGTTGTGCTGTGGCCCCAGCACAGCCCAGCTCCCCCTGCCTCTCCCCTGCCAAGGGGGCTCGGCATTCCCACCCCTCCTGGACTGGCAGAGGGTGACCCTTGGTGCAGCCCGGCTCTGAGTGGTGCAGGTGGGCACGGGTGCTTGGTCAGGGGAGCTGGAAGGTGTGAGGACACCTGGGCACCACACTCAGCCTCTGGGCACCATGCCCACCCCTGCAACCGGGCTCAGCTCCCCATGTCTCTGCTGTGCCCTACAATGCCCAAAGAGGGGTGCAGGGAACAGCATCTGTTTTCTGGGGATTTGTGACGCGTGGGAGCTCATACCCAGCTAGATGTCAGCATTTCCATTTCCGTGGGATTTCTGAAGCCTGGCTGCTAAAGGACAGGGGTGTTTGAGTGGTAGTCAGGCTGCAAATGCCACTTCAGCCTTACAGAGCTGCCAGGGAAACCAGAGGATGGAAAACCTGTGTGCCACAGGCAGCTGCATGGGAACTAGTGGGTGACGCCTTGCTGTGCTCTGGGATGGTGGGATCTGTTTGCCATGAGAGATGAAGTGATGGGGTTTTGCTTACTGAGGTTTGATGCCTTTAGTGGGATGTCCCTGAGGAGCGCTGGAGGTTCCCCTGCCAGGGAGCCAGCCTGGTGCTGTGACTGCCAGGGAGGAAAAGGCAGACCACCACGCTGCCACCAGTGACCCTCTGGATCGGGCCTTAGGGGCTGGGCAGCCGCAGGGCACGATGTTTGTGGGTGACACGGTGTCCGAGGCTCAGCCCCGCTGCCCATGCGGCACTGCTGGTGGTCCTGCCATTAGGAGAAACACGATATTTGCAGCGTGAGATTGCGAAAAAGCCTGTGGCTACGAAAAGGAAATGACTTTTTCTGTGGGGTTCGTGTGTGCGCGTGTGCATGCGCTGCAGCGCCGGGGCGGCTGTGGGGCCGTGCTGGGTCCCCCCGCCCCGCAGAGCTCCGCAGAAAGCGCCGCTCGGGCCGCCCCATCGCCGCCCCAGCGCCGCTGCCCCGTGCCCGCAGCGGCACCGAGCCGCCAGCATGTTCCAGAGGAAGCGCAGCGTCTCCTTCGGCGGCTACGGCTGGTGGGTGCCTTCCCCTCCCTCCCTCCCTGTGCTGCGAGCCGTCCTCCCCGCCTCTGGGAGCAGGAATCGCCGGCAGAGCCCTTCCCTCCGGCCCGTGCCCCGCGAACGTGCGGGCTCGGGAAGGACCTTCCTGCCGCCGTGCCCGCAGGAAGCCTGGCACAGCCCTCCGGCAGAACCTGCTGAGCTCTGCGGGTGACGGGCGGCGAGGGGACCCCCTGAGGGCTCCCGGGGGGCTCCTGTGGGCACCTTACCTGCAAGAGGGTCTGCCCTGCACCTTTCCCTCGCTCCTTTCCCTGCTGCCTGCTCCTGCACCCAGACAGCGATGCTTACAGCCACCTCGGGGTGTGCAGCAAGCTCCCTCCTGGTCCAGGGCAGCTTCCCAGCACCACTGGCACCCCCAGGAGCCATCCCTTCCTTGTCTGTCCTCAGCAGAGCAGCACGGCTGCTGCCTGCGCCCCGAGTCCAGCTCCTGTCTCTTGCCTCTGAGAGGTGCTCATCTGTAGAGAAACAGCTGAAGAAAACGGCACGGTTCTCCCTCTGCCCTCTCTTCAGGTCTCCTCTCCGAGGTGTTTTATGCCTGTTCCAAGTCTGTTATGGTGTGATGGTGTTTGGTGTTCGGGGCAAAAGGCTGCTCTGCACCCTTCCCGTCCCGCAGTGGCTGCAGCGGCTGGGACTGGACAGTGGCAGCCCCGGGGCTTTGAGGGGAACGTGGCACCATGGACTTGGAGCTGCTTGAGAGCGGCTGGGGGAAGTGCTGAGTAACTGCGGGGGCACTGGGAGGGCAGCTGGAGCGCCAAGGCTTTCGGCAGGGTCCCCTGGGATGGAGCACACGCCTCGCTGAAGCCAAGAGAGCTGCCTCGGCCGGATTGGGTTTTCTTTACTTACAAAAGCGAAGGGAGCACTTGAATAGACTTCTGTGTAAATAAGTTTTGTGATATGCGGGCTCATGGTGGCCAAATCGCATCTCTTGGACAGCTCTGCCCCACGGTCGCTGTTGAGAGCAGTGGCTCTGGGGCCCGGACTGCCCGGGGGCATCGCAGGAGCTTCTGCGGCGGAGCAGAGCCGTGACCCCCCTTGGCAGGGCATTCAGGGCCAGCTGGGCTTCGTCTTTTTTCTTGCTGTGCTTTGGCATTTGCGGGGGAAAGAAAATCACGAGCTGGAGAGTCACTGGGGAAAAGGGGCTCTGCCAGCTGGTGGGGGGCGGCACTGGCTCCTGGGGGCTGAGGCGGATTTTGGGGGGCTGCACTGGCTCCTGGGGGCTGTGCCGCCGTTGCAGCTGGGGCTGGGGGAGCAGGACGTGGGCTTTCCTTCGGACACCACGCCCGTATCCGCATGCTGAGAGCGGCGGGGGAGCCCCAGGGGGGGCGGTGCGTTTCTCCCCGGGTCCCTGGGGAAGGCGCCGCCTGGAAATCGCTGTGCAGTGCCGGGAGAGCCCTTCCCTGGGCGTGCACTGGAAAAGAAGGGACCTACCACAGCCCCCTACCTGCACCTGCATCTTCTCACGGTCCCGGCAGACCCACCCTTCCTGTGGGGCTGCGTGTGAGATGCCTGGGCACACCCAGCCGCCTCCTGCTGCGGCTGCACTCGCCATTTCCAGCCTCTGCTGGACTGGAAATTGCTATTTTTTAAACTCTCCACCAGCTGCATCTGCTGCCAGCGAGGTCCCGGAGAGGTGTGCTGATCTTCGGGGACAGATGTGGTGGCCCCAGTGTAGCTGTAGGGACGCACATGGTGTGCAAAGCTGATGTGGGTGAGCGAGCGCTGCCCGGAGCTGGAGCTGCCCGGGCCGGGGAGCCCCAGGGGTGTGGGCAGTTTTATTTTGCGGCGTTTTGAGCAGGGCAGGGCAGGCAAACGGCTCTCACAGTCACACTGTAACTGCGGTTTCCCAAACACGGGAGTTTATTTCCCGTGTAGTTTTTCTTGTTTTTGGTGGGGTTTTTTTTTTTTCCTTCTCACTCTAAGAGGCCAAATAACAACTGTTTTTAATTCCTGTGTCTCCGGATGGAGCCACTCGTGCAGCCCTCACTCAGGGACAGGTCCCATGGGAGCTGCCCCAGCCACCCACTGTCCCTGAGCTATTTTGCCACTGAGTTTGGAAACAGCTCTGCTCCCCAGCATGCTCTGATGTTCAATGTGATTTAATGATCAACAAGGTCTGGGCAGGCTTGTAAGCTATTAAGTCACAATAGCAGGTGCCTAGATCTATTTTTAGGAGCAGCAGCATGCTGGCTCTCCAGAGCAGAGCATGGAAGCTGATGCTTGGGGAAATGCCTGGACCAGAGCTCCCGTGGCCATGGGGTTTTGTGAGGGTGAGGTTGCTGCAAGTGGGGGACCCTGCCCGAGTGCCTGCCAGGCTCAGCCTGTGGCACAGAGTGCCGAGGACCCGGCCCCCTGTGCCACCCGCGGGTGCAGCCCCTTCCTGGTGGTGAAACCCAAAGGTAAAGCTGCCAGTGGGGGGAAGCTGTATTTCTGTGGCCATGTTGTTCTCTGTGATCACGGTGCAAAACAAGGGGGTGTTATTTTGCTGTTTGGTCTTTTTTTGAGATGTTGAATTGATTCCATGTGGCAGATAACAGAGCATTTTCAGTGACTGCCAAAAGACATTATTTTGCATTTTGAGACATTACTATGATTTGCATTAATTAATATTAATATGACTGTAACCACAATGATTCTGAGGAGATGAGCACTCATTATCAGTGCCAGAATGAGTGAAACAACTGGGGCTCCTGGTCCCACATGAGCTAGCGAGGTCTGGGAGCGAAGGGGCTGCTCTGTGTTTTGTCTGCCTGGGGCCAGGTTGCAATATGTGGGGTTTGGGGGGATCTCAGCACGTCAGGGCTGCACAGGTCCATTATCTGTAAATCCTTGGTTTGTGGCAGCTGTGCTTTGGAGAGAGCTGGGACACGGGCAATGTCCTCCTCTGCTTCCCAGATCACTTCTGGCATTCCAGACTGGGAGGCAGCAGTTCTGCACCAGGAAAGATCTAGGGGGATCTTTTCTTGCCTGCTGCCAGACTTCATTTTGGATTAAATCTCAGTTGATTTTGTTTTCCGATGAAATCTTTCTGTGGTGATCCTCGTGTCAGCCGGAGCGCTGGCAGCCCCAATGGATGTGCTGAGGTCGTGTTTGGCAGCAGCCCCCAGTACCCAGCCCCCTCCCAGCTACATCTGGAGCCCCTGTGCCTGCAGTAACACCCTCCTTTTGTCTCTCCTCAGGATTGACAAGAAAATGCTGGCCAGCCTGAAGATCAAGTGAGTACCTGGCTCTTCTCTCATGTGGTTTCCCGTGGGGTGCGTGGTGCTGGGAGCTGGCTCAGTGTGTGGAGGATGCTTTCCTGGGAGCTGGGCTCCAGCTGGTGCAGTGGAGTCCAGCCATGTCCGCCCACTCCAGGACATGCGTTCGTGCGTGTCCCACAGTCTGTTCTCCTGGAGGCCTGAAGTGAATCAGGCACTGGGAGATGACAGCAAACACGGTGACATGATCACTGTGAGATCAGCGGGCTGAGGTGTGCATGGCAACCCACAGGGCACCAGCTCTGCCTCGGGGGTAATGGGGGTGGGAATCAGTGGGTCAGGCTGGCACTGAGCTTCTGGGTGTAAATCCACTGAAGTCTGGAGGTTTTGCGTTTTGTTTTTCAATCTGGAGAAGTGGTGAGTGTCAGTGGAACAGGGAGTGCCTGTGGCCCAGCTCCTCTCCTGTGCTGCTGAGAGGCTCTGGGCACTGCTCTGGAGGGGGTGGAGATGATACTGCGGTCCAGGAGGACTGGCAGTGTTCTTGGTGGATCCATCTTGGATTTGTCACTTGCTGGACACTGCTTGACACTGCTGGATGTGTGGGCTGTGCAGCTCTGGCAAAGTGGCTGCTGGGCCAGGTCCTGTGCTGTGAGTTGTGTGAGGTCACCATCCCTGCTGGGGTATGTCCTCAGCTGATGGGGAAGAGAAGGTGGTGAAGGTCTGGGAGTGGTGGCACCAGTGCTCTCAGCTCCCCCAGCACTCGTGGCTGTCTGGGACCAGCCTCCTGTTCCCATCAGCTTTGTCCTCCCCTCTCCTGGATTCTGGGTCCTGGATTCCTGGAACCCCGGGTCAGGTTCCCTGTTTTGACATGCAGCTCCAGGGCTATCATCTACACCCCGTGCTGATACAGAAATGCTCTGGGCAAACCTCCCCTGGGCCCCAGGCAATGCATAGGGTGATGGTTCATGTGGTTTCCCTCTATAATCATTGTGCAAATTATTCATTAATGGAAAAGTATCCGGAAAGCCTGGGGGAGCTGCTGCCTGAACGAGCCGAGCCGGCAAATGCCCGTCGTAAATGGCACAGCAGCACTAGCTCATTGCTCAGGTTGTGCTGAACTAATGAGAAGTTTAAATCAATGCTTACCACTTTGGGGAGTGGAGGGAATTCTCTGCAGACTTTTCTTTTTCCATGAAGCTGAGAAAGACTGAGCTGCTCTTTGCACTCTGCTGTACACTGTGCCCTGATCTTTTTCGAAGGCTGTTGCAGCAGCTCTGCAGCAGAAACCCCCTGTCCCCTCCTGCCTCCACCGTGCCAGGCGGCTAATGCCATGCTTGGAGTGCCGTGCCAGTGCTGTGGGCACGCTGCCGTGCTCCTGCCTGGGCAGGGTGAGGCTCTGGGGCCACGCTTCTCTATCTCTACCCTTCCTGCCCTGGCCGGAGGAGGGAGTTTCCTTGGAGCTTTTGATGAACATCACTGCTGTTTGCAGCTAATGCTTCCCACAACCCCGTGGTGCTTCTGGTCTGTGAGTAGGCTGCTTCATTAAGTGGTTCTGTAATTGTGGCTCAGTCAGAGTCACATTTCGTATTTGTAAAAGCTTTTAAAATTACAAAAACATTATAAACCCAAACTTTCGGGTTTTTAGCGCCCTCTTGTAATTGCTGCAGCCTCTGTCGGAGTGTCCTGGTTTAACCCGTGGCACAGAGGCACCAGGCATCGGGAGTTTTCTTTCCCTGTATAAGTTATTTCCGAAAATCTGAGCTGCTTTCCGCAGGGCCCGGAGCAGCTCAGGGAGCCTCGTGCTGCTGCAGACATCGGCCCTGACCTGCGGAGAGCTGGGCGGGCGGCCCCGGCGCTCGGTGCCCCCGGAGCCGGCTGGGCGCTGCGGGGCAAGCCCTGCCAGTCCTCCGCGGCCCGCAGCGCCAGGAGAAACTCACCCACGCGGGTGGCACCGGGGCAGCACAGCGGTTTGCCCTCGGCCTGTCCCTCCCTTTTCTTCAGCCCGGGTTTCATTAGTTCCTATGGTAACCGTGAATGTGTCTGAGGGACTGGAGAGCACGAGCAGGCTCTGTGGAGTGGGAGTGTCGGGAGAGGT
>QUSF01000148.1:288986-351611 GCA_003676055.1 Chloebia gouldiae
CCCGGGCGGGCGGCAGGACGCGGTCCCGGCGCGCGGGGGTGCGGGCGGCCGTGGTGCTGATCGGGCTCCTGCACCGCTCCCGGCAGAGCAGCGAGAGAAGGTGACGCCGCGGGGAGCCGGGGAGCGCTCGGTACCGTCGGCCGGGCAGAGCCGGGGGCACGCGGGGGGAGCGGCGATGCCATTGCTGGGCGGTGGGTGCCGGCGGCGGTACCGGGAGCTGGGAAACAGCAGCGGGATAATCGTGACCCGCTCGCGGGGTGCGCTGGGTGCCGGAGCGGTGCCGGGGACCGGACAGCCGCCACCGGCGTCACCCGGACCCGCTCGCGCTGTGCGCGGCCAGCGGTGCCGGGCACCGGAGGAGCCGTGACCGCCGTGTCAGCGCGAGTGTGGGCAGGGGCCGCCCGCCCGGGCCGGGAGAGCCCCGGCACCCGCTGCTGCTGCACACCCGGGAGGAGCAGCGCGGTCCCCGGGGCCCCTCGGGCGCCCGTGCGGATCTGCCGTAACTCGGCTCCGCAGCCTCGTCTGCGGCGGAACAGCTGACAAATGGTTTCATCTTTCATTGCCGAAGCCATGGGCTGTACTTCGCGTTCAACTTTGTGCCGTAGGAAATGGCCTGTTTGCAGCGCTCTGCGAGCTGGCATCTGCTCCGCGGGCGCCGCTCCCCCCGCTCCGCACGGGAATTGCTGTTGGCCTCGGAGACTGACCCCGCGCTGATCTGTGCGGGCTGCCCTGGGCAGGGAGTTTTCTCCTCCCGGACTCCGCTGGTCTGGCAACTTCGGTGTTAAAAATAGTCAGAAATATGCACCCGAACCTCACAGTGTGTGTACTTCTGAGGGTGGAAGCAACATGCTGCAGGCTGAGGGTTTTTTGTTTCTTGCTTTTTCTTGGTTCAATTTGTGATTTTGTAGCAAACTAAAATGAATGAAGAAACGATTATTTGGAATAGTTACTGTAAAATATTCTACCACTCCCTAATCTATAAGCACGAAAAATCAGAGTGAGGTGACTGAGGATGAAGCTTTTTGTCTGCCATCAGTTGTGGATTGCAGGGCTTGTACCCCATTTTTCAGTGCTGCTGGCATTGGGACTTTGCCTTGGACAGCTGGTGCCATGGAGAGCAGGATGTCAGTGATGCACTAAAGACAGAACACTGGCATTTCTGGGGAGTTCCCGTGTCACTTGCTGGTTTGAGGTATTTTGTCTCCCTTGCTGGGGTATTAGGTAGATCATCAAAGCAGAACAATTGGAAAAAAAACAACCTGCAGGTCCTGAATGAGCAGCAGTAACAGCTGCTCACCTGAGCTGAGCCATGGCTGGGCCCCCTGTATCACACTCCCGGCTGGAATGAAGGATCTGGGGCTCCCTGCTGGGCTTCACTGCCCTGCCCCTGCTGTTGCTCCTTAGGTTTTGTCCTGTTTAGCCCAGGCCCGTTCTAGCCATAGCTCTGCCCTTGGGCCATGGGCTCTAGGTACCAGCCAGCAAGTGTTGGAGGGACTGGCTGGCTGGGGGTGACCTGAAGTCTCTCCTCCTGCTTTCACGGGTGTGGGGACTGTCCGAGTGCACAGTGACACTGGTGAGGACCCAAATGATCCTCGGGATGTTGTACACACTGAAACTCATTGCCAATCCTGCATTTGCCTCAAGGGCAGGGAGTGCTTTACTAGTCACACCACGGAAGACTTTACCAAAGAGTTGTCTTTCCCTCAGGTACCAGGTTTTTATGAATGAGCTCAACATGATACTGAAGTGCTTAGAAAAAAACCTGGCTCTGAACTTACACGGGAATCTGCCCCGTGATGTCTGAGCCTGCTTTTCCTTTTTAATTTTTTCCCCAGCATCATGTTGTGCACAAAACGTCTCAGTGCGCCTCTTGCTGCAGGGTTTACTGAGTACAGCAAGAGTCACACAGATTTCTCAAGGGGAGAACAAGACCCTGAGGAGGTTTTTTTCTGTCTGCCATGGACTGAGGAGCCTCCATGGGAGTGATTGCAGGAATTCAAGAAGTGCTTTACGGTGGTTGTTCCATCTTATGCAAGCTGCCAGGGCCATCAAAGTGACATAATCTGCAGGAAAAGGAAGGGACTGCTAGCGGCATCGTCAAAAGGGACTCTGTTCCTCCACCTGCTCCTATTTGCTTTTTTCCCTCCTACATTCAGTCTTTGTTCTGCATTTGCAATTGAATTTTGCTTTCCATGAGCCATATGCAAGCCTGGCAGGATCAGTGGCAGCTGCAGAGTCTGTGGTGGCCCATGTCCCTTCCTGGTTAGCAACCCAGCAAAGTGCAGCGCAGCACACCAGGCTCCCCTGGCAGAGCTGGGTGATGCTTACCTGCCCCTCCACCTGCACTCTTCTCACCTGTGCCTCCCCTGCACACCTGAGCTGGAGGGGACGAGTGGGGAGGTCTGGTGGGGGTGGCTGCTGCTGCAGGCTTTTCCTTGCTCCTGTTTTGCTCTGAAAGCCTGGGTTTTGGAACTGTATTTATATCTAAATGAATTTTCCCACCTGTCCCACATGCAAGTGAGGTGACGCTCTGGTGGCTGTCCTCTCACAGGGAGAGCTGGTGGGTGGGTGCCCTGGTGTGGGCTGCTTTTCCTCTCACAGCCTCCCGTGGCCCTTTGGCATCAGTGCCGTGGCGTTTGGAGGTGCAGGTTTCTGGGAGCTGTTCTCTGCAATTTGCAAATTATTGAATCAGCTCAGAAACGGCTGCCCGAGGCTCCTGGCTCGAGTTTGGCAGGAATAGGATCAGACAAGCCTTCTGGTCTGAAAATGTCTGCAAGTGCCTTGGCTGATTTACCCAGATCTTCAGGAAATTGCCACTTTCTCTGTTCCTGCAAGGAAGAGTAGGCAGCACATTTTGTAAAAGATAAAAACTTCTTTTCACCATTGCTTGCATATCTAGCCTCACTGGCCTAGCCTGGCCTGGCCCAGTGGGAAGCCCTTGGCCAGTTGGAAAGATTCCAGTGTCTGTAGAGGTGCAGGCAAAGCAGGAGTCATCTTCATGGGATGAAGCTTCATGGCCAGCCCAGGCAGCAGGGTGACCCCCGTGGCCAGCACAGGCAGCAGGAAGCCCACAGTCAGCACAGGCAGCTGGGATCCTGCCTGCTCAAGTGCCGGACGCTCTGAACTGTTCAACAATGTTTATTTGCTGTTTGGAGGGGCAATTAAAGCCAGCCCCACGGGCAGTTAAATGTCACCTTTCTCTGAGCAGGCCTGCAGTCCCGCTCCGAGGACAGTGCGCTGGGGATGCTGTGTGTGTGCAGGTGCAGGCTGGCAGTTTGCAAATACGTAATTTATTGCAAGAAATGTAGATGAGAAAATGCTGCACCTTTTTTTTTTTTTTTTGCTTACTCTCAAGCTTCAGTGTGTGAAGGCAACACTGCTGAACAGGGCTAAGCTGAGCCAGGACATAACAAGGTAAATCAGTTTCTATGGAGGATGTTCCATGGCAGGGGCTCTGCCCAAGGATCTGGCAGCTCTGCAGCACTGAGTGCTTGGGCTGCACCCTGGGTCTGGGGGGAATTCTGGAGCCCCACAACTGTCTGACATCGGTGGGAGCCTGCAGCAGTGCATGTCCTCTGCTGATGTCCTCCATGGGATGAGTGATGATGCAGCGAGATCTTGCCTGCCTGGCATCCTGGGATTGGGTGGAGAGCTGCTCAAAGTCAGGGCAAGGTTCTTCATTCAGGCACTCACTGCAGATTTCCAGGTGTAAAATCACAGCAAGGTGCCCTTGGCTGTGTTGCAAAACCCCCACAGTTTTAGTTGAGTTTTTTTTTTTTGCAATTTGTGAGCAGCTGGCAAGTGCTGCTCTGCCTGGTGCTTGTGTCCTGGGAGCCAGGGGTCAGTCCCAGTTGTGTGGGGGATGGAGAGGGAGGAAAAGCAGTCTGTGCCCCACTGCCTGCTGTGGACAGGGCTGAGCCTGGGTAGGGGGAGGATGGAAAGTGATATGGAAGCACAATCCCCTCTGAAAACTTAGGAGACTGGGCATGGAATATTAAACAAACAAAAAGGAAGCAGCTGGCAAGGTGATGCCCATCAAGGATAAAAAATGATGAGTCCAAAAATAGAGGCTGTTAATTTACAGGAGAGTCATTGCTGACCTTCTCAAGGATGAAGCATCTGACACGCAGAACTTGTTGCTGCAGGAGTTTGGTGCCTCCTTAGGCCAGGTTTGATCTGTGGAATTAAGCACAGGCATATGGGTAACCTGGGGTGCTCCCATCTCATTTGCACATCTTGACAGAGGTAGAGCCAGCCACATGTGGAGCATTTTACCATGGTGGGTAATATGCTGGCATCTCCCCTCCCTACCTGTGATTTATCTAAATGTACTGTGTTGATTTAGAGCTTGTCTGGGAAATAGATCAGATGGACAAAATGAGGTGGGATGCATTAGGGGTTTTTCGTTAGGCTTTGACTTGAGAGAGCATGAGAGAAGTGTGCACTCGGAGTCAGGGTCTGGGTGGGAACGCTCCAGGCAGCCTGGGCTAGTGCTGAACAGGACTTTTTAATCAGAATTTCAGTATGTCCATGGGGTTTACCAAATACAGGATATTAATTTGAAGGTGCTTTAGGACTGTGATCAGGGATGCTTTAAAGAGAAAGACCTCATCTGCTGTTGCTGTGTTGGGAGCTCACTGGTGTCCATGGTTTTCCTCCAAATTGGGGGGAAAATCATCCCCATTTTCTCTCTCTTTGGAAAGAGCCAAAAGAGCAGCCCTTGGCAGGTGGGCTTTGCCTCCCTAAGAGCTGGCAACAGGTCCTGGCCAGCGCAGTCCTGGGGTGGCTGGCATGGCTGGGGTGATCTCAGTCTCCATTCGGAAACCCTGCAGTCAGCCCTGCCCTAACCGCATTAAGGTATTTCCTTAATTAGATTTACTAAGTATGCAGGATTCTAATTCTCTCTTTTCCTTCTCTCATAATTTGCCTAATGAGAAAAACAAAGAAAATGACAAAAGTCATGCCCACGTTTCCTTCTGGAGAGGCCGGTGTCCGGCCGCGCGGCTCCGGAGGATGCTCCGGCCCATGGCGTGCACTGGGGCCTGGCTGTGGCCGTGGCCAGGGTGGGCAGTGGGGGCGGGCAGAGCCCCCTGGCACTGCCAGGTGCCCCTTAGGAGCGGACACAGCGCTGTGACCTGCGGCTGTCGGTGCTGGAGCTGCGCGGCTCCTGCGGTGCCAGGAGAGGCGAGTGCGTGCGGAGCTGCCCGGCGTGCCCAGCGCCCGTCCTCGCTGGCGTGGGCACCTCTGCTGTGCTTGGGCTTTGCAGAGACCAGCGCCGGTGTCAGGGTCACGGAGGGGGCTGCCCTGAGTCCCCACTGCCTCAGGGGTCGCTTCAGGGGGATCCCCGAGGGCTGCACCCCGCTGCACAGACAGACATCTGCTAGTCTTCCCCTGATTCATTTATCATCCCGAGGGCAATCCGTTTGGGAAATGGGCCCGGGCCTTGACCCCAGCGCTGGTGGCGGGCTGAATCATCGGCGTCTGTGGTTGGACTTTAATATAACAGATCCTCAGCGCAGAGGCTCTTCCAAGCAGTCCTTGGGGATGGGCTTGTTTTGCTCTCTCGGAACTGCAGGAGCAGTTCCAGCAGTTTGGCCCCAAAGAAGCAGCCAGCATGTGACAGAGGAACATGTTGTTAAGTTGGGTGATTTTATAATACTTAGAATATGATGCTATGGCAACCCACTACAAATCCCAGATCAAATCAAATTATTTGTGCGCATCCCTCCAACTTTAATCTTTTCAAAGTCGTATCTGTTTTATGCCTTTGAGGCTACTGTACAGCTGAGTGCAATCAGGCAGAGCTCAGGGTTCAAAGCAAGGAGAGCAGAGGATGAGTGGTTTGCTCCAGATCAGACTGTGCTTTAGTGTCCTAGAAAGTCAAAGAGCAAACAAGGCAAATCTGTCATCATTGGCATTTTTCAGCAGTAGAGACACAGTGAGGTTGTGGAGAGCAGAGAGGGAAGGAGCTTGATAAACAGTATGGGTGGGCAGGTCAGGAATTCCTCTATTGCCCCACGTTGCTCCAATGAATTTCTTGCATTGAAAAACTGGAAGATGCCAGGAGCTCAAATGAGGGGTAACAATGTAAATTTAACTTGCTCTGATATGAAAAAGAAGATTTATTTTGATTTAATATAACGTGAAACATCAGTCCTTGGTCTGGATTCAGGTTTGGACACAATAAAATGGGTATTTCCTACAGTGCCTCTGGCTAAGTCCATGGGGCTGGCACAGCCCAGGTGGTGGCATGACTGCCCTGGCTGTGAGGAGGATGATGCTGCTGGTCCCACTTTGCCTTCCCGGCATCCCTGCTGCCTCCCTACTTCTTCCGCTCAGCGCAGGGCCCTGCTGAGGAGGGGCTGCGGGCTGTTGTCACCTGCTGTCACAAACGCTGGGGCTTGGGAGGAGGGGGCATTGTGCGTGGGAGGGCAGGGCCCGGCTGCTGGGGAGGGCAGGTGTTGGCAGAGGCCGGGTGCAGCCCGAGGCAGGAGCCGTGCCTGCTGGAGAGGCCCCGGCGGGCACCGGTGCCCGCTGCGGCGCGGCGCGGAGCCATCCCGGGGCGCGCTGCCATGGGAACCAAACCTCGTTACGGCGAGATAAACAGTTGGACATTTTGGCCCGGTTTCTGCAGGACTAACCTGGCAGGGACAAGAGGAAACTAAATTAAATCTCAGATTTTCTGACTCCCGGAGGAGCATCTGGCAGTGCTGCTGCGTGATGGCGTGGCTGCCTGCCCGGGAACCGCCGGGCGACAGGGATGGGAATTTTGTTCAGGGGAAGGCTGAGGCTGTACTTTTCCAAAACTTAGGGGACTTTTGGGGGGGCTGTCTTGACAGCTCTGTGGCACAGGGGCTGCTTTCCGCTTTCCCGGGGTCTTGCATCTTCGTGATGCTCTTGATACTTCCAAATCTGGTGCCAGGTGCCGTGTTGGCAAAGGGGCCCTCAGCTGGGTCCCTCCAAAGCCGTGCTGGGGTGTCCCTGGTGTCACTGAGCCTCCTTTTCTGCCAGAAGGCTGCTCAGCCGCAGGTCCTGCCCAGGTGGGGAGGGTGCCAGAGGGAGGGATGGCTGGTTCTTTTATAGGAACCCAGCCCTGCTGTCCCTGCACCAGCAGCACCACACGTGGGGACTCACAGCCCACCCTGGGCACAGGCTCTTCTGATGACTTTTATCACCTTCTCACACTGTCTGCTGGGCTTTTTCTCAGATTCCAGATATCACTGTACAGGCAGCTGCACTCCATGGCTTTGCCAGGAGATAAGGGTTATCTCCTGCCTGGTGTGCTGGCTCAGGCAGGAGGGAGCTGACGTGCCTGTGTTTGGTTTTCCAGGAAACAGGAGCTGCTGAACAGCACGGATGTGACCGTCCCGGAGCGGCCCCTGTCACCCCCGCTGACGGCTCCACCGACCATGAAGGTGAGAGCGCTGGGCCGGGCCAGGGCTTGGAGAGCCAGCTTGGTGGGGAGCAGCACTTCCAACGCAGCGGCTGCACGGATTAGGGCTGTTCCCACAGGAGCAGCAGTAGGTGGTTTCTGGAATTCAGCCTGTTCCGACGCCATCCCTCTCTCCATCCGTGGTGGCGGGCCGTGCGTGCCGACACTCCCGTTACGCAATGGCAGCGGCGGTGCCAAGCAGGGTGCTGGGTCCTGGTGCTGCTTCTCTCCCAGTAACCCTCCCAGCACAGCCCTGGGTGGCTTGGTGTGGGCACGAGGCAGGCGCGGCGTGCCCACCATGGGGCCGGGCATCTCGAGGTGTGCGCCCCAGCAGGCTCCTGCCTGTCCCTTAAAACCCCACCTGCTTCCTGCCCAACCTGTTCCGGGCACTCTGCCGCCCAGGGGAGCCACCCTTTGAAATAACAAGGCAGCTGTCCTTACCAAAGGGAGGTGGGGCTGGGCAGGGGTGGCCGGGCTGGTGCTCTTGCCCATGAGGAGGTCTGGCTGTGTGGCTGGTGCAGGTGGGAGTGATGCCAGGAAGGTAATAGTTTTCTTCCAGGGCTGCGACATGTGGGGGAGAGTGCTGGGGAGGGGTGCACAGCTCTGCTTGCTGCCCTGCATTCGTGGCAGCTCCCGCCTGGTGCAGGGTTTTCTTCCTGTCCTTTCCTTTGTGGCTCTAAGTGGGCACAGCTCTCTGAAGGGCTGCATGCTTTGCTCAGTACGTGTGCCATTTTCTGTCAGACTCGCTGTAGCAGCTGGGTCCGGTGCCACTGTGGGGTCAGGTCTTGGCTCTGGCTACTGGTAGAGCAGGACCTGAAACTACCCAAGAACATTTGTACCTGGAGATAAACAGAATCCAAACCAAGCTCAACTAAGGAAGACTTTTTAAAGAGTATTCAGCTGTGGGCACAGAGCTGTCTGAGCCTGGGATTTTTCTTTTTGACTCCTGCAGGTGTGTTAGGTAAGGAGGGGCATGGTCTAAAGCTGCAAACAGCTTTAGCAGGGGTTGTGTCCGAGCCACAGCTGCCCCACCTGTGCTGGCAGCCACAGACTGCTCGTGCTGTAAATCCGACCTTTGATCACCACAAATATTAAAGGAAAAAATGTCTCTCAGACTTTTATTTTCCTTTTATTTTCATTTCTTCATCCCGTCCTCTGTTTTTTTTTCCTTTATTTTTTTGCCTTTTGAGAAATTTAGTGTATTTTAAGTGCTCACTAAAAATCACCCCCCTTGCCTTTCCCCTTGCTACCATGACCCGTTTTTTTTTGGCCCCAAATCACGCATGTCTCTCCCGCAAGCCGTTTCTGGCAGCCGGTAGGATGGGAGCCGCTGCTCCCTCTTCTCGGTCCCCCCTCGGGCTGGCAGCGCTGCCTTGGCCCGGCTCCTCCGGGACGGGGAAAGGAGGGCTGAGAGACGGGAAAAAGCCACTCGGGGTTTTTCGGGAGTGCCGCGTTTGCAGCCGAAGTTCGGCTGGGTAATTTATGGGCGCGCACCTGACGGCAGGAGGGGCCGGGAGAGGCGCCAGGACCGTGCAGCGAGCCCGGCGGCCGCGGGCGCTGCGCTGCGCCGGCCCGGTGGGCAGCGCAGCGGGACCAGGCTGCCAGCAGCGTTACCTGGAGCTCCCGCCGAGGGAGAGCGCGCTGAGCCATCCCCGGGGGCCCGGCAGCAATCCCGGAGAGGCGATGGTGGGCTGTGCCCACCCCGTGGGGTTCTTGTCCCTGACCCCCTCTCCGTGTCCCCGAGGGTGCAGGGCCACTCGCCCCGTGTGCGCGGTGGCTGCGGCTCCTGTCCCCGCACAGAAACAGCTCAGTAATCTCTTTAGTTCCTTCGGCAAGAGGGGATTAACCCTGCGCTGGGCAGCCCAGCACCACAGGCAGCAGCTTCACCAGTGCTGCTGTGAATAAGAAGATAAATGATTGAAGACCCCTGATCAAGCGTGCTCAAAGCTTGGCATTTTGGGGGGCAAGGGCTTCTGGCAGGGGCAGCTGCAGCAGTGATGCTGAGCTCCAAGCTGGGCTGGGTGGGAATCCCGGTGTCCCAGCTGCCTGGTCACATTCAGGGAGCAGGACAAGTGCTCGGGGTGGGGGTCCAGTGTCCCTGCTGTGATGTGGCTTGGACTGGCTTGGCTTGTGTCTGCTTCTATCGAACAGTTGCTTTCCTTCTTTTCTTTTCAGTCAGCAGAATTCTTCGAAATGCTGGAAAAAATGCAGGTGAGCAGCACTGTGCATGCCAGTAACTCGGGATGTTTGCCCCAACAGAGCCCTTGAGGGCAGAGGGCATGTCCTAGGAACAGACCTCACCTTCCAGCCACTTGGGTTGGAGTGATCCTCAAGTGTAGCAAAATGCCCTCATGTTGGTGGACCGACCTCCCTGTGTTGATAGAAGCATCTAAATTATTTGTTGCATTCATTTTCTTCCAAACAGGCACCAAAGCTGGAAGAACAGAAATCTGGAAGCCAAAAACACAAGGTTGGTTGATTTTTGTTTCTTGAGGGGATCTCTTCAAGTGTCCCCCCCCAATCTCAGAGGTTTAATGTGATCATCAAAGTCACTCAAAGGGCTGGGAAGGATTTAGATGTTATCTGAAAACAAGGCACTGATTGAATTGCAGAGAAGGGAGCATGGTGCCTGTAAATCCCTAATCCAGCTTTATGTCCAGACCAGTGCATTTCAGCTTCCAGCTGTGCAGAAGGGTTGGGGTTTGCGGGGAACACTGCACTGGGAAGTTGCACCCGTAGAGGAACTCCCTTTAGGCAGGACTTAGATGCCTTCCTGTGAGGGACCAGCAGGTGCTGGAGGCACTCCCTGGGTTGGGTGGGCAGGCCTGGGGTTTTAAGGAACAGCTGGTGAGGAGCAGATGGTGATAGATGATGTTTTGGTTCCTTTTTCCAGGAAGACTACATCCCATACCCCAGCATCGATGAGGTGGGTGCTCTGAACCCCTTCTGGTGAATGCCTTTCCAAAATTGCTGATGGCAGAGGAATTGGTGGAGATTCTGTTTCTGAAAGGAGCTACTTAAAACATATTCCCCCCTCCCTACCTCTGTGGTTTTTGGCTTTTCCTCAGTAGCATGTGCGCTCTTCTGTGACAGGAGAGGTTTCAGAGAGGGGTGGACTTGTCCCTCCTGGTGCCAGGGCTGGGGTCTGCTGCAGTAGGGGGGCAAAACATGGAGCAATGAGCTCTGCATCCCACATCCACACCCCTGTCCTGCCTGACCCCTCGTGGCACATGTGTCTGCAGATCCTGGAGAAGGGTAGCCCATACCCGCTGATCATCCTGCCCCAGTTTGGGGGATACTGGATAGAAGACCCAGAAAACCTTGGCACGCCCACCTCATCTGACAGCAGCATCTGTGAGGAGGAGGAGGAAAACCTCAGCCCCAGCACCTATGGCTACAAGCTGGAGTGCAAGGGAGAGGCCAGAGCCTACCGCAAGCATTTCCTGGGGAAGGTGGGTTCCTCCATCCCACGGGGCTCAAAGTTGCCCACCTTTGACTAAGAAAACTCTCCAGCTGAGGGCAAAATGGGCAAGTGTTAGAATTTCCCTCTTTGCAGGGAATGGAGGCACTGGTGGGTTCCCAGCATGGCAGTGACAGCCACACATGTGGCCTTTGCCCCTGGCCCCACAGCCACAGGTGTCCTGTGCCACCAGTGGGGCTGTTGGCTCTGAGCCTCCTGTCCCTGGGGATCTCAGCCAGACAGGGGGGCCTGTGTGGCAGCCCCTGCCCTCTTGCTCACAGCCCTGGTCCTGGCAAGGGGGTGCAAGTGTCTGAGTGATGGCAGGGTGTTGGGGCAGCACGTGAGTGTCCAGGCAGTGTCCTTGCCATTGCTGCGTTGCTTCCCGGCTGCTAATGTGCTGATTTCTATTTTTAGGATCATTTAAATTTCTACTGTACAGCCAGCAGCCTTGGAAATCTGATCCTTTCTGTTAAATGTGAGGAGACAGATGGCACAGAATATTTAAGGGTTATACTCAGGTATGGAAAAAAAAAAGCTTTGTTTAACAAAATATTCTCACTTTGGGAGTCCCTGGTTCTGTTCCTACAGAAAGTGCTTGAGCTGGACTGGCAGCATGTGGTGGGGGTCTGGGTGGGATGAGAGGCAGTGGCAGCATCCCTGTGTTTCTGTGCTGGGACTGACTAAATCTGATAATGAACATGAGACTTTGATCTGTTGCTAAACCCGCTGGAACTGAATGTAAACCTCTGTGGGATTAATCCTCCCTGGGATAACACCAGTCACTTCTCTCACCATCCCTCCATAAGCTGACAGGACCCAGCATGTCTGAACCAGTGTGTCATTTCCCTCGAACTATGAATATCTTAAGAGATGAGAAGACAAATTGAGTCTTTCCTCACTAACCAGGCCCAAAAAATGCAGCACAACTGTGTTTCCCAAGAGTCGGGTGTTGCTTTGCTGTAGACACTCTGTGACATCTCTCTGCTTGTTGTTTCTTTGCTAGGTCCAAAGTCAAGACATTGCATGAGAGGATTCCGTTGGCAGGATTCAGCAAACTCCCGAGTATCCCCCAGATTGCAAAGGTGAATTGCCTGGCTTGGCTGGAACACGTGCAGAAAGCCCATGCCAGTGCACACCAGGCAGAGTTGGGATGTGTTGGGCAGCACTGGACAGTGTTGGGCAGCAGTGCCTGTGTTCTCAGGTCAGGGGCACTCGGGTGGTGCTGGCCCTGCTGTTGTTTTCCTGCTGATCCCAGGCAAGGAGAGAAAATGGCCCTCATTTGACAGGGAGGGACCTGGGACTGGGCTTGCTGCGTCCTCAGTTGGGGCCAGCCAGGCCATGGGGCATCCCAGAGAGAGGGTGTGGAGGAGGGAGCTCCTGCTACTGGAGGCTGTATTTGGCTTCTTTGTAAGACATTCGTGGCTGCAGTTTTGTTCAAGGACCTGGCACTGACTGCTCTTTCCCCTTGCCCACAGGCCTTCTGTGATGACGCCTCTGGGCTGAAGTTTAACCCGGTTCTCTACCCCAAGGTGAGGTAACTTGCCCAAGTTGGTTGTGTATTCTGCAGGGACACTGAAAACCACACCCAGGGCCACTGTTGAAAACTTTTAGCCTAATTATGTGGGAATTTGGCTTCTTTGCCCCTTCCACTCCCCTGATGCTGCCCAGCCAGTGTTGTACCCTGCTGCAGCTCTGGTGGGATCTCCTCACCCCTCACCATGGATCTTTTGGCCATCACATTTTGAACCACCAGATGAAACAATTGGCATTTTGCTTTCCTGCAGGCATCCCAGATGATAGTGTCTTATGATGAGCATGAGGTCAACAACACATTCAAGTTTGGTGTGATCTACCAGAAGTTCAGGCAGGTGAGTTGTCCCCATGCTGCTTTCATGGAGCATGTCCCTGTGCACCAGAGATCCACGTTTCAGGAGCACAGGCTCAACTCTGACCTTAATTCTGTCATGTGCAGCACCTCATGTCACTGGATGTCCTCACTGGCTGTGTTTCTCATTGCTTGGATGTTTTCCCCACTCATTAAAAATTATATGACTGAAAAGTCTCAGTATGGAAATCATCCCACAGGCTGCTGTACGGAAAAGTGGATGTGAAAACGGATTTTAGCAGGCGTGGTATTTTAATCAGATATATGTTTAGACAGCTAAACAGCTACGTTTGTCTGGAGGGACTGCGGCTCTGAAGAGAGGCGCTTGCTGAAAATGCTGTCATTAGCAGGGGGACTCTGGATGGGGAGTCAGAACTCACTGAGAATTACCCTGACAGACACTCTACATATTGCATTTTGGGTTGGATGGAGTGACTCATGCAAGGCCGTAATTAGGGTCTCATTGTTTTGAAATACAGCAAGCAGGAGATGATTAGGGATTTTTCAACAGAGGATTTGCTTCTGGTTTGGTATTTCCTGGATATTATCCTAAAGTCCTTGCTGGGGCTCAGAAGAGGCTCTCAGCAGCTTTGCCCTAGGCTGTCTGTGACAGCCCATTGGCAGGTGGTGAATGTGGCAGCTGGGGAGCAGAGGCGGGGAGCAGCCTGTGGCTGTGCAGGACTCCATGGAACAAGGTGCTGGTCAGACCCCAGGCACCCCATGGATGGAGCTGGAAGTGCAGGGGATTGGGCAGGCAGGGAAATTTGAGCTGTCAACACATGCACCCTGTGTTTTGTAGACCCAAGAGGAGGAGCTGTTTGGCAATAATGAAGAGAGCACTGCCTTCAAGAACTTCTTAAGTTTTCTGGGAGACACCATAACTCTTCAGGATTTCAAAGGGTAAGTTAAATAAAAAGGATGATTTTACAAATACATTAACAAGAGACAATGTCATATGTAAAAATATCTACGTGTGAGAACAGAAGTCATCTCGCTCATGAGCGGGATGTGCGGAGCAGAAGCAAATATAGTTTTGGCTTGTTTTTCAAAGCTGGGGGAGTTAAAAAAAAATGGGATCTGCCAAGAGAGAAAAATTTCTTTTCCTGCAGCTTTGAGGTTGTGATAAAATCTGGCTATATTCAGCCATAGAGGGAAGGCAGTCTGTGGAAATGTGCTGTGCCCGGTGTCGTGGCTCAGCCACGGGTGCCTCCGGGGCCGTCCCTGCAGCAGCCACAGTGTGGGCAGGGACCCCACTGCTGGTGAGGGATGGTGAGGCCACGGCTCATGCCCATGGCTGTGGTCAGCCCTGCCTGACCAGCCCTGCTTTATGTGCACCCTGTATTTCAGGCTGGTGACAGCGATGGCTGGTTACAACACATGACGCACGGTTTGTTCTTTCCCACTTGCTCCCTGCTAGATAAAGATAAATGAGCTGGGCTGTTCCATCAGCCTGTCCCCTGACAGCCGCTGGTGCTCTCTGTGAATCTCTCAATTAACATCTCTTAGTTTCTCTCTGCCTTTCCCTTGATCTCCAGTTTTCGAGGAGGCCTGGATGTCAGCCATGGGCAGACGGGAGTGGAGTCTGTGTACACGGTGTTCAGGGACAGGGAGATAATGTTTCATGTCTCTACAAAGCTGCCTTTTACCGAAGGAGACACACAACAAGTAAGAGAGATGTGTTTGCTTGCGCAGAAGGGTCAGAGTGGGGATGCACTGACACTGCCCTGCCCAGTGCTGTGGGCACTGCCAGGCCCTGGCACCGTGGGAAGCGGCTGCCTGGTTCCCCAGTGCAGGACTGGCTATTTGCTCCTGCAGGAGCAGAGCTGCCAGGTTTTACTGACCCAATGTTCTCCCTTTCGGTTTAGCTCCAGAGGAAGAGGCACATTGGCAATGACATTGTGGCAATTATCTTCCAAGAGGAGAACACGCCATTTGTCCCAGACATGATTGCCTCCAACTTCCTGCACGCCTACATTGTGGTGCAGGTGGAGAACCCTGAGGCGGAAAACACGGCGTACAAGGTGAGGGCGGTCCCAGTGTGCCCCTACCCAGGTTCGCTTCAGCATCTTTTGACATGGGACAAGGGTGAATGGCTTCCCGCTTGCAAAGGTAGGGTTAGATTAGAGATTAGGAGGAAATTCTTCCCTGTGAGGGTGGTGAGGCCCTGGCACAGGTTGCCCAGGGCACTTACCCTGTGCTCAGTGTAAGGCCTGGTGGGGACTTGCTGAGCACACACACGTGTGCACACAGGTGTGTTATGTATGTGCTGTTACATAATGTGTGTGTAAACAGACATCAGTACATAAAATACATGTTTGTAAAACAGCTCATTTGTTAAAGGGTTTTGATGATCCTCGGCATTTGAATGTGCCTTGGAACAGTCTGACATATCACTTGGGTGTAGGTGGCATAAACCCGTGGGAATAACATGTCTTTTGACTCCTCAGGTGTCAGTCACAGCCCGGGAAGATGTTCCCTCCTTTGGCCCACCCCTGCCGAGTCCTCCGGTGTTCCAGAAGGTAGGGGCTGAGAGGGAAGCATATTCCAAGCTGTAAAAAAAGTACATGTGCATGTCCAAGATGTTTCCAAGCACACCGGCTTGGGGGAAGCAGAACTTCTGGAATTGACCTGCATTAATTTTGGTTTCCACTGAGGCCCCTGGTGTTTATGAGTGGCCATGAGGGTGAGTGGCCATGCACCACTGCATGGCATCACTTGAGCAAGGCAGCAGCAGCAGCTCTGAGGCGCTGTGTCAGTGCAGGCGAGCACCTCAGACCCACCTGGGGTTTTCCACCAATGCTTCCACATCTGGAGGGACTGCCAGGTGCTGTGAGCTTGGGTTTTGGGTTGGTACAGCTGTGGTACCAGAGATATAGAATCCTAGAATGGTGGGTGTTTTCTACCTTGGTTGTCTCCCCGCAGAGCCCCGAGTTCCGGGAGTTCCTGCTGACCAAGCTCATCAACGCTGAGAACGCCTGCTGCAAGTCCGACAAGTTTGCGAAGCTGGAGGTAATGCTGCCCACGTGTCCCGGCCCGGAGCCGGCTCTGGGGAGCTGTCCCACCCCGCAGAGCCGCCCTTCCCTGCTGAGCGGGGCCGGTGCTCGCAGGGACCAGAGCTGGTGCCGTGGGGCGGCCGCCGCTCCTCCCTGCAGCCGTGGCTGAGCCGCTGTCTCTGCCGCAGGACCGCACTCGGGCCGCCTTGCTGGACAACCTCCACGACGAGCTCCACGGGCACACGCAGACCATGCTGGGGCTGGGGCCCGAGGAGGACAAGCTGGAGAATGGGGGCCATGGAGGCTTTCTGGAGTCTTTCAAGGTAAAGCCCTGCCCTTGCCAATAGCAGAGCTAAACCCCAGAGCACCTGGGGTTGGCAGAGCGCGTGTTAGGGGACAAGAGATGTCCCCCAAGGGTAGGTAGGGTGGCAAGAGGAGGTGGGGGCTGCTGCCACCACTGCCCGCTCAGCCTGCCAAATGCCTGAGCTGGTCCCAGTGGGAGGAAGGAAAAGCTGCCATGGTTGCATTGCTGGTGAGCGTCTCCACTGGAGTGACTTCTCCAGAGCTCCAGAGCACCTCTACCAGTGTGCTGCAGCATTTTTTGTCCCCAGAGGGGTCTCAGTTCAGGCCCGGTGCCCTGCCACAGAGTGTGCCTGGGGCTGGGCTCTGCTGTGGCAGGACGTGTCCTGCTCATGTTCTGGCTGCTGGCTGCCACTGCTGTGGGATCGGATCAGGAGGGTGCCTGGGGCAGCTGCCACAGCAAGCGGGTGGGGCTGGTGGTCATTGTGCTTAAAACACAGATAGAATGGTGCTAGGTGTGGAGTGGGGAAGTGGTGCTGAGTGTGCCGGGGAGACCAGGTGAGTAGGAGGGAAAGCAGGTAAGGTTGCCTGGAGGAAAAGGAATGGGTAAAGAGCCGTGGAGGAAACTCTGAGCAGCCACTGGCAGCAGGGACAGCGACTGGCTGGGCAGCAGGGACACCCCTCGAGGTGGAAGAGCAGCACCTGAGTCTGAGGGTAGGAGCCATGGCCAGGTGTGTGTGCTGCAGCTGCCCTGTCTGTCCTGGCTGTGACTGCTGGGACAGCTCCTGCCGTTACCTCAGGCATGGATATTTCTATAGCACAGAGAAGTGAGACTGGTGAATGAGCCACCTCATCCTGTACCTGGAGGATGGGGCTGGGGAGGAGGGGTGCACAGCTCCCCAGACCCCGCTGCAGGGGCTCAGCTGTGTCCTGCTCCAGTGTGAGAGTGTAGGAATGGCACTGCTGTACGGTCAGTGGTGCATCGCAGCGCTCGCCTCCGGGTCTCCCCGCTGAGGTGAAGCAGTGATGTTCTGGCACGCTCTGTGCGAGCGAGGAGACAGCCCGCGCTCTCTTGGCATTTCAGGGAGTGCTGGGGTGGGAGGTGAGCCCCGTGGTCCGTGTTGGGTGCCTCGGGCCCCTGCTGCTGGGCTGCCTGCTGGCTTATGTCCTGCACCACGCACTCTCGGAGTGACGGGGGAGGACACCCAGTAAAGGAGGCTGGAGGGGCTCGGACCTGGTCCCCATCGTATCTTTTTGCCCGCTGCCTCGCACCTACGACCCAGCCTACACACCCATCCCCTTGGCCAGGCGACCGGGGCACCAGTTCTCAGAGGTGAGCAGAGCCCAGTTCTGCTCTGAGTGAGAGGTGCCTCTGCCTCTTCTGTGGGGAAAGGAGCCACTCCTCAGGGCTGGGGTGTTGGGGAACCCCACAGAGTTCCACATCCCTGGACAGGAGCCTGTGGAGTGTGAGTGCCTGTGGCTGCTGCTTTGCAGCAAAGCAAATGGTCACTTTTACCTAAGAACAACATCAAATTGTATATGAATGCTGCTGACCCCAATAAATTCAGTCTGATGGACTCTTGCTTGATGTTCATTATTGGATGGGCAGGAGGGACTGTTGGGGCTGTGACCTTCAGCACTGCAGGCTCGGTGAGAGCTCAGGGCTGCAGTTTTCTCTTACCCTGGTACAGGTCCAGCTGTGGTTCCATGACCCCGGAGCCAGCAGCAAACAGCCTGCATGCTGCAGGTGCAGCTGGCACCCTCAGGAGTTTGGCCTGCCATGGCTCATTTACGCTTTAGCCTGGGCTGGCATTCAGGGGCTGGAGGAGCCATGGCTGAGGGAATAGCTGAGATGAGAATGGAGAAGGTTGCTGATGTGAATAGTGAGGGAAGGGGGCTGCTTGCCATGGAGAAATAAAGATCAATGGGATCAGGGAGAGCCTGTGGCTGCTGGGGGGCCAGTGCTGCGCAGCTCAACTTGGGTCCCTTCCAGAGGTGGATAGACCAAACCAGAAGCCACAGTAGCAGTTAAGGCTAAATGTATTCTCAAGCAGTAGATTGCTGAAGAACAGAAGCACTTTTATGTGGCTATGAAACCTCCAGCTCAGGGGATGTTTTGGGAGAGGCTGGAGAGGTGCAGGAGAGGTGCAAGAAAGGCAGGAGAGGATCTGTCGTCTGAGTCCAGGCAGAGCTGTGGAGGCTGTGCACACAAACACGGCTTATGGCTTGGCTGTGGTCCCCATTCCTGCCGAGGGCTCTGGGAGGTTGGACAGGCAGGAGGCAGGGCTTGGGGCTTGTGTCTGCGTCTCCTGGTCCCAGAGATGGAGTCCTTGATTTCACAGAGCAATGGGGGCAGAATCTGATCCTGTGGTGGCTGTGGGGCTCCCCAAGGGCAGCCCATGCTCAGCTGCAGCTGCCAGGGCTGCTGTCACCCCTCGTGCTGTTGTTGGGGTGCGCTTGCTCTCAGGGAGGCATGGACAGGTTGCTCTCCCTTGTGCCTGGGGAGGAGTTCTGGGGACAGCACCCCTCTGGGTGGCGATGACCTGCTGTCCCCTGTCCCCCCTGCCACAGAGAGCCATTCGGGTGCGCAGCCACTCCATGGAGACGATGGTGGGCAGCCAGAAGAAGCACCATGGCAGTGGCATCCCAGGCAGCCTCAGCGGGGGCATTGCACACAACAGCGGCGAGGTGACCAAGACCACCTTCTCGGTGAGCATGCCCACGTGTCCCTCCGTCCCTCCGTCCCTCTGTCCCTCCGTCCCTTCCTCTCCCACCCCTCCACAGCCCGACAGGTCACTGCATTCCACTGATGCACCTTGGCAGTTCTCTGCATGGGCAGTGAGGGTCAGGGTGAGGGGGAGATTTGAGCAGGTGAATTTGGATGCCCTGTTCAAGTTGGGCTCATTTTGTGGAAGAATAAAAAACAAGCTTCCTGGGGTTTTGGCCCCAAAGTAAAAGGAGATAGAAAAGAAGTTCCAGCATTATGTGGTTTTTAGATGCACAGGCAGCACAGTTCCTCGCAGGATGTTTAGTGTCTGAAGTCCCAGGAGAGAGCTCTGCTCCAATTCAGATTGTTCTCTGCTTTTAGCCCCCTGTCCCAGCTGTTGCTGCCAAGAACCAGTCCAGGAGCCCCATCAAGCGCCGGTCAGGGCTGTTCCCTCGCCTGCACACAACATCGGAGAGCCAGGCGGAGAGCAGGACAAGGTGGTAAGTTTGTGGTGGTACCTATAGAGCACCTGCCACTCTCACAGTTTGTTGTTGGTGTTAGGTAGGACAATTTGACCATCCTTTTTAAGTCTCTTGTATAACTTGTGCAACCTGTCTCTTTGTGCCCTCAGTGACAGTGTTTCTGGAGCCCAGAAGACACCAGATCTGGGACATTCTTCCCAAGAGATGAAATCTGAAACCTCATCCAACCCCAGCTCCCCTGAAATATGCCCCAACAAAGACAGGTGAGCCAGGAGGAGCCCATCCTCCTTCCACCACGCCTTAGCAGACGTCAAGGAATTTGTCAAACAAAACCATATCTAAATTTTACTGTAAATAAGTTTGCTATTAAGGGAGAAAAGATTCTGGTGATTCTTGAGCACGGCTCCTTTTTGGTCTTTACAAAGAAGAGCAAAGAGCAGCGTTTGACCGAGGTTCCCGAGTCCCCAGGACGTTGAAGGCTGCTGTGCCTGTTCCTCCCTGCCAAGGCGAAGTCAGCTCGACCTAGGGTTACCTGCTGGGCACCCACCCAGTGCCCTATCCCCCGCCTTTGGAAGTGGTTATGTGCTGAAGCACCCCAAGAGGTTCATTCCTACGGCAGCACTTTGCTCCGGGGGTGTGCAGGAGGGTCTGTCCCCCGTCACAGTCCAAGGGACACGCTTCCCTGGTGACAGCCACGCGCCCTTCCTTCCGTTCCGCCTCTCTCTAGGCCTTTTATCAAGCTGAAAGAGAACGGGCGCTCGAACATCTCCCGTTCCTCCTCCAGCACCAGCAGCTTCAGCAGCACGGCGGGCGAGAGCGAGACCCTGGAGGACTACGACAGTGTGGTAGGTACCAAACCCTCCCCGCTCACAGTCCCCTCTCCCCTCGGCTCCCTGCTGCCTCCAGACCTCTGGGGTCTGACGGGGAGAAGTGCCTGCCAGCCCCCAGGTGCCTCCTCACTCTGATGTGGAGAGACTTAACCCGTCTCTGGGTGGGGAGGAGGAGGGCTGGTGTGCCTGGTGGGACATCGGGCTGTTGTGGCTGCCCCATCCCTGCAAGTGTCTAAGGCTGGGAGCAGCCTGATCTAGTGGAAGGTGTCGCTGCCCATGTCAGGGAGGGTCTGGTTAGGTGATCTTTCAGGTCCCTTCCAAACCAAGAGCCCAAACCATTCTGGGATTCTGTGGCACCCCAGTGAGCCTTGGAATGCTCTGGGCACTGCTCGCTCTGCCCAGGCCAGTAGCTGCAGTGGCACAGGTGCCGTGGGGTGCTGGCGGGGTGTGGGGGAAGACCTGACTGCAGGAAAAGCCACGTCCTGTCTCTGTGAGCAGGGAAGCCAGCCCTCCACCGCGTCACCGTTCAAGCAGGACGTGTTTGTCTACAGCGCTTCGCCCGGCAGTGAGAGCCCCGGCGTGGGGGCCACGGCCACCCCTGTCATCATGAGCAGGAGCCCCACAGGTGGGTGACAGGCAGACTGGCAGGAGGCACCAGCTCTGCCTTTCACTTCTGGAGCTCCCCAAAGCCCCTGGGTTCCTGTGGTGGTGGGTTGGAATGGGGTCGGTGGCTCTGGGATGGAGGAGCCCCCTCCCAGCCTTGTCGGGGCACCCACGGGGTGTGGGGCAGCCCCACCCTGACAGGGCTGTTGTGGAGAGGTGGCCCCATGTGCTGTAGCTGTGTACTTCCATGGGGAATTTGCTTCCTTTCTCAATTAGAGTGCAGAGGTGGCTCCCGCTGTGGCTTTGTTCCCTCTGTCTCCCCTGACAGGCATGTGCAGTAGTCGTGGAAACTCTGTCTCCAGAGGCTGAGCCATGACTCACAATTACTTCATCAACAATCAGCTTCCCGTGGTCCTGGCTCCATTCCGCTCCTGCCAGCCGCTCAGCACCTCCATCCATTTCAGTGGGAGGATTTGCACAATGAGGTGCAGCCCAAGAGGGCCAAAGAGGCAGGAGAAGCTCTGGGCCATCCTGTGCTGGCGGTGCAGTGAGACGGGGGACGTCCACAGTCGCCCCTTGCCCACATATCCCCATGGCTCTGGTTCCTTGAGCCTCAGAGAGCCTGCCACAGGCACCAGCATCCACATGGAGACACACAGGCAGCTGAGGAGCTGTTTCTGAAACAGCTGGGAAGCACAAATAGACCCAAACAGCTCTGTAACTGGGAGCGTTGTGGGCAAGAGGGGACCGTGGAGTGCAGGCAGACTTTTTGTGTCTTGACACCCCACAGGTCCTCCTCCTTACTTCATTAGTGATTTTCTGAACCCTTAAACCAGCCCCTTTTAATGCTTAAAGTGTTTATTTTGTATTTTTCCTGCCAAGAACATGAAAATCCACCCATACATTATATGGATCAGTCATTTCTTGTAGCCTTTTCAGTGGCATTTTCAGGAGAAAGACTGTGAAATGTAATTAAGCCTCAATTTGTTCCATCGCAAACACTTAATGTACAGTTTTGCCAAACATTCAGCCAAGGCAGACTAAATATTGGTAGCACTCCTGACAGCCTATTAAAGTGCCTAGCTGGGTGATTGCAGCCAGTACTACAGCAATATTTTTGTTCACAGTTTATTATTTTTGTTCTTTGTTTGTCCTGTCCCTCCAGCAGATCTAAAGAACAGAAATTCTCCGAGGTCCAACCTGAAGTTTCGCTTTGACAAGCTCAGCCATGGCAGCTCCAGCATGGTAGGTGCCAGGGCTCTCACTGGTGGGATGCTGTGCAGCCATGTCCTCCCTGCCTGGCATGGGGGTGGCTCTGGGGGCTGCTCTGGGGCCCATGAGGGAGAAAAGGGAAGGGATTTTGTGACTTCTCGCCCCTTTGTTTGCAACCCACCCCATGTTCTGTTCTTTCACATAGAGCCACTAGCAGGAGGAAGTCATGACCTTGTCACAGGTGAGTGTTGGTATGTTTTGTTTAGTGCAAAAAGGCTGTTTGGGGCTGCTCACTCTGCTTGGTATTGCTTATGGAATCCACGCTGTACCTTAGAACACCTTAAATGCTGCTGTTGGTGAGTGAGGGAAAGCGCAGGGATTGCTGACAGATCTGCACCCAGCAGTGCTGCTGTTCCTTCCTGGAGCACCATGCTCCTGCCCCTGCTCCCAGGGTCGGGCGCCCCAGCCCAGCAGGTTGCATTTTTCCCAGTTAACCTTGGTCAAACACTGGTGCCCATCTCCAGGTTTGCAGTGCTGTGCTCTGGGCACTGGGGTGGAAAGGCAGTGCAGGTCCCTACCCATTCCAAAAATCCAAGGGGAAACCAAAGATACTCGAGATGGATTTCACGGGCAGAGGTAAAGGGAGCTCAGTGGGATTTACCTGGGTTCCTTCTGTTCCACAAAATTAAGGGTGTCATTAGGAAGATCCAAACTGAGCAAAAGAGCCCATAGAACTTGAAATGAAAGAAAGTTACATTTCTGAAAGCATGGGTCTCAAAAAGCTTGGATTTTCACCCAATCATTGGGCTTCCTTCTCCCACAGCCTAGGAATGATGGGTGGCCTGGCATTTTGGGAAAGGGCACTGTCGTGGCTTCAGCTCCCTCCCTGGGACAGGTGCTTCGTAGCCAGCACCTCAGGGGTGGGACTATTCTCCTTCCACACTCCTGATTTTTATATTTTTCTTCTTTGCACAGGATGTTTCAACAAAGGGAAAAATCTTCAACACCCCGTGGGACCACGCACGCCCTAGCCATGGGCAGCGAGGTGCCCTCGCCCGCTACACCAGAAAAGAGCTCTCACCTTGCTGCAGTCCTGTCCTGACAGGGACCAGCCACCTTCTCACCCTGTCCCCTGTCCAGCACCGCCCTGTGCCCCCGCTCTGCGTGCAGGAGGGGCCGTGTCCCTGCCTGTGCTGCACACACGTGGCCAGGGCCACGTCCCCTCCTGGTGTCACCATCCGCTGGTCCGCAGCTGGGTCACCCTGGGGCTGCCCACGTGTGCTGCAGCTGGTGGGCACCATCCATTCCCCCCGTCCTGGGTTGCCTGGCAGCTCCTTTTGGGCAGAGGGGCAGCAGGAGAGACCTCCACATAGTTTAGGTCCCTCCGTGCTTTATTTGCAGTTATCAGTGGGGAAACAGGGGTTTATGTTTGTTTTTCGAAGGGTGGGGGTCAGGCCAAAGTTAGGTGTTAGTGGCTCTGGGGCAGTTTGCCCTCCACTATTGTTTGCTGTTGCTCTTCTCTGGGGACAATGGGGCAAAACCTCCCTGGGGGGGTCCTGGGCAGCTCTCCCTGGAGTGGGATCTGCAGTGTCTCTCCAGCCATCTCCTAGCTCCTACCTACACCCCAAAACTTGTCGGGCATACGCAGCCCTCGCTCCAAACTTGCTCAGTTTCTTGCACAAGAGGCAGGTGAGTGACTCGGCCCAGGGAGTGGAGCTGGAGACAGCAGCCAGCTCATCCTCCTTTGCAGGTTCATCCTGCCTGCTTCATCCCTGCCTGAGCACAGGCCTGGGAAAGTGACCCAAAGCTAAAGCTGTGCTGTATTACAGCTTTAGCTTTTCTAAGTACTAGAATAGGAACCAGAGGGGATTTACCTGGTGGGCTCTGCTTTGCCCTATGGCTTGGATCACCAGGCAAGCAAATGCATAAAACTCTGGTGATTTGTGAGGCATTAGGCTGCTCCAGCCCTTACAGAGTTTGTTCTGCTGCTTTTGGGCAAGCTCTTGTTATTCTGAAAGGATTATAGATTCTGCAAGGTAACTTTCCCATAATGCCCTTTCCCTGAAAATACCTCTCTCAACATGCCAAGAAATCCTTTTGCTCTTTGATGTGAAGTTTCCTGAAGCCTGTCTGTAAATCTCACATTGCTCATAGATTTCCCTTACCCATTTTCTGGAAGACAGGCCGTGATGCTGCAGAGATATTCCCCCCCGTCCCCCCAGCCTGTGACCTTTGGACACCCCCTGGAATCAGGTTCTCAGTCTCAAGTGAACACAGTTCTTCAAGTATGTGATTCCTACTGAAAAGAGGACTTTGAGTGCCAAAGTCACCTTCCCCCAGTGGGTGCTCCAAGAGGCACAAAGTACCTGACAGTCTGTTCAGGAGCTGGGGGAGAATTGTGCTCCTGGAGCAGCCCTGGGCAGCTGCTGTGGCTGGGGCTGCTCCTGCTCCCCTCTCTCTGGGGCAAGAGCTTATAGGATTCAACCATCACCTGCCCTCCTCCCAGTCATCTCCCCGGGCCAGAGATGAGCCAAGGCAAGCAGAACACGCTCTGCTCACCCTGGTCCTGCAGGGAGGTGTTCTCCGAGAGCCTTACGATCCGGTTCACACAGGTGCTGGAGTTAATCCATGTGGGAAGGCTGTAGCTGTGATGGGAGGGGAACCAGGTTAAAGAAGGAGAACAGTTGTGAAAAGGCAGGGAACAGTTTCACCGGCCCTAAGTGCTGTGTAAGACTAGTAAATACCAATAAGTCCCATGGGGATGCTCCCTCCTGCTCCCAGCCAGTTGCATTTCAATAGAGTTTAAGCCCTGAGTTTCCTTTGGAAGAGGGCATGCAGTGTGCTCAGCCCAGCCTGTAGCTGTAGGTGTCTCAGGATCACACATTTTGCTGTTCAGCACTTGTCTGATGATGCTTCAGTAGCACTTTCAAACCACCCCCAATTCTCCTCTTAGAAGCTTTGGTCTGATTTCCTGAGGCTGCACGGTGAAACACTGACTGGTGCAATGACTTTTTCCCAGGGTCTGCTCTGGGTTTGCTTTTTCCTCTGAGAAGTCACTCGGTTCTCTAGATGTTGTCATTCCTGTGGGTGTTGATCTCCGTGAGATCTTTCAGCAGATGATGCAGTGGCTACTGTCAGCTGGTTTGCCGTTTTTGGTTGTTTTGTTGCGTTTTTTTTTTTTTTCTTTTCTCTTGAAACCGTGTGTTTCCTTTTTGACCTAGATTGATTTGGGAATTATTCAAATGGGACTACCAGAACAGTGTGAAGCCTCAGGGAGAGTTGCAGTGCTCTGGACTTGTCTCTCCTGCCAGCCCGCGGAGCAGCGGTGGGGCCGGGGTCTGGCACGGGGTCTGCCCGGGCTCGGGCGGGACATTTCCAGCAGCCAAAGGCCCAAACCCGCTGTGCCTCCGGAGCAGCAGCTGCCCGTGCCGGCCCCCACCTCCACCCCGCAGCGTCCCGGATTGTCCCGGGGCGCTTCTGGGGCTGAGCAGCGCTTGTGGTACACCCCGGGGCCTCCTGCACTTCCAGCAGTGCGTGGAGGTGTTCCTGTATATATTTTGCAAAATGTTTTGTGCTTATAAGTGACACTTACATATCTATACATATATAAAAGGGAGATATATATATATATATATATGTATAAAATATATATATATATATATATAGAGGAAAGGATCCTTAACTGACACTAGAATTACTGGGCAGTGCGTTTTCCTTTCTGATTTCACTGTTTCCACGCACACAACTTCTGCCCTCCTCAGAAGTGACATTGCAGAGGGAGCAGAGGGGGCTCAGAAATGCCTTAGGGGGTGATGGGGAAGCCCCCACTGTGTGGAGGGGTCTCTGTTCCTAGGGGTGCTCCCCTCTGCTGGGGTTTGGGTCCCTGGCTGCTCGTGTGCAGCCCCTTGGCTCAGCCCAGGTGCAGCTGCACATCTGGTGCTGCCGCACATCTGGCGCTGCTGGCTCCGGGAGGGGGCTGGGACCCTTTCCCCTCCATCGGGGGCTGTTGTGCAGCTGCCCCGGGCTGGCAGAGCGGCTGCTCTGGCTCGGCTTCCCTTCAGGAAAGCACTTGGCACGTCCTTGCATCTTCTTGAAACCCCACAGAGCCAAAGCACAGCACGGAAGTGCTTTTTTTCTGAGGGAAGCAGGGGATCCTAAGCACAAACCCAGTTACTTTCCAGAGGTTTTGAGCAGGTAAGGGGCCTAGAGATGTTTGTGCCCCCAAGGGGCTGTGCCTGGGGCTGGGGTGTTGTGTCGGTGCCCGGGGCCGAGCCCGGCGCCTCTGCCGGTCCCGCTGCGCTCTCGCTGCTCCGCTGCCGCTCCAGCCTCTGCCCCCAGCCCCAGCATGCTCCCATCGCCTTCAGTGAATGTAGCGCTGCGTGCGTCCTGCAAAGGGAAATGCTGGATTTATAGCAGAGAATGTCAGGAGAGTTTATAGAGTCAAAATAAATCTTGAAGAAATGTATCTGACAAAGTTTATTTTTGATGTAGAGAGGCAGTGCTTGTAGTTTCTGGTGACCTATGTCTGTTGTAAATAATGTATATTTAATTTATTGCTATGGTAGCAGATTGTTATGTATAAAACTAAAGGTTCACAAATGTATATTTTGTTGCTTAAATGTGTCTTTGCAAAATTCACAATAAATAACATATTTTGTGTCCATATACATGCTTTCTGTGTGTGGCCGTGTAGTGACAGCTTTAGAGGAGCTTTTTGGGAACTTTTCTTTGAAAACCAGGCGAGGGCATGGAACCGGGCAGAGCCGTGGCAGAGGGAGCCTGGGGGAGCTCCGGTGAAGTCAAGCACTCCGGCACTGGAAGCAGAGGAATGTTGAAGCACAGGGACGTGTAAATGGGGAATCTCGGCTGGTGCTCCCAGCTCTGAGACTGGAGCGACTCTTTGCAAGCACTCAGCCATTTAACCAAGAGAACTGTTCTGTCTGAACTGAAATTGGTGTCCCACGAAGCTCCATATAAACCAGCTCCCGGCCCATGTGGCAGCAATTCTGTGCCTGCCGAGCTCCCCTCAGGGCATCAGGCTCCTCCGGGCAGTCTGGGTAAGCTAACAAGGAAATGGCGTTTTCTCTCTCCAGATCCTCAGCCTCCTTCCAAATACATTTTAATTTTTTTTTTTTTTTTTAATATTTTAACAGGGGTTGGGGAAAAGGGTGCTGTGGCAGAATCTGAGCAGCTCGGTGTGTGGTCAGGGGGCACGCAGCCTGTCTGGTACCACAGGCAGTTGTTGCATGGTGCAAACTTACTGACAGCTCCTCACGTCCAGAGCAGGGTCAACCTTTGAGAGGTTTAAAAAGTTAACCTTTAAAATTAAATAGTGTGAGACAGTGTTAACGGATAAATAAGCAGTTTAGACATACGTTTTAAAGGATTTAAAGAAATGTTTTCTAGACCTGGCAGATGGGCAAGTTAATGGCTGAGTATTCTAGCCAGAATTTGGAAAGTTTCCCACAGAATCTGAACTCTTACTGAACTGTTTGGTGGGAGGGAGACTCAAATACTGCAGACAACTGGAAAACAAAACAGGCTGCTCAGCCAGAATTGCTTCACTCATTTTTATAGTTTAAGCAAACTGTGAGTGTTGTGGAAGCAAATACCTAAATCCAGGTTTCAGAGGAATTTGCATAGTCTTTCATTCACTCGGTTCCAGCTTTCCACGGCCTTCAGAGCAGCGTCCCTGGCTGGTTCTGCAGCCAATTGCAGATGTGACCAGAGCCAGAGCTGGGGGCACCGTGGTGCTGCCCAGCGTGGCCCTGCCAGAGGTCCAGAATCACAGGAGGATGACTTTACTGCCTGAGCACCTTCTCTGTCTCCTGAAGGGACTCTCACTGTGCCACAGACTGCTCACCCTGATTGCAGAGAGTGATTTGATCCTTCAGTGACAGGAGCATCTACAGATGTGAAGACACTGACCCCAATTAAAAGTAGTTGGATGTTCTAAGGCTGTTCCAAATCATCTCGAGAGCTTATCAGATCTGGCAGGGCAGCATGGGGCAGCTATTAGGAAAAAAGATAAGACCTTGTCTGTCTCTTTAATGAAAGTCTGGAGGTACCAGATAATCATGCTGAATAGGGCTTAATGGAAAACCTCCTGAATGTAATTAACAAGTAATCAAGTAATTTTCTAGGCACTGTAGGAAAGCAGAAGGACAAATGAAATCACAGAATGCTTTGGGTTAGGAGAGGGGTTTAAAGATACCTATTCAGCCCCTGGTAAGGGCATGGAGATCCACTAGGCTCGGGTGCTCAAAACCTTATCCAGTCTGGCCTTGAACACTTCCAGGGATGTGGCTCTGCAAAGCTGCTGCTCTGGATCCAGCTTTGACAATGGCTCTGTGCCGCTCAGCCAAGCAAGGCACCAACTGATAAAAATCAGGTTTGTTCTTGAAATTGAAATTAGGGACAAGAAAATCCAATTTAGTTTTGTTTTTGGGGTTTTTAAATGCCTGCAAACTCTTGATACAATATAAAAAAGCTGGAGGTTTCCCACAGTCCTCTGTCTGTGTGTCTGGATGCAGTGTAGTGTCCAAGGATGAGGTGTGTGTTCCATGGCACAGCCAGGACACTGCAGCCCCACAGCAGTCTCAGGCTGAAAACCTCTGGGAAAGGCTCAGGATGACAAAGAAAAGAAAAACAACTATTGCTGATCATATACTTTAATCGTGGCCCCATGAATTTATGTGACATTAGGTTTTGATATTTATAGCCAGACTTACGCTTTACTTTTTTTTTTATAATAGTGGATGTTTATTTCTCTCACCCGTTACGTCCCATCCCAGAAACAGCACAAATTTATGACAAAGTGAGGCTGATGTACTTTCTTTGTAAAATTAGAAGGTTTTGGCACCTGTGGGTGTCTCTAGCACACAACTCAGTGTGCCATTAAGCTACTGAAAATGTAAATCCTTCAATGTTTAATTTCAATAGTGACTGAATTTTTCCACGTGGGTGGGGGAAGAATTTTCCAGTTTCGTTCCTCGGAGCTGCTGAACTCGGAGGTTTCCCCTTCTGTACAGAAGGTGGCACTGGAAATACAGGAATGGAGTGTCATCATCTGCTTGCCTTTACAGACAGGCTGGTGTCTGGTAACACCTGCCAGAACACCTGGGAGCAGAAGTGCTCTCTCTCCGTCAGCGAGGTCCCGTTCTGCCGAGGGTTAATTAACCAGGTGACCGGCACAGTTACCACAGAACACATTTAAAATGTCTGAGCCCCACAGATGAGCTGGGGTCTGGTGGGACTTGTCAGAGCCCAAACGCTCGGGACTGAGAGACAGTCCTTGACGCTGAGAGCCGGGCAGCGCTGCCTCCTTTCCGAGCAGGGCCAAGCCCCAAGACCCCAGGATCTCCTCTGTGCGCAGCTCCCTCCGGGGAACGCACAGCTCCCGGGGGCAGCATGGAGGGCTCTTCCAGCCGCTCTCAGCTCGCTGGGCAGGGGCAGCGATGCGGAGGGCTGAAGCGGACGCAGCCCCGGAGCCTCGGGATGCGCCAGCTCCGCCCGGGACCGCCGAGCGGCGGCAGCGCTCCAAGCCCAGCCTGGGAGCAGCGGCTCTGGGGGTCACCTAGAAATAAATAACTGCGCTTGTAGGAGCTCAGAGCTGACACGCTTGACTAAATGGCAAAAACCTTTCTTTCTCTGCGATGTTGGAGGCGCTGCAGGAGACTTCAAATTCTTGTCTCGCAGTAGCTTCTGCTCAGGGATGGAGCAGCTGCTGTTGGGAGAAGCTCAGCTGCAAAAGGCATGTTTGTGTGCATAGTGCTGCTAATGTTTCCTTTACAACTTTGCCAAATGCAGCAAGTTTAAAGAATTTTTGTCCCAATGAGAAGAAATGAGTTAGGCTTGCTAGAATTTTTTCTGTGTTACCTCAAGCCCCATCTTAGGTGGAGTTGGGCATGACCTTTGCTGCTGGGATGCAGAGGGAAGGCTGCTGAAAAGCTGTGAACTTCAGTAGTGCCAAACACAGGTCTGGCCAAGGCTCAGAAGCTGGCTGCACATGTGGCAGTTCTCTTACAGCCAGTGCCACGGTCTTTAATTTCCGTGCTCTTTCTGGCTCTATTTCTTGTGTCCAGTAGGAGAGGAAAGTTTGGAAAGGAAAACAAATAGGTCTGTCTCTGTGCATGCCTGGCACTGAGACCTGCAAGAGAAATTGTGTGGCTCTGTGAAGCTCTGCAGGACTGCACTCCACCACCGATCCATCTCCCTTGGACTCCTCCCCACAGTACACCTTCCCCTTCCAATTTCCACCAAGCCCTTTCTGGGAAGGGCCCCCACACCTCCTGAGCTGCTACAGCAGCTTCTTTCTGTACCAGCAAGGCCACCTCCCCTCTGTTACCCGAGTCAGAAGCTGGCTGCAATTTGGAGTGTAGAAATGGCCACTTTGGGACACTCTAATCATGCCTGCTATTGTCTGACAGGGACTGTGATGCTTTGCTTTACTCTGGTGCTTTGTCTGAATTTTGCCTGCAGAAGTAGGGACTGGGCTGTATCTGCTGTGCTCTGTTGTCTGTTTACTTTCCTTGAAGACTTCCTAGAGGAATTATTTGTTAAACAAATTGAATGTGTTGGGAGTAACACACAATGGTTCATAATTCTCTGTCATGTACCACTGACTCCAGTGGGATTTCTGCTACATCACTAGCACAGTGCTGGGGCTGATGAGAGCACTCTGGGAGGGGGTGCTGCTGCTGAAGACATGATCATATTCATTGACAAGCAGAATTAATTTGCTGGGTTTTGTTTGCATGGATTTTACCAGAGTAAAATCCCACTTATTTTCCATTTCAGTGCCATGAAAAGTGTATTGATTTTTCTTCACTTCTGATTGTTCACATTACTGGATTGCTTTTAAATAGTTGACAGAGATCATTCATTTTCCAGCTCTAACATATTTTACAGCCTGTTCGCTGTTTTACTTGTGTGTGCTTTGGGGGATTTCCACAGTTATACATCATACTGATCACCTTCTGCAAACGGCAGCCCTGGCAGGAGGGAGGAAACTCTCCCCCCGTGGTGTTTTTGCTCCCTCCTGCCTTCTCCCGAGCAGCTTCAGCACCTGTGTTTCACCTTCCTGATTTAGAAGGTAGAGCTGAGGCTCAAAAATCCTCTAAGCCAAGGAAATAACACGGCCACAGAAAAATCAGTGGTGTTGCAAGAGGTGTTGGTTAGTGGGAGGACATTAAGAGCTGTCCTTGGAGTTTGTGAGTGAGGGGATGAGCTCAGCAGAGGAGTTCAGCATCCTTCCAGCCCAACACACAAATAAATGAGGGAACCTCTGGGTGTTTCTTCAGTGCAGAACCCACCGGGCTTTGGAATGCTGCCCCAGCCCAGCACAGCCCTCTTCACCCTTTCCCCTGGGCTGTGTCACCTCTCCAGGCTGAGCCCTTTGGGAGCAAGGCCTGCCTGTCCCTACTTGCTAGTACAGTACCTAAACTATGCAGTCCTGGCTTCACAGCAACCTCAGGCAGCAGGGCAACAGTGCTAATAATGAGAATTAATTATTCATTTATCACTTCACTCTCAGTGAGTAATCTCCAATAATCATGTATAATTTGCTGCTTCAGTGAATACTTTGATACTAAACGGAGCTGGTAGAATAAAGTCACAGAAGTGAAAACCCCATGTAAAAGGAGTGAGAAAATGGTCAAGACTACTACAAAAATCTAAGAAATATTTGTGCATAACCATTTGCCCAGATCTAGTAGTGTCCTGGATATACATATGGAAGGCAGATAGAGACATAGATTGCTCAATCTCTTCCCCAGCTCTTGTTAGAGAGTCAGAGATCACAGTATGATCCCAAACAGGAGCCTATGTTCTGTGTCCAGAGGATGGTCCAGGAGATCATTCTGCCTTCTTTAACCTCCTTCTGGGGTGAAGGAAGTGCAATAAGGGAAAGATATTTGGCACTGAAGCAATTAAGTGGGGAATTAAGAATTCTTAAGGCCTAAATGACTGGGGCATCCAGAGTGCAGGTCGAAACCAAGCCTGCCCTGGGAAGTCAGGAAGTCAGGGAAAGCTGCCTCCAGTGCTGCTCAGGGTGAGTTTGCATGGTTTGTGATAGTTCAATGACATTGATTTTCCCATTTTCCCTTGCCTTTTCCCTTCCCATGGCTACTGAGTGCTTGACCCATAGGGCTGTGCTCATCCACACCATGTGCATTTATTGCAAAGCTGTTTGTGACAAAGGCAGATTCCAGCAGCCAGGAGCTGTGCTGGGCTGTGGTGTTGTTATGGGAAACTGCTGAAACATTGTCTGTTCCCACATGGAAATCTCTTTCAGAAGCAGATTGCACTGTTGTATTTTAGACTGCGGTGCCTGCTCACATTATCCCTCACTGACGTACAGTGATGATGCATATGTTGGATCTCACAATGCTGAGAGAATTAAAGCCTTGGGAGTGTTTACCTCCCCCATTATTGATGTTCTGTCAGTAGTAGTGTGTTCATATTCTCTGAGAAACTAAAGGCACTGATAAAAATCACTGAGCTTGTCTTCTCATCTAAATCTCCAGGTAAGAAATGGCATTTCTATATGTGAACAGCACTGTTTGGTGACACAAACCCTTACCTGTTTGCCCTTTGAGTTACAGGATATTTGTTCAGTATTTCTTTTTTAAATTTTTTTTCCTGGACAACTTTCTGAAGCATCACTTAGCAGATTTTATTTGCTTGTGCTTTCCTCTCTTATATCTATTTCCACAGAAGTATTAAAACATTTAATTTCCATTTATACATTCATAAGTGTGTGACTAAAGTCCTGTTGGTGGGATGAACAGCTAGAGCTCTCCTGTGCACAGAAAAAATGGGCATTTTCAGAGAGAAAACAGAGTCTAGCATCCTAAAGCTATAAGGAATTCAGTTATCTCATGTTTTGGACAGCTGGTTCGAACATAAAAATCCAGGAAGGGGTTTACTCATTTTCTCATTAAGCCACCTGAACCAAATCCCAAAGTCTCTGTGAGATGCTCTCAGTGAAGGACACGGATGTTTGCCAGTGCTAATCAAAACAGTGCAGGCTTGGGAATGCCAGGAGGAGCAGCAGGGCAGCCACCCTGAGCTGGCATGGATCTGGACCAGCACTGGCACAGGAGCTGTGAGAGCAGCTGGGAACTCACCTTCCCCTGCAAGGCCACTGGCCTGGCCCCACAGGTGGGTCAGGGCAGGAGCTGCAGCCTGGGACTCTCCTCTCCCTTGTGCTGGCCCCAGCAACGCTCTGGGATTCACAACACCGGATCCAAACTTCCCCAGTCCTGGAGCATCCCCAGCCTGAAGCCCCAGTGCTGCTCTCTGCTGAGAAAATGCTAATCTTCCATCTTACAGGCATGTCCTGAGACTTAATTAATGCTTCTCAAGTATTTTAAAGCCCTCAGATGGCAAGCAGGCTAAAATATTGCCAGTCCCTGAGGAACCTTCCCCTTCAGGGAGGACTCCGGGTGTTTTATTTAATGAGCAGCAGTGTCTGAGGACTGTCTTGACTGATTATTTCTGAGGCAAAGCAGCAACACGTTCACACGATGCTGCTGAATTTTAAATGAACTCCAGTTTATTGTGGAAATACAGCACTGGAGCAAGTACTCCCTTTTGCACTCCTGCAGCCAGCCTGGCCAGAGGCTCTTCCTCCAGGAACTGCTCCACAGTGGCAGAAAAGGCACCCATGGAAGCCATTGCACCATGAACAAGTTGAGGAGATCCTACCTCTTCTCCCTCAGGGAAAAAATTGTGGAGCCAGGTGATTGACGTTTTCTGCAGGAATGTGTCTTGCTCCCCTTTTCTGTCTCAAAGTCAGACAGCACTGGCTGCATTGGGCAGCATCTCTTCTCACACCCTGGGAGTGCTGGGCAGCTCAGTGATGCTGATAAACAACTTTATGATAATGCAGATTATGTAAATGTACCAGTTTTCCTATCATTTCTTGTGCTACCCATAGGAGGAAGTATTTTCTGGTGTGTGAGCAGGCTGCAGCATTCAACCTGCTGCCATCTTTGAAAAAAATGCTTTACAGGAGCAGAACTGTCTTCAGAGGTTCTCTTGCCTGATACCTGAACTAGTGACTGTGAACACGACGTGCACCGTGTGAAGCCAAATAACCCTCCAGGAATTCTTTCTATTAGAATAATTGCTAGGGCAGGGGAATACTGCAAACAGCTGTGGTTCATCCCATAAACATATTCTGCCTGCCTTTGGAGCCTCAGCCTCCAACTGATGCCAGAGCCTGTCAGCTGCAGGAGCAGTGGAACATATTTCCTTTGCAGAAATGAAGCGATTACTGATGAATAAATCTGCTGTGCACAGACCTGAACTCCCCAGTGTGTGCTGCATATGCAGAAGGGAAAAGTGACAGTGTTTCACCCTGGAACGAGCTGGAGCGACAGTTCATCTGCTGTGGAGCTGCCGTGTGTCAGCAGCCTAGCAACACTGAGCGTGAGGAAAAGAAAAAATCCCCTGAAATCAGTCCAGCACTGGATGGCATCTCCTTGCCATGCAGTGCCCTTGCTCTGGCAGGGAAGCAGCTGTCCATGTCGTGGGATGTGCTGAGAGGAGGCTCCCTGCAAGCCCAGCATCCTCCTTTTGGCAGTCTGAATGACTGGGGGCAAAGGGGCTGAGCTGGGGAGGAGGGTGGGGGGCCCTGGGATCAGAGGCTCTTGAGGACCCTGGGCTGGGGCAATGGGCGCTTCCAGGCTGCAGCAGCCCAGGCTAGAGATGAGTCCCTGGCTCCACTGACCCCCCGAGGCGATGCCTGGAGTGGAGGGGAAATGAGATGGACCAGGGAAAACCCTGCTCTGCAGCTGTGAGGGGACATGAAGGGAAAATCTCAGAGGTCACCGAGACCCGTACGCGCCCCAGCTTCATGGGCTCGGTATCGCCCGACAAAGTCAAAGCCTCTGACAGGCCCGTTTACTTCGTCAGCCACGTCTGAGGGGAGGAGGCCAGCAGTGGACACGGTCTGGCCCCGATGTATCGGTGAGCTGCCGCCAGCCCTGGTGTCACAGTGGTGTTGGTGCCGCTGGCCTGCAGGAAGGTGGGTGCTCTGCAGGGTGTGGGAGCACTGCTCCCCCAGCCCCCACTGCCTGTCAGGTTGCTCAGACAGCTTGCACTGCATTTGCAAAATACTGTTAATCAAGAGACACAGTTCAAGGCATTTGACTGGCACATCCAGTTAAGTGGTAGCAAACACGCTGTAAAACCACTGTGCTGAGGCCACCTTCCTAATGAATGCAAAGTGGGAGCAATCAATCAGGGCCGGCAGCCAGCGCTGGCACCGCCTCTGCAAATGCAAATTGAACGAACAATTATGAGTGTTATCTAATTAGTGCACACAGCTGCAATGTTACAGCCCTGTATAGGACACACCTTGTTAAATTTCATGGTATGTATCCCAGAGTGTCTGAGAAAATGATGGAGGTTTGCCACGTGCACACCCTGTAGAGCACAGGCAGGTAGAATCTTGGTGATAAATGCATTATTCTCAGCAGGTGAGCTCTGGATTGAGTAGTGCAAGGGTCTCCTTAAAAGTCAGCTAGTTAATGTGCAAATTAGCCAGCACAGGGCAGATTTTTGTGCGTGGGTACTGTGGCCAGGATGGTCAACAGACTGGGGAATGGACCTTGCTGTCGAAGGGTCCATTCAGCCCTCAACCACAGCTCCAGCAGCTCTTCCTTGCTGTGGAGGGTCTCAGGGAGGTCAAGGAAGAATATCTGGCACGGTGTTGTGGAAGCTGTTGAGTGGGTGATGTCCATGGCTGGTTTTGTGGAGCTGGCAGTTTTAAGCAGGGTATTTCAGTCACCCACGGACGTCTGTCTTTGCAAACAAACCTCCTCAGAAGCAAGCATGTCTCCCTCACCCTAAATCATGGATGGGAGGGCTGCCCATGCTGTCCCCAAGCACTTCTCAGCAGCAATAGCTGGACCTTTTGCATCATCCAGGCATCTTGGTGTTGGAAGCACTCGGAGTGAGGCAATGCTTGGCAGCATATGATAAATTATTTAGGATTGGCAATTGAAAATTCATTAGCAGAAGCCAGCCTCAGTTCTCTCAAAGAGTGTTGGAGCTGGATGCACACGCTAAGCAGGCAGGGCCTAGGAGTTTCTGAGTCACTCATGACTCAGTCCCAGCCGTGCTCTTGTTGATTTGGTTGCTTGAAGCAGCTGAAGCAGTAAAAATCCCATGGAAAAGGTACATCCCAGCAAACAGTTTAGCCTGGCTTCCCTGGCCATATCAAGACCAGAAAGCTCTGCCCAGGCTCATGGCTGGGTGGCTGGGGACCTGCCTTGGGACAGCCCCATCCAATGTCACCCAGAGTTGCACAGAGGGACCCAAAGAACGTGGGGTGACCAAGCGTGTCCATGGCACACACTCCCTGTGGGGATGCTCCCACTTAGAATCAACTCCATGCATTCCTCTGACTTCCACTTTACCTGCTCGGGGACCCACTGGCAGCTGTTCTTAGCACCAAGAGGAAGTGTCTTTCCATGAGGCACTTTTATTCAAATCCATGTCAGAAATTTGGTGAAAGAAATATTTCAGGCAATTCTTTTGCCTTTGTTGCTTTAATGTTCAGCAATATCTGTTCTTCCTGTAAGATCCCTGGTGACACTGCAGGGGATGGTGGGATGGTGTTTAAATATTGATGTTTTAGCAGCTTATGGTTTTAATACAATTTAAATTATGCACATTTTTATTGGACTCATAGGTTCATCAGCAATTAGTCTCTTCCATTTGCACAGGAGGGTGTTCAGCAGCTCTGTATTGATTTCTGCTTCAACCTCTGAATTTTAGTGACTGGCTACATCTTAGTGCCTTGGCAAGGTAAACAAATCCACAGGCCCTTATTCAAGAGCTGCTGGTTAGCAGCCATAAATGTGTAATCAACAACTCAGTATCCCTGGAATTAGATCTTCTTAAGAATCATTAGTTTCATCCCTTGCTGCTCTAATAAACTTCTTGGTAGCAGGCCAGAGCAAATTATACATGTGCTTGCAAAATTATAAAAGAAGGAGAAAACATCTGTGTTGCCACAAATAAGTGAAAATTTTAACTGGCCCAAAACTGTGACACATGTGGGACTCATCTGTTATTTATCAGAGGCTGATCATTGGGGAAATTCTGTATTTATTTTGCACGTCATGGATTCTTCCACCTGATGCCAAGCTGGCATCAGTGCACAAGTCCTGCAGCCCCTTTCACATTTCTTCTGTGGGCTCTGTGGACCAGAGTCACCTGCCCAGCACAACCCAGGGTCCTGTTGTGAGAGCTGCAGTGAACTGACATTGATTCAAAGATGCTTTGTGGAAGGATCCCTGCCTGGTGATGCATTGCAATGCTGAGGGTGAGGATGGCTGTCATGATACAGTGACAAAATAACTTATTTATCTTTTGAGTGTGACAGGGAACTGCTCAGCCTGGGGGTCTGGAGGCTGGTTTTTCACTTTGCCCTTCCTTCTACAGCCCCGAGCAGCTCATGGAACATCCCTGGGGACCAGCTCTCTGCTTTTTTTATCTTTTGGGATAAGCCTTAGGGAAGAGCTTGGAGCCCTGGAGTGTTCACTCTGTTCCTGTTTTGTTCCCAGTGCTGTGGGATATAACAGATAAACACCCCCGAATCACTAAGTTTTTGTTGACATTTGATTTCTGTTCATTCAGTGGGATTTTTGCAAGGTGCAGTGAGAAGAGAACATGCACCTGCACCAAGTACAGTGGTTGTGTGGGCTCTTGCTAAAGAAAATCATTAATAACAGATCTACCCATTCTTCTCCAGGTGGTTCTTATGCCATCCTGCACAAGACATTTTTTTGAGAGAGGTGATAAGTTTCTAGGATGTGCCATCAGATTTACAGTCAAGCTGCTGGCATTAGGAGAGGAGAATGGGAATGCAAACCATAAAAATAACAGATGGGAGGTAGATGTGATAAAATTGAAGCAGAGGCAAATTATAAAACGATTCAAACTGCTCATGCAGGTAGAATCAGGAAACAAAATCACATCTGATATCACAAGGACTGGGTGTCTGTTTGAGAAAAAAGTCTTTGACTTTGCTGTTTGTTAGTGGTATTGGTAGTGGAGGTGTTCCAGTTCAAAGTCCTGGAGGAGAAGCAGGGATTTCTGCTGCAGGGAAGCTTGGTCAGTGGCATCTTCATTTGTTGCTGAGGAGAATTTTTGCTGTGGAGGCTTAAAGATGGTGTTTTTTCTCAACTCACACTGCAAATGTTAATGTTCATATTGTGCCAGTGCAATTGCTTTAATGCAGTGATAAAATATCATCCAAATAATTGAAGAATCACAAAGAGAAAAATACCCCTCAAAAACCTAAAGGGCAGATGAATATGAAATGGAAAGACAAAATAATGCTGGGATCTTCTGGAGCTCCACTGGGTGTGTGACAGCATCCTGCAGGGACAGGGCTGAGGTGGCACAGGGACAAGGCTCTGAACCCGGGGGAGCAGGGATGAGGAGGGCACCATGGAGGCTCTGCTAAGGTGATTTTACATGACCCAAACAAAAGACCTATTACATTGGAGCATCTAAAATCACCCAGCCAGCACCCTGTCTCCAGCAGAAACTGGACAGATCTGGCTCTCAGTTTCTAATAATTAGCAGATTACAGACTTCCTGAGCCACAAGTTGTGTTGGGAACAAGGGGCTTAATAGCCACAGGTAGGTTTCTCCTCTGAATTAACTGAATCTCCTTCTGAACCCATTCATGCTTCTGGCCATCACACATCCCACCATTTAATTACACATTCCTTCCCATTGCACCAAGCATAAGGAACAGACATCCAGTCTCACCCTCTTCACACCACTTAGACAAATCTCACTGTGGGTTTCCACAACATCTGATGCTTATTAAAGCCTTGTTTTCTAAGCACACAGGACTAGGAGTCTGGTTCCCTTTTCTTAATGAGTTTTTATTATTGTCTTCTTTTATATGCCCCAAGAAGAGTGATAAATTCTGAGTATGTTCTGAAATCTCTGTTTAGAAGGTAAACAAAGACCCTCTTTGTTCTCAAAGACTGGCTTTATTACTCTAAATTTGCTAACTCTTCCTGATACAGGGCTTCCTTCAGGACCACAGCGTTTGGAATATTCTCTGAAACACTTGGACCATGGCAGTGAAGTGGGTGCTGTAGCCAGGCCAGGTGTCCTGCTCGGTACTGGATGTGGTTAGAAATGAAGCTTCAAACACAAATCCAGGAAACTATGATATAAAATATGATAGGGAGGGGGAAGGAAGGAGGAAGAATTTTAGAGAACTGAACCTTTCAAAACACTCATGACCTCTTACTGACTTTATGCAATGATATTCTTATTTATAACAGTATGAGGTCAGAATTGGGCTTTTTCTATCAGTATTTATGATGATGCTGGCAATTCAATGAGTCTTTGTCCTGCAGAGCAAATGCGTGTTTAAAGTTTTCAGGGAACTTATGTCTAAGGAGTTCTGATTTACCCTCTGGGAAGTCTAAGCAGAAGAAGCTATTGGCCTCTCTGCAGCACTAGGGCATTGAATTTGTTTGTTGGTTGGTATGGGGCTTTTTTTGGCTGGGATTACAAGGCTAATGCTTAGCCTTTTATCTGAAATTCCTAGTTTTCTGTGGTTCTTAAAACATTTCAGTGTATTTTATGTTTAAATAGAAATGAGGCCTCCTTGAAACAAATTCATTATGGTTGGCTTTGCACATTGATGATTAAAGAACATGGTTCAATTTTTTTGTCTCATTTTGAGCAGTCTCATTAGATTTTCATTTTATTTCTTTCCACATCCATCATGATTTGTGTCAGCAAAGTGGTTACATAGATGGACAGCTTATTATCAGTTTTAAGTGAGGAAACAGAACACAAGAATGGTTACTAAAAAAAGAGAATGGTAATTAACACTGGGTGCCAGAATATAAATGAAGCTTGACATTTCCATTTTGCTAATCCAAATTAACCCTCATCTTAATGTTACAGAGTGCAGGAGGGGATTCTGGGCCTCGGCTTATGTTTCTGCCTCCCCTAGTGCTGCATGTCCTGGCGTGGCACAGCAGTGCCAGTGAGGCCAGCGAGGATTCAGACTGGAACTGCTGCAGAGCTCCTCCACCCCAACAGAGCTGCTGAGCCCGAGCCGTGGCTCGCACACAGTGGAAGCTGCTGGTCACTGCAGAACTCACAACTGTCTTTACAGGGCACTCTGCTCTCCCCTCCTTCATTCTCTCCTCCAAATGTGGTATGTCTGCAAGGTAATTGGGTTCCATTATTTGATATATAAAGTGGGAGTGGGAGGGAGGGTCAGGGAGGGCGAATTAAAATGAATTGAGAATCTTTATGTGAAGAGAAAAGAGGACTGGAGGGAGCCATGATAACTCTTTACAAATACTTAGAGGGACATTATGAAGAGGACAGAGACCAATTACTCTCATTAGTCAGTGCAGCAGAACAAGACTAATGCTGTGTGCTGCTGAAGGGAAACCTGGATTGTGATGCAAAAGTTCTGAGGGTAACACCACAGAAGGAGTTATCAGGGGAAGGTTTGTCCTGGCTTGACTGAAGAACCTGGTCTAGAGTTCAGGCAACTGACATGCAGACTTCCAGGCAGTTCACCAGCATATTAGGGTTAAGGTTTTGGTCTTTCCATGTCTACCTGGCATCTATTCCTATTCAATGGTAGATATATTTCCTGCTCTCATATCAAGCCTCAATATTTGAGGTGACACCTCAGGAACCCACCTACAGTCTGTTGCTCCTTTTGATCATACACTTCTCATGGAACTGGGAGGGAAAAGGAGAACACCTGGGAGGAACTGGAGTGGGAATCAGGGGGAGTGTATTAGCATTTGCTGAGCTGGGCACAAGAATCACTCAGGAAATTAAAAACCAGATGATATTTTGAGGTGATAAAACATTAAAGTATGAAACTTGCATTTGACTCAGATCCAGCCTCAATTTTATCTTTTTAAGCTGCAGTTCAGGAAAAGCTGAACACTTGCCAGTGACAAGTGCAGGCTCTGGACTCTTGCAAAAGGAAAAAGGAATTAAATTATGTTAGCTAGTGATGAAAAGACATGAGAAATGCAGAAAGAGGACAAAAGAAAAAGTAACCATGGAGGTGAAACAAAAGGGTACAAGAGTTTCCTTACACAATGTATTAATTAAGGCATTGTAGTGATTTTCAGGGTGACTCTAAGCTCACTCAAAGCCTGACCAAAGAGGTCAGGCAAGGTCCATGCCCTGGGGGCCTTTGCAATGCAGAGTGGTAGTGGTGGTTTATACCAGTGCCCTGCTCTTGGATGAAGCCTCAGCTTTCCATTGGTAAAGTTATAAGCCTTTTGTTCTGTTGGGTTTTTGTTTGGCTCACTAATTTTCTCTCATTCCCTTTCACAGCTGTTATTGGAGGTACAGCCGTCACTACATCCATTCAGGGGAAAGAGATGATCAAAGGGGGAAAGACAGGAAAACACCATTTAAGAAATAAATGCAAAGTTATGATGCCTCTGTTTGCCTGAGAAAGAGAGATTTTTATGCAGCTTTTGGCATTTACAAATCCTTTGTGAAAAGGTCACCCTGTAGTTGGAATCCTATTAATACAGGAGAACGGCCCAGAAAATGTCACGTCTTTTTACCCTGATATTTACCCAGAAAGGAGTGACTTGGCACCCAGAGCTCCTCTGGGAGGATGGCACAGATTTGGTGACAGTGCCACCCCTGCCCCTGGCCCCGGGAGCAGAGGGTCCCTGTGGGCACACCCTGCACCTCTCTGGCTGCAGAGAGGCATCCAGTAAGTGCCCACTGTATGCAATGTGCATATATGTAGCCAAAAAAAAAGAGAAATAGCGTTCTAGAAACATGCACACACTTTAAATGGGTATCATCACACCCAGCAGTGTGATGGGATATGGGGATGGAGTTTTGGCAAATAAAGGCTCAGAGCTCCCAGGGTTCAGGCTGTGAGGGCACTGTAAGGTGCTGCAAGGGGAAGGCAGAGTGCACAGTGAAAAACACATGATAAATGCTTTTCCTCTGGAAAATCACTAAGAAAAAGTTTGTCTGTCATCTGCAGTTTATATTTCAATCTTTAAGCTACTGCATTTAGTGATGTTTGTGCTCACTTCCTTCAAGGGAATATTCTTTCCGTTTGCTTTAGTGGCTACTCATTTACCTTTAATATGTTTTGGCACAACTGAGGTATTTATTTTAGCAGAGTAGTGAAAACACTTCTGAGCGTGGTAGCGATGGCTGTGAGTCCTGCCGTGTCACCACGTGGTTAATGCCCTGGCTGACCTGACGGAGCTCTGAGCACACAATCAATCACCATCACATCTCACACTGTACAGAATTTCTTCATTTTTAATAACGTGCACAGTGAAACATTTTGCCAGTTCTGACATGTCACAGACTCATGCTAAATGGAACTGTCTCGTTCAGCATTTTCTAACCCACTACAATGTTTTAATTTTGCTTTTCTCTTTACTGGACCTGCAAGAGCTCAAGGTGGTACTTATAACAGAGAACAGCTGTGATACACCATCTCTGACTGGGGAAGTTCTCAATATCACTGCTTGTTTCATTTTTATTTCCTGTGAGATTTAAGGTTCCCACTGCTCTGCCCCGTGATCCAAACACTGTTTTCCTCTCAGGACACAGATGGAGCACGAACACTCATGAAAGGATGCACATTCTCTCTTGGTTATTCATGCATCGCTGCTCACTCACTGATTAAATTCTGCAAAGTCGTGGGCAGAAGGTCTCTGGTGCTCGCTTCCACAGCCAGCATCATGCCAGTGAAAGATTTTACAGGAATGTAATTGCATTCCAAGATGAAATAGCCCCAGTCTGGGTTTTTAGAACCACACCCAGTTCTTTAACAGCATTTCCCTTCCACTGCAGGTGTACAGCCTGAGTACCACATCACTCCTCCTTTCCCCCCTTCTTCCCTTTTCCCCCAGCCCACCTCAGGTGTATCTCACCATCACCCTCCTGGTCCTCAGGCTCTGCTGCTCAGTGGGGAATTGCTGCCATGTACCACTGTACCTGAAACCACAAAGGAAAATTGACAGACAGCAAGCAAACCAATGACTTCTGAATGCAGCTGCTCACCCAGGTGAAGCTCACCCACACCTCTGTGTGGGAGCTATTAGTGCTCATTTTTGTAAAGTCTCTCCTGAGCGCTGTACCAATGAAGGGTGACGGCTCAGGTACGTGTACCTGTGTACACACAGACCCCCCCACGCTGGAACACTGTGCCAAAGAAATTAGGTTTCACATAATTTCTAGTGTCATCTTTGATTAATTTGCATTTATTTTCTAATTATGGCTCATCCCTCATTTCAAAGGTGTCCTTCAAACCAGAACATGGGAAGAGGACCAAGAAGTGACAGACAGCAAGGAATAATCTTAAGGCAAAGCCCAGGAAGGCCATTCCCACTGCCACATCTCTGGTTTAGCACTCCCACCCCACATTCCACATTGCTGCTTCCCACAGACAATTTCCTCTTTGGAGAATTTGTTTTCCCAGAACTGATTCATTGTGTCCCAATGGTCACAGATTCCCCTGTTACCCTTATCAGTCAAGGAACAAAAAAAAAAAGCCTAAAATCAGTGAGATTAGCCATGGGTCATTTGACAGCTACACAGACTCACAACATGCAGAAATACAAACAGCCCAGTGCCATTTATCCACCTTCTCAGCACCCCCTGCCCCAGTGAGATGTGTCTGGGCCATTCTGTGTTGAAGGAGAAGTGATTCCCTTACTGCCCCCAGCTCAGCATCAGAGCCAAGGCAGCCATAAAGTGGCTGCAGGACATGTCCCCAGTGCTGTGACCCCTCGCTCTGCCCCTGCTGAGGGTGGCCACTCCACAGAGACACCAAGGACACCTCTGCCATTGTGGAGTAATCACAGCTCCACTGGCTACAATATCCTTGTTAAAATAGCTTGAGAACATCATAAACAGAACTCGTCTGGGGAGATATTTAATCTCAAGCTTTGATGACAAGGTCAGCACCGCTCAAACACATCCTTCAGCTACAGGTCAGCCCTTTCTGCACATCTATTTTGAGGTCTCCATACCCCATTTGCTAACCCCTGAAACAGTCACAAGACCCTCTGGACTCCTGTCTCTCCCTAAAATCTTCCCCAAAACTGTTAGCTCTGGTGGCACAAGTGGGTGCTCAGAAACCGTGCACTCACCTTTCTGCTCACATGTGAATTGTACAACACAGACACAGTTTGTTCTTTGCCTAATACAGAATTAAACGTTATGCAACTCACTGAGTGATATGTTTTGTCCCACAAGAGATTTGCTTCAGAAATACAAAGACAGAAAAATACTCAACTGTCATTATCATACCAGTTTTTAATCAGCTGGGAAATGCTACATCTTCCCCCAAATGAGCAGGCTGGATAGAAACAATGTTCTACCTCTGCCTCCCCCCACATTGCTTCCTTTTCCCACAGAAATTTTCCTTTTTAATTGCATTCCTTTATTACCATCCTCTTTTCTAGCACATCTTTTCTTGCTGTTAAACTTTTTTCCCTCTACATATCTATTTTACATTTTCTTCAATTGCCAAGAGCTACAGCATGTGTCTGTGTGCATGTGCTGGGGAAAGGAGAAGAAAGAGATAAGAAATAAATAAAAAGAGAGAAAAGATGGGGAAAATTAATCTGATAATTGTTGGAAAGAATTCTTGCCAGCAGCAAAAGGGCTGATAAGGCACTTCCATGAAACCAGAAAGTTTTCCTATTTTGCCAGGATGGAAAAAAGCCCTTCCCCACCCTGGCTGCACCCCAAAAGTGGAAGGGGGAGTGAAGCCCTGACTGCCTACCTTAAGGACTTTATGCCGAGAACAAACCAAGCAGAAACAGAAATTTCTGGTTTCTAAGTCACTCCCAGCTCACTGACAGCTCTGACCCATGACCTGTGGAGGGGGATGCCCATGAACAGTTTGGGGCTGCCAGCCCCAGAGCTGTAATGAGCTGTGGGAAATGCTGATTTGTCTTTCGTTGATGCATGTTAAAGCTTACATTTGCATTCCGATTCCAATGAAAAATTTATGACTGTTAAACTTCTGTATGTCATAATTAAACACAAACAATAATTTCCAAATAACTGTTTACCATGCTGCATATTCAATTGTGCAATCAATCTCAGTGACTCTTTTTCCTTGCAAATGAAGGGAGGCGGGTCCGCATCCGCCACGATGTGCTCGCACCCAGCCTGTGGAAGATGAAGAGTCAATCTGACATTTCAGGAGAGAGTGGTTACCTGTGGAATAAATAGATTTAAGCCCTGCCATTCCCAAATAGATGCCAGCTCCTCCTGCTATTTGTTTGGAGGAAGCCTCCCAGAGAGATGGATGGGACCACTGCTGTTCGAACATTAATCTTAATGCAGAGAGAGAGGGAAGCAGCTGCTTGCAGAGCTCTGCCAAGGGACCTAAGACCTGCAAGGAATGTGTGTGACGTGGTCCCAGCCCTGCCACCAGTGATGGTCCAACAGCCTGGACCTGCTCTGGGAGGAGACAGGGGCCAAGTGACCAACAGAGACCCCTCCATGCTTGTGACAAACTCCAGCAACAAGCAGGCAAGGGGATGTGCTGGGAAAGTTCCACCGAGAACTGGCAGAGGAAAAAGACCTTGGCCTGAGGATAAGGTCCTGCCAACACCCCGTCCCTGGGCATTCCTGTCCTTACCAGCTCAGGTGGCTTTGCTGGCAGTGCCCAGGGTAGCCAGCGAGGAGCCAGGGCTGCTGTGGGAGCTGAGTTGGTTCATGCTGAGTCAGTGGCACTGTAAGCCATGTACTGCAGGGATTTAGAGCAGCCTGTTTCCTTCGTGGCATAAAACCTGCACTGGTGACCTGCCAGTGGGTGCCCACTGGTGATGGCTTCACAGGGAGCTGCATTTGTTCTGGAAACAAGGTGAATAAAAGACATAATGGAGTTCACTGATGCAATACAAATAACAGTGTCCTTTTACATTACTAACAACACACACTATGCTGTCTGGATCCCTATTCTCCTGAGGACACCACTAGGATGCTCTTTGTAAATAGGATGCTTCAGTCAATGCCCTCTCCCAAAGACTGTGGCAGGTACCACATGTGCAGGAGAGCCAGTGTCACGGCAGCCTGGGGGCCATGAACCCCCTGGAGGGCTTGCAGAGACTTTCACAAAGTCTCTGGGTGGAAATAGCTTCCAGCCACTAGAACCGACCTAGGGACAATCTAAAATACCAACAATCTAGAGAAGAAATCCTTCTGGACTAATTAGAAGTCTCCTGAGCTAACAAATACACTCCAGACTCCTTGACACCTGCTCATGCAGACAAGGACAGGGTTGGCAGCACATGGACCCTGCTCTGTCCTCCTGCCCCATGCAGCAGTTCCCAGTGAGATCCTGTGTGCTCAGCTCTTGCCATGGCCACATTTCAGCTCTCTGGGCTGTCAGCTTGCTGGCTTTCATAAAGACTGATTCCCTAATTAAATTAAATTCTCTAGTGGTATTTAATGTTGCATATGCAACATTAATTTTTGTGCTAGCATGATCAGTGCCATATTCACACTTGTTTATTCTCAGGGTGTTAACACAAACCCTGTTGTAAACACATTTTCACAGGTCAAAAGCAAAGCATAAAAATCAGCAAAAATGTTTTCATCATTAAGTTTTCTAGTTCTGCAGTAAATGTGATGAGAGAAAGAATATCTTGAGAGCAGGAGAGGCTGTTGGAGGGCCCTGCTGGTCTGAGACTTGACATCCCACAGAGGAGCTACTCTCACAGCCACATCCAGCAGCAAACCCTACCTGGGAGTTTAACTAACCCCAGAACATTTTGTCTTCCCTTCTGGCTGAGCCCCATGCCTTGCCTGGGCAGGAGGTTATATATGGGGTGAAAAGTTTAAGGGAAGAAAAAGACTCTGAAAGTCACAGAACCCTCACTTTGGATTCAAAGTGCTCCCACTGGGACATCAAAACTGTCAAACAAATAAAACATTGTCCCTTCCCTATTCAGTCCCTAACAAAGTTGTTTCCATTGCTGGGGAAGCCCCTGGAGAATTGTTAACATCGTAAGCAGCCCTTGTAAGCGGAACCAAATTAGGGAAGCTCACAGACAACAGGGCAGAGCAAACAGATTTCATTTTCTATCTATCAGGTTCTATTAGCTTCACAGACAGGTCTCTATCACAGCCGTGGCCTGTCTGTGGCCAGAGTGCACCCAAGAGACTGAAATGGAAACACGCCTGCTGGCGGGGCTGGCTCTGTTATTGGACTGAACTCAATAGCCAGCTGGGTGAGAGGCTCTGCATCCATCGGGAACCGGTCCTACAGACACTCCTACTAAACCCTGTAGGCAAGGCTCTCTGCAGGGCTCACTGGTTTACAAATAGCTTAAAGCACATACCTCTGATGTGCATCCAGGTGAGATCAAACTGCTGCTGAAAAGGTTCTTTGTGCCCTGCTCCTTCACACACTGCTGCAAACCTCTTTCACCCAGCAAAGTCTTTTCAGCATCTGTAACACATCAGCAAACTGCTTGAACACCACAGCAGGGACTCACCCAGACCTGGCAGTGCTGGGACATAGACTCCAGTCACCCTGAACAGCCCTCACAGCTACAGAGGAAGCACCATCAGGAAGTGAGGGGAAGAAAACTTACCCTGTAATTGCTAACCAGCCCCATATTTCCTTGCTAGCACATAAACAAGGGAATTTGGCTCTCTTGCTGCATTAATGCTACTTGTGAAAACTAACTTGGGAGGCTGGATGTTTTTTCCAGGGTAAGGAGATGTTCCAATTACCACTAAATTGCCAGCACTTGGAACAACGCTGCATATTAATTCAAAGCAAGAGAATGTTCATTGAATTACCCAGAAGAGTAAACAGCTTTTTGTGGGCTGTGTAAATAATACCAGGGTAACGAAGAAATTGGGAAAAGAGATTTTAAAAACTAATTTGCCTGGGCAGAGAGCAAAATTCACAGGAAGTGAGTAAAAGAAGGGATTGTCAGTGGTTGTTACAAGCTGGATCATGCATTCGTGACTGGAGGAGCAGCCCCAGGCCTCCCATCACACCAGCACTGCACAGAGACTTTCCTGGGACAGGAGCACACGAGCAGTCCCATCCCTGCCCCACAGCCCCTGTGGCTGCCTCAGGCTCCCCAGGGCAGGAGAAACATGGACCAAATGCTGTGGGAGGAGGAAGGGGATTCGGGGCTTGCTGTACTTCCCACTGAACCAAACTCCGATGCCTCTCCAGCTCAGTGTCCATTACAGCCACCACTAACAAACAAAGGTTTAATAAATACAGCTGGCTTCAGGGGGTTTTCCACCATTTTCTTTTTTTTCCAACTCAGCTCCATCATCACTGAGCTAATGCACTAATGGACACTCACCATTACCTAACTTCCGACCTAATGGGCACAACAAAGAAGTGAAAGGCTCATAAAATCAAATTTACCAAGCATCATTCCTTTTGCTGTCCATTAACTGAAACTATTTATCAGGTTAAGCAGATCCAGGGTATGGAGCTATATCCATCTTTTATTAATGCTGTTACACAGACATTTCAGGGTCCTAGGCTCTCCAGCAATTGCAGGAAAGTGTTCTGAGGCCAAGCTCTCACTCCTGGAAGGGATTCCAGAAGCATGAGGGGTGCACCAGCCCTGTGAGATGAGTGGGTTTCTTTTTCTGAAGGCATGAAGGAGCTCCAGTCAACTGGCTGCTGCAAAGTTCTCAGAACAGGGAAGTGCTGTTAACCTGGATGCCAGTGTCTGGTTTATAAATACCAAAACTGGAGACAGATTAGATGAACTTTAAAATCTTTCATGTATTTATATTTAAAGGGTTTTCCCTTGCTAAGTAACTTTTTTTCTTTCTAAATTCCCAAGGCCCCAGTAAAGCCAGTCAATACGCCATTGCAATCATTTGGGGACCAGTAAAGCTTTGAAAAATAGCATATGCACTGTGGATTTAAAGAAACCATCTGAACCACAATAAGCCTTGAAGATAACTTTGAAACGCATTTTAATTTCTCAATAATTTCTTGAGAATCATTAAAAGAAATGAAAACTCTGCACCCTGGACAGACACAGGGTACTAAAGCACTGTGAGGGGGAAAAATATTGTCAATACTTTGGAAAGGATCTCAGGAGTGTCCCCCAAGCACTGTTTTGCTAGCAGAGGAGACAGCTGCAGCTCTCCTGCTCCCATGTCTGTAATCCCATCCCTCACCCTGCATCTTTGGGGTGCTGCTGGTCCCTGCTGCTGGCACAGGTGGGGATGCTGCCACCACAAAGCACAAGCACCTGCTTGTGGTGGTGGTTTCCTGCTTGAAATGGTGTTTGGTGGTCCCTAGAGACCTTCCTCTCTCCTTTCTCCTACTAACCATCCATTAGACTATTTTCTAAAACAAAACAGCAGCTTCATTGCATCCCAGTAATGACATTTCAGGGTTGAAAGCCATGCTGTGCACACAATTCACAATGAATCAAACAGCCTCTAATGTCCCCTGACCTACTTCTCAGATCCTTCATTGTATCTGTTTAAGATAAAACCCTTGCTGAGATTAAAGCATTCATGGCATATGTCCAAAGGTCAGAAAAGGCCATGCTGCAACCACAAACCAAGAAAACCGCTCCTGGAAGTTTCAGTGTTGTATTTTACCTTCAGGACAGGAAAAACTTATTAAAACTGTGAATTATCAGGCCCGTGGGAAGAGCTGGAACCTCTCATAGCAGAGTGGTGCCTCCCGAGCCAAACCCAGCCTCTGAATGTACCTTTCTTCCTGTATGGTGAGAACAAGACATCAACAGAAATTAGGATCTGGTTTTGCTCTTAAATATCTTGATTTTTTTTCAGTATTTATGCTGTAAATGGGAGTTAAGTAGTAAAGGATTTGAAGCCATTAAACAATAAAATTCCTGGTTTTTCATTTTCTCAGCTGTGGGTTAATTTGGTCTCCAGCACAGGTGGCACTTTGCAGTGGAGTACCAAACATATTTGGAACATTTCTCAAGCACTCCCAGTTGGCAGGAGAGTGAGCCACAGTGGTACCAGCTCCGACCAGGAACCAGACCCTGGAGAGGTGACAGCGACGCAGTCTCACCCGTGAGATACTCTGTGCAACACACGGGAATGAATTCTGAGTGGAATTTTCCCCTTTTTTGTGCGTCCCTCTCTGTGCCCTAAGAGTGGCTGAGGACAAAGGGAAGCCAAGCCTGGTGTCCCACTGAAATGAGGGCAGGGTCACCCTGTCACCTGTGCCATGGCAGTGCTCCGGGGCAATGCCAGCCCCGCATTCGGGCCCCAGGAGCTGCCCAAGGCTCCTGTGGATCCCCAGCAGTGCCGTGCTGCAGCTGATACTGGGCTCAAAGACAGCAAAGTGAGGAGCAGGAGTACCCTGGGAGTGGGTTTTCAGCTAATTTAGCAGATGATGTCAGCCGTGCAGGCTCAGGCTATTTCCATCTCCCCCATTAACCTCAGCTCTGATAGATTGTGCTGCCGCAATTCAGGGACCATTCATCAATCCCCAGCTCCCAGTGACACTGTTTCCATTTCACTGATGGTGACTGAAGAAAAATTCCATTGTTTCTGCAGGATCGGGCCTGCAGGAACTCACGGTGCTGCTGGAAAGGGGGATTCAGACCCTGGTGCTTTCTGCTGGGTGAACCAATGCCTCCTGCAAGTGGACACCAGGCTTGGAAGGCCTCTTGCAGATGAGCTGAAAATTTGATGTCTCAAGTCACCAGGGTCTGTGAGAATTTGACTATTTGTGTTTATTTTTTTTTTTTTTGTCAGAGATGGGCAATTCTAAGTTCTAGAGTTTTACTTAAAATTTTGCTACCTTCTTGTGCAATGAATTTCTGTTCCAGTAGGAATAGGGCTTTCAGTCTGAACACCCCTGTCCTGTCAGTGAAAGATTACATGAGATTTGTGATGTAGGACAAATCTCTCTGATTTTTCAGAGGAAGTTTCATTATTTCAATTTTCTCACGTTCTGGAGAAGAAAAAGAACTCCCATACAAAGAGTCCTCTGGAACAGGGAAAATTTCGGTTACTTCAAAGGATCTGTTTGAACAAAATATAATTTCACTTGAGCCTGACTTGTGGAAAGTGTCAGAAAGCTGAAACATTCAATTCTGAAAACACAAACAGGCACTCCTCCTTGAGCATCCTGGAATGAGGCTGGAATGCTGGCCCCTTCCCAAAGTGTTGTTTTCCTTCCCAGCTCTCCCTAGAATACAGGTTTTGTTGGAACTCTGTGGCCTCGAACACCTGCAGTTACAGTGATGCCACGGTTAGGGGCTGTGTTCCACAGGAAGTCAGCCCAGCCAGATCTGGGGAAATCAGCCCTTATTACTTATTTATGAGAGCTAATTTCATGTACTGGCATTTCACACGCCATATGGAGGAGCGGCTGCCCGAGCCAAGCTGCAGGCAGCTCTCAGCTGCCTTTTTTTTGGTTGTGTTTTAAATACTGCTGCTCGTGACTGAAGCAAGGTTAATCACTGCTTTTACTAAGAAAGATTACTTCTTGAAAAACCCCAAATCCTCACCTCCCAGGCATGATTATACCACAGAGAGCTGGTGTGCCCCAGCCAGGGCTCCAGCTGCCTGGTGCCCCAGGATTTGCAAACAGATTGGCTTGGTAGGTACCATTACAGATGATCAGATGTTGGGTATGTGCAGCCACATCTATTAATTTTCACAAGCTCCAGTTCCTCCTGGTATTTGCTCATCTGATGGTGACTGACAGGGGATTTGCCATCACAGCCTGTGTGCTGCACACCCAGCAGCTCAGCTGCTGCTGCTGTGTTCTGTATGTCCACTGTCACTGAGAAACCTTTCCTCACCAGTATCTCCTGTTAAATTTTTAGTCTTTGTCACTTTTGGGAAGCTTTTTGTAAGGGTATCAAGGCCCAGGTTTGACCAGAAACTCTTAGTGTATAAACAAAACTAGACCTGTGCAGACAGAGGATTTGCATTGCTTCAGCTGCCCGATAAGCTGATCCCTGACATCCTTCCAGACAAAAATATACATCCAAAAATATACAGCTATTTTCAGTATTACGTATTTTCAGATGAGGTATGTCTCCAAAGATAACACTGAGATAGATTCACAGGAAGGTTGTGGCACTTCTGCTATTTGCAGTATGAGAACGACATTTATGATAAGAAAAATGGAAGACGTGTGGAGCAGTAATGATGGCAATAGCACTTCACTGGGGACAGAGAAATTGTATAAGGAAATGAAAGCTGGACTGGAGGGATGGCAGGAAGGGGACCACAGCAGTTGGGAAGCAGAGGAGTAGCAGGGCCGAGGTGGGCTCGGGGTGCAGCTTTTGTCTGGGGTGGGCTGAGCAAGAGAACAGCCCCGGCAGTCAGGCACTGGTGGGGACCTGAAGGAGCCCCGAGTGAGCCCCCAGGGTCTGAGCACATGGCTACAATAATCACAGCCACCTGCATCCCCCCATGCATCCCTTCTCATCACAGCACCAGTTCCCTCTCCTTTTCCCCACATCAATCTCTTTTCTCCTGGAGATTTCCATGGCTAGTGGATCCTAAACAAACCTGTTTGCTTTCTTCATTTATGAGGCATCTTTGATCTATCTGTGAAATGCTACAAACACTATAATAGAAAACTGTTCTCATTACAGTCTGAAATTAAAATTTACTGGAAGATGCACAAAGCAGAATAAACTTTCAATTAAAACCTAAACACTGTACTGAGAAAGAAAACTGGAGGGAGCGCCTAGGATTCTTTGCATTAAAAATGCTTGAGATTTAATTTCACTGTGACATCTCCTTGGAATTACGCTGCTAATTGATCAAATTTTGTCTGTCTGTTATTTAAACTTTCAATAAAACTTAGATTAATGGAAGGTGTAATCCTCCCGGGCAGAACAAATATTCCCATTGTTCGTGTCAGGTATGGAATAGCAATGCCCCCACTAACAGCTTCTGCATTCAACCTGGGAACAAGAAGTTAATCATCAAAGTATGGTGATTCCTTAATTGCTTGAATGAAATTTTCTCAGCGTGCCATTCTCCCCACCCCCACTCTCTACAACTGCTGCTACAAATCTTTAAAACCACACAGGCAGCATTTCCAGGACTGATTTGCTTTGTTCCTGATGGAAATGAAACCCCAACTTGCTCTAGTCATGATCTCCCAGAAGGATAGAAGCACCTTCAAAGGAAAAAAACAAGCAACAGCTTTACGGAATCACAGAGTTAATGAGGTGGGAAAGACAATTAAGACCCCCAAGTCCAACTGTTCCCCTGGCACTGCCAAGGCCACCAGTAAACCCTGTCCCTAAGAACCACACCTGCATGCCTTTCAAATCTATTCAGGAATGAGGACTCCACCACTGCCCTGGGCAACCTGTTCAGGGCTGGATACCCTTTCCATGCAGAAATTTTCCCCAGTATCCAATCTAAACCTCCCCTGACACAGCCTGGGACTATTTCCTCCCGTCCCTTGTGACCTCCTAGAGCGGATGCCCACTGCAGTAAAAATTAGCTCCCATCTCTGGCACCACAGAGAAAGAAGCCTGATCCAGGAGGCAGGAGCATCCTACTCTCCTGGAATGCCCAAGGAACCTCTGTACATCCCTACAGCTTCTGGACTGGCTAAGGGGGAGTCCCAAAATTCACATCTGGCTGTGTGGACATTACTGTTGAAGAGCCTCTTGGCCTCACACCAGCTGGACCCCAACACTTGCTGAGCATTTGGCTTGCACAGGCATCCACAGGAGCTGCAGCTGTAAATGAGCACTTTGTTAGCACAGGGGACCTCAGCCTGCACCTTTTGAAGATTTGGTGATTTTCCTACACAATGTACTTGCTGACACAATGTATTTTTGGATGTTTCTGGGGGTAAAACCATTTCTCTGTTTCAAGCTGAGTTTGAATAAATTATAGAAAGCCTCTCCAAAATGCAGAATGCTTTCCAAATGGCTTATTTTAGTTTTCCATCTCAGTGAGGACTAAAATCTCTTGCATTTTTAGAAAGTGATTGACAGTCCAAGTGCCACCTGTGGGCTGAAATGGCTCTTGCTCCAGAAAACTGGGATCGTTCTTGGACAGAGGACAAGCTACACAGACATGACAACACCAACACTGTTCACAGATACTAATATTAACATACTGCAAAGAATTAGAGCCCATCTTTTACCGTTCTTTTCCACCGTGAGAGCAATGTATTTGTGCCAAACTGTTTATATCCACAGGAAGAGAAAATCATGCAGTATTTTTTTCCCAATTTCTGCCTTTCCAGCAAATTTACTCTCTGCCAGACTAAGACCTTTTGTACTACATCTAATAAAGTCAAAGAGGAGCAGTAACAAGAGGGAGGAAGAACTCAGGAAGAAAGATCTAGTTTGTATTCTTGCAGTGGTCCTGTTTGTTGTGAACTGCTAAATTAACTCCCATTAATTCATTGTGAAAACAAGCTGTAGAAAATAGCACAGAACTTACAGTTTCTTCTGAATTAATGCTACATGGTAGCACTTTATTTTAAGAATAATTAACAGTAACTCAGTGGTGGAAAAGCCAGTCTTTTGAGGCCTCTGAAGCACGTCAGCAGTAGATAGCCACGTTTGTACCTGTTGGGAGTCCTGCTTAAAATATAGTCAAATATTTTCATAGCTGTGATTCATCTTTTCATTCTCCTAGGCCTGTGCTATATTTATTACAGATACACTTTGAGAGGAGAAAAAGGGAAAAGCTGGTGTACCTGAAAGAGGAATGAAAGGGTCCATTTCAGGCACTCTGCTCACACCAAGCCAGGGGTCGCTGGGACACTGCCGTGGACAAGAACTAGCAGGAGGGATGCTGATCCCAGGACAGATCATAGGTCCTCAGATGTCCCTCTGACCTGACGAAGGTGGCAGCCCTTGCAGCCTGAGATAGGATGCCTGGCCAGGGCTGTGCTGTGCTCCCTGCGGAGGTTTGATATCACTCAGCTGCAGCACAGCATGGTTTTCTTTGCTGGGTTGAGACAGGGCCTGTGGTGGGGGCTTGGCAGGAATTTGCATAAATGATTGATCCAGGTGAGTGGCACACACCATCCTCATTAAACTATCAGTGGGGCTGGAAATGCAAAAGATTCATGTCTGCTGCAGGAGGCTTTCAGGGATCAATATGTTCCAACATATGTTTTAATACTTACTCAGTTCTCACACGTGTCTCACGGGATTTCTTTATTTATCTTTTTTTTCCCAAGGTTATGAAGCCAACTGTTTTTTATGTGCTCTGAGGCAGGGACCTGATTTTCATAATAAATCTCTTTCCTAGAGGGTGAGAAGCATGAAGCTGTGTTTCTTATCCAAACAGAGCATGATCAGATTACGCTGCACACAGAGCCCCGGCTGCTCCCGCTGCGCCTTACTAGAGTGCTCAGCACACCTTCGGGGAGATTATTGTTCCAAAAGGCGCTAAACACAACTCCTGCTTGTCGGTGCTTCTGGAACATTTTCCTCTCCCTTTATCTCTCCTTTTCCCAGAGGTTGCTGTGCTTTGATGTCTCTGTAACACAGATCACACTGACACTGAGAGGTGAGTGGGTTGTGCAGAACCACTGTGGAAGTGTGAAAAGTTGTCCTCTGCAACACTGGAGGAGGAGGGAGAGCAGCCCAGGAAATGGAATTTAATAGGAAAGAAAGGGAAAAGGGCATGAGACTGTTGAAGCATGTGGGAGATGCAGAGCAGCCCTGGTTGTGCTGGCCTAGGAGCACAAACCAATTCACAGCTGCTCTGTAACTTGGCTTCTGAGGCACATGTACTTGGTAACTAACCCAGATTCTCATCAAACTAATTAACTGAGAGAGCTCAAGGGGCCACTTGAAGGCAGTTCATGGCAGGATGCTGTGAACAGCCCCCCTGCTCACTGCAGAACACAGACTGGGTTCTCCAAACGCAGTTCAGCTGTGAGTGGGGTGGGTGTGCTTGGAGCTGTGCCAGGAGTGACCCCCCAGCCCCTCGTGGAGCTCTGAAGGTCCTGGGCCGCCGAGGGGGCTGAGATGCTCTGGCCTCCCCACCCCTGCACAGTGGCCACTGCTCCAGCCCAGGGTCACCAAGGCCACACAAATCCTCTACCCAAAGTCCCTTTGTCCTTCTCTTTTGTTCCAGGGAGAGGCCATGGGCTGTTCTGCAGCAAATGGGGTGATGAACAAACCGTGTGTGACACCTCCCACGTTTCACAGTGCTGCAGCTCGCTGTGGAGTCCATCACTGCTGGGTGGGAAGGAAAGGCAGGACGCTTTCACACCCTGCTCTCATTAGCTGTGTGTGCGCATGTTGCTCTTTTCTCCAGCACTTCTTTCCCCTCTCACAGGAAAGGAACAGGAAAGGACAGGAAAGGAACACTGCTAGATTCTAACCTGGGCTTTTATACAAGAAATCATTGTATTCCAAAAATCTTATCCCAGGGGCTAAATAATAGGATAGAAACAATGTTTGCATGAAATCCAAAATCAACACAAGAAAGGAAGTTTTTGCAATTACAGTACCCCACCCAAGACAGCCCAGACTATCCCAGTATTGCACTGGAAATGCTATTTATTCACACCACAATATCACTGCCTTCAGTCAGCATTACAGGCCTGTCATTTTCTAAGTGTATAATGTATGGTAAATACAGGCCTCTGACAGCACAGAAAGATACAAAAGCCAAAGGGCAGGAGGAAGTACATGCTGCTCTGGTCCCATTTCCCATGCCAGGAAGAGGGATTTGGAAGGACCTTTGCTGTTCTTACTACAGCACATCCCTGCACTGACACCCATGGTATCTGTCCCTGAGGTGTGGTGGGTTGGACTTGAATTTGCATCTCGCAGCAATCTGACACAGAGTGCAGAATTATCATTTGTAACCTAAAATTCCCACTGAAATCTTCCTTGGGTAATCATTTCTGTGCCCTCTTCCCCTCTGCCCTCGCCCAAGTCAGAGGTGTCACGGAGCCCCGGAGCGGTGTCAGCTCGCTGCTGAAGGAGTGAGCGTGCTGGGAAGCACAGCGAGCTGCTCTGAGTCAAACACAGAGCTTGGACGCTGCTGGGCTGACTGCTTTGATTTCACTCTACAGCAGAAAGGGCTGGTGAGAACGAAAGCATCCAGCAGGTGCTGAAACCTCATTCCCGAAGTGTGGGATTCAGAGCTGACACCGACAGGATGCAAGGCCAGCTTGGCCAGGTTCTGCCCCAGGCTGGGAGGGTCTGTGCAGCTCCCAGCCTGGCCTCACACCAGTGTAACGAGTCATCAATTCCTCATTTTCATCCTGAACAGGGGCATGATCCCGGGCTGTGCCTTTCTCTCGTTTGGACAGCAGGTGATAACTGAATCTGACATGATGACATAATTTCATAGCTCATAGGCCCTGGAAACAGGGACTTCTTGTTGGCCATCCTGCCTGAGAGACCATTTCAAAATAATTAAAATATGGATCCTTTTATGCGGTTTATGATGCTTTGATCAAGGTTTTTAATTAACCTATCTTGCTTTCAGCTACTTCAAGTTCACTTCACCCTCGCTGACAGTGTCATACAGGGATTGACTATAACCCAGTGGAAAACATGAGCCACACAGCTGCAGGGCCCTGCATGTGGAGCTCCTTTAACCCCTGGTGCCCCCTGGCAAGGTCCCTAAGGGATGTGGGGCTGCTCTGAGGGTGCTGAGGTGGCTGGGAGCAGGTGGCAGCAGCAGGCAGAGCACGCTGTGCCAGATGCTGGCCAGGAACAGCCGCAGAGCCGGGCAGTGCATCCATCACCACTGCTGCCAGTGCCAAGGCCAGGCCATTCATCAACCAGTCAATTGGGGAGCAGCAGCGGGGGCATGGCCAGGACACGTCTCAGTGCTGCTGCCTTGGGAAGGGAAGTGTCAGGCTGAAATTAGTCACCCTGATCCCTACAGTCTGAGAGACACAGGTCCTTTGGAAGGGTAATTTGCTCCATCAATCTCTGTGGAGACATTGAACCACTCACACGATGTTAAGTCAGTGGGGAGGGAGGTATAAATGTCACCTGACATTAATGCTGCTGCCTCTGCATGGCGAGGGAAGCTGCTCTGATTCAGCTCAGGGCATATCTGCAGTGGCAGCGAGCTGGGGAAGGTGGAAGCATCCACAAGTCATGACGGTCCTGCCAAGAGAGGCCTGTCAGAAGGACCAGGGCAGGAAAGGACTTAAAACTCTTCTGTTTTAAGCAGAGTCCCGCTTCCTCTACCAAAGCTGTCATCAGAATGAACTTCTGTTCAAACTGCTAAATGTGGGGGTGTCTCCATTAAGCTCCCTGTGCCGAGCTCTGCACCCCTCAGACTGGTCACAGAGAGTGAATCGCTGTACCTGACTGAGGAGCACCACGATGCCCCGACCAGGAGATGTGGCTGACTCACGTCCCATCTCCCCCAGAGGAACTGCCCTAAAGCTACTGACTGCTAGCAGCAGCAACACTCCCTGGGAGCTCCCACCCAAGGGCACAATATGAACTTGATGTTGAACAAGAGCCTAAAACAATTTTTGGCAGGTGAAGAGACTTACAGTATGCTGTGCCAACAGCTTTCCAAGAGGCACGGGAGCAGGCTGTGCTAATAAACCCTGCGGAGAGCCATTGCATGGGGGAAATGCTGAGTCACTGCAGCTACTGCTGAGTCATTGCAGCTTCCTCTGAGCAGCCACTGAGGCTGGATAAATCCATTCTCAGCAGCTTCTTTAACAAGTGTTTCTTAGGAAAGTGTTTTTAAACAAAATCAAAATTTCTATTTTATACCATTAGCTTAAGGAAAGGCTAATTAAGACCAAGTTCTTGGATTAGAAAGATTTTCTGAGTGTTTCCAAAACTGTCATAAAAATTTGCATTTTCATGATGCTGTTGTTTTCTTTAAAAAATCCCTATTCTACACCCCAGTCCTACTGTCCTGGGATATTCCTGCAGACAAGTGCCTTTTTCTGCTTTTATTTTTCCCCCAGCTGGATTTGCCAGAAAAATCCCAGACAGGACTGAGACTCCTGTCCCACTGTATTTTCAAAAAACCTGAGCCACATCTTAGTAACAGCAATTCTAAAGAAAGTAAAGTGCTGGTGATGGGAAAGCGCCTCAACTTCTTATTGAGGAAGGGAAAAAAAAATAGCAAAAGATTCAGAGAAAGAAAAAATTAAGTTGTTTATAGCAAGAGCTTTCCTTAAAGACTTGAATACCTGTGGAAAATGTGAGAATTAAATAAGAAAAAGATTTATTGAGTCTCAAAGCCTCCAGTTAAAATTAAATGTGGTGAGAAAAGTGGCTTTCCACTTTTAATTGTCTTTACCACAGTAACTGTGTGTCAGTCTCTTCTAAAAGCCTATTAATTCTGTAATTTAGTGCTAGCAAGAGCTGGGAGACAGTCAGAACCATCACCGTTCTTTTTTTCTTAATTCATTGACTAAATGTCATCAGGCATCAATACTAGAGGGGGCTTTCTCCTTCAAGGCTTTAAATACTAAAAATTTAAAACTTTTTATAGTTTACTGAATAAAAAAGTGCTGGCACATCAGTTAACAGAAAGGGTGCTATGACATTGTATGTTGGTGTGTTAATTGTGGCTAAAAATAACCTGACAAGTCCAAAGAGCTGTCGAGTGAACAATTTTCCAGGCAAGAGAGGGAATTGGCTTGTTTAATGGCTGCAGCTAGATGCAATGTATGTGTTTAGCCATAGTTTTAGAGTTTATTCTGAAACTAGCTAGAGCTGGTAATAGAGCTATTAAGGCAGAGACAGGCTGGTAGGTGGATTTCTTGACATTTGAGATTGTCTAACAAGGTAACTGCCAAAAAACCCCCATTACCTCAGAGCCAGCAGCAAAACAGTGTCCATATTTGAGCTTTTAAAAATCAGGAGGAAAGATACCCAAAGAAATAATAAATCAAAGCCACGGGTCCAAGAGGAACAAGGGGACCTGCAGGGGCACTGACATCCCCCCCAGGCACTGGGGAGCTGCTGGCACCTACAGCTATTTCTGAAGGGTCAGTTATTACAAATAAATCACTGGGTGCCCCTGGGTCACTTCTGTATCCAAAACAGCAACAGAACTGAAGAGTCACCTTGAACAAGGGCTGGCACTGGAAATGAGAGGAATTTGTGCTTATGGAGGAATGCTGAGGGTGGACCCCAGTCTCACTCATCCATTCCAGCTCTTTGTGTATTATTTCATGTAAACCAGGATGCAATTTCCCTGCACCCCTCCTGCAATCCATAGGTGGAATCCTATAGGAATGTTTTCCATTATTTGCCAGCTGTTTCCATTCCCCAGGCCTGCTGGAAACCACAGGAGGTTTCATAACAGAAAAAAATCTGAGATTTAGTTAAGTCATTTGCTTATCTGAATGCATTCCATACAGTTCCTCATCCTGATTCACAACTAAACTTCCTTTCTTGTAAGATAATTTTCAGTGTAATTGAAGCAAAATTCCGTACCCACCTGTTGCCAGGGTGCTGCAGTCCCATGGGCAGGATGGTGCCTCCCCCTGCTGAGCTCCTCCTGAGTGGGGTGCAGGATGCAGGGCATGCCAGTTCTGGGCACAGAACTGCTCCCACCACTGCTCGGGTGGCACACACACCCTGCCTGGCACCATGTGTCACTTTGTCCTCCAGTGCCAGGTAAGCAAGCAGAACGTGTTAGCCTGTCTGGCAATTTATTCCCCACTGAATCTAACAGGAAAAAAAAAAAAAGTCAAAAAGTGCTTAGATTCAAGGTTTCAAAGTTCAGGACTGATTTTTGTGCATATTCTTTGTTCCTCACTTTAGAACTATCAGGTTTTCTTTCTCCCAGAGAACATAAACAACTGAATTTTAAACCAGACTCAGCAACTAATATGACATTGTGAAGGACACACCAGCACTTATCATCTCTCCAGATGAGTTGGTAAGTATTTATAGAAACATTTCCTCCCTGGCACAGCTTTAACTAAGCAATGTATCTAATTTCCTCTGGAGAACTCAGTTAGATAAGTCTCATCATAAATAGTAATAAATAACTACTCTGGCATAGTTGCTTATTTAGTGAAGTTATTTGAATATTAATGGCTTTACAGGCACACTTGCAGGGTAAAAATCCATGACAGTAATACCCCAAAACTAAATCCAGGATTCTATGGTCTGAATTACAAGAGAGGAGGTGCATGAGGTTACTGGAGACAACAATATATGGAATAACCCAAATCCCCTTATAATTCCAATATATGTAATATATGGAATTCACTTATAAACCCAAATTCCCTTATAATTCCAATATATGGAATACATGGAATAACCCAAACCTTCCCTTACACATCAGGGACTTCATGGAGAGCTGCTCCTCGAAAGCTGCAGTGACAGCGGGACAGGAAGGAGCAGCCCCTGTGAGTGCTGGCCCTGGTGGTGCTCCCTGGGGTCCCCAGTCTTGGGGTCCCCATCCTTATGGTGAGATGGAACTCCATGGAACTCCCTGTCCTCTGCACACAGCAGTGATGCCTTTGGTTGCTTTGATGTTAGCAGCAGGAGACATCACAGCAGTGCTGAGATGCTTATTATCCCCTTGGGTTCTTTCCTTTTATTCGTCATGGGTTTCAGCCTGTTGTATAATATACATTTTTCAAGTTAAGCATCAAAACAATGAATACAAATGAGCGAGGAAGTGTTCACTTGCTGAAGGAGGAGAATTACTAAGAGCAACACTGTGCAGTATTATAATGCATTTCCACTACTACACCATTTGTATTAATGTATTAGAGACATCTACAAAGACAAATTGCAGCTTAGTTCAAAGGGAAGAACACTCAAATGCCTGTAAAACGCTGTAGGCTGCTCTCAGAGATGCTCTCCCTGAAACAACATTTGGATTTCAGATCTCTCCTGGCATCAAGGGCAATATGCTCCCGCTCCCTCTTCCCAGCCACACTGGTTTGTGGCAGCACGTGGGTGCCCACAGGCCCTGAGGGGGCTGGACACTGTCCCCAGCTCAGGGACACTGTCCCCAGCACAGAGACACTGTCCCCAGCACAGAGACACTGTCCCCAGCTCAGGGACACTGTCCCCAGCCCAGGGACACTGTCTCCAGCACAGAGACACTGTCCCCAGCCCAGGGACACTGTCCCCAGCACAGAGACACTGTCTCCAGCCCAGGGACACTGTCCCCAGCACAGAGACACTGTCCCCAGCCCAGGGACACTGTCCCCAGCCCAGGGACACTGTCCCCAGCCCAGGGACACTGTCCCCAGTGCAGGGACACTGTCCCCAGCCCAGGGACACTGTCCCCAGCTCAGGGACACTGTCCCCAGCTCAGGGACACTGTCCCCAGCCCAGGGACATTGTCCCCAGCACAGAGACACTGTCCCCAGCACAGAGACACTGTCCCCAGCACAGGGACACTGTCCCCAGCCCAAGGACACTGTCCCCAGCCCAGGGACACTGTCCCCAGCCCAGGGACACTGTCCCCAGCACAGAGACACTGTCCCCAGCCCAGGGACACTGTCCCCAGCACAGAGACACTGTCCCCAGCCCAGGGACACTGTCCCCAGCCCAGGGACACTGTCCCCAGCTCAGGGACACTGTCCCCAGCTCAGGGACACTGTCCCCAGCCCAGGGACATTGTCCCCAGCACAGAGACACTGTCCCCAGCCCAAGGACACTGTCCCCAGCCCAGGGACACTGTCCCTAGCTCAGGGACACTGTCCCCAGCCCAGGGACCTTGTCCCCAGCACAGAGACACTGTCCCCAGCACAGAGACACTGTCCC
>QUSF01000148.1:351711-364265 GCA_003676055.1 Chloebia gouldiae
CCCCAGCCCAGGGACACTGTCCCCAGCACAGAGACACTGTCCCCAGCTCAGGGACACTGTCCCCAGCCCAGGGACACTGTCCCCAGCCCAAGGACACTGTCCCCAGCCCAGGGACACTGTCCCCAGCCCAGGGACACTGTCCCCAGCCCAGGGACACTGTCCCCAGCCCAAGGACACTGTCCCCAGCCCAGGGACACTGTCCCTAGCTCAGGGACACTGTCCCCAGCCCAGGGACCTTGTCCCCAGCACAGAGACACTGTCCCCAGCACAGAGACACTGTCCCCAGCCCAAGGACACTGTCCCCAGCCCAGGGACACTGTCCCCAGCCCAGGGACACTGTCCCCAGCCCAGGCAGTGCCTCCCTCTTCCGCCCTCACTGACCTGGATGCTGGGACAGCCATGGGCAGAACTGATAGCACTGGCTTATCCCAGTGAAAATTTTCTTGCTGAATATAAAGTAGCACCAAAAGATGCAGGAAGATCTCCCTGGAACCTTCCCTCCCCTTCAGCATTTGCAGATTCTGAATTTCCCAGCGAGAACGGAGGAACAGCCCCTCAGACCGTGGGACACATGACTCTTCCCCCGTTCCACAGCTCTGCAGTGGCTCAGGAGTAAATGCATGGTTTTGGAAGTGCCATTTCTCACCAGCACCAGGGACCCTGCAGATAAAGAGCAGTAAACCCAGGCTGCAAACACGGAGGTCACTCAGTGCAATGAGATCTCAATGAATCATATGAGCCATTTTCAGGACATTAAGATTGTTTACAAATCCAGTCAATTTTTATTTAGTTTTGAATGAATTTGTTTACGTATTTTCTTTTGCCCTCTGCAAGAACAGTCATCCTTTCTGATCTTCCATCTCTGCCTGGCATATGGTATTTTCATCTTGCTAACAGGATTACATTTACCCTGCCAGGCTATAGCAGGCACCCAGTTTCATTCAGACTTCCACTGATTCTCTACCAATGTGCTGCTATTAGCAAATGTCAGCCCTGGAGCAGGGAGGTGTGAGAGAAAGAAAGAGTAAAACAAGAAAGGGGAGGGGGAATTGAAAGAAAAGCAGGAAGAGTGTTAATAGCAGCTTTTGGGAGCACAGAGTCGCTGGTGAGCTCCTGGGGCTGGAGTCCCCTGCAGCACCGTGGTGTGAGGGGCAGGGAGAGGGGACCCTCTGCACAGTCCTGTTCACAGCCTGCTGGGGCTGAGCATCACCTGCAGAGCTTGGGGAGAGCAGGGAGGGCAGTGGGATCTGGGGGCTGGTCAGCGCTGCACATCCTGACACGGTGCTGGCTGGGAGAGACCAACCAAATAAACTGCTTATGCTTCTCATGTTCATTTAAAAAGCAGAAAACCAGCTTTGTTATTCCTTAGGGTGTCATCTCCCTCAGTGTTTGTGCCAGTTAAAAGGGACAGGATGAATTCAGCCAATCTACAGGTACATGTGTCCAGGTCTGTTTGCTGTGTGCCAGGTCTCCTCCTCAGCTGGGATCACCCTCACTGCAGGTACCACTATGGCCACATGGAGACACATCTCGTTTACATGCCATCCCTTCCCTGTACATCTTGAAAGAAGAATTAATTAGTTCAGATGATAAAGCACCGTGGGGAAGGAGAATCAAGGTTAATAACATATATTAATAAAATATCAGCAAGGAAAAATGACTAGCTGTGTCCCAGCTAAGCCATCTCCATGACCATAATCTGTCCCTGTCTTTGAAAGTGGTTATATCTCAATAGATCAGGAGGGAAAAATAATGGAGATGAAATAACACTGCAAGGTTTCAGCTCCACATGAATGCTCTGCTTGCTGCTCCAGTGGCAACAACCTGACGTGCACAGGAGCAAACTGGGTGGCTGGCAGCACCCTGGGAGCTGTTCCCAGTATTTGCTCTGAGGGAGATTCCAGCCTGGTGCAATACTGCAAACAAATGAGGGACAAGGACAGCCCCCTCCACGCTGTTGGCAAGGTCTAGCCCTGGGCACAGTGATGCACACACCAGCCTTCAGTTCTAGGTTTGGGTTTGCAGAGTGGGAAATAGTGAGCTGCCAGAGAGCTGTGGTTGTCATGCTGCCTCAAAACATCACCCAAATTCCCCTTCTAGCTTGTTTAAATACATCACTTTATCATTCCCAGTAAGTTTCCCATTAAGTGTTCCCATCAGCAGAGAAACCATGGAATCACGCCATTTATTTGAGGTTTCATCACCACCCCAACTAATTACCTGTCCCCAAGCCATGAAGCAGCCAGAGAAGCAATACAGGCACCTTCTGTGACAGGCAGGTGAGGAAAAACATTTTATCTTCACTGCTGCCTCTCATTCTTGCCCAGCAGAGAAGCTGAAGGGCAGGAACACCACCACCACCACCAACAACTGGAAATCAAAGTCTGTGGAGAGGCATCTGCAAACTGCATTTGCCCATTAAATTGCACCATCAGAAGGAAAACTGAAATTCATCTCACCAAAATAAGAGGAAGGCCTCAATCCAGAACTTACTTTCTAGAGCTAGACTCCAGACCCCAGTGTCCAGCAGCTGGCAGGGGCAGGGTTTGGATGCACTTCCACACTAAGGGGATTGATTTGGACTGGCAGCTCCTCCCCAGCACAAGCAAAGCAGGAACCTGCTCTGTTCTCTAGCTGCCATTGATTTATAACACTTCAGAAACCTCTCACTATATAGTCTTTTAATGCTGAGCTGTGAAATGAAAAGACATTTTCACACCATTAAAGGGAGGTTAATGTAAGATGAAAAAGAGAATATTTGCATTTAATGAGTGAATTTGAAGAGCTTGGCTGGATTTCTAGAAGGCTGTCCCTGGAAAGCTGATTCCCGTATGGAGAAAAGTTTCTTCTTAAAAGCAAGTGTGTTCCTCCCCTCTCCAATCCTAAAGCAAAGGACACTTTTAAAGTATCATACTGAAATACCTATGGTCTGGTTTCAGAATAAGAAATAATAGCTCCAGAGAGTCAGAGGGTGGGAAAGCACAAGGAACCTGGCAGGGAGATGACATACATGTGGCTGCTCGTGAGGCTTATATGTTTCTTTTCCCAGTTTTCCATTTTTCTCAATTCCAGGTGCTGCAGCACAGCAATACATTAACTTTCTGCGTAACTAATGGTAAATCTTTCCTTTCCTGTTGCTCTTCCATGGGAATGCTCCTGGAGCCGAGCTGTGTCAGGGACAGATGAGCCCAGCTGGCTGTCCGGGCCCTGCAGCCACAGGAGCAAAGGAGGGTCCTGGTGCCCCTAGCCCAGCCCTGGCAGCTTCAGCATCACCCGCCACACACTCTTCATTTCAGCCATCAGCAACAGCTGGGAGCTCAGATTCCCACAGTGATCTATGCTCCCATTTGTATCTTTTGATATCTGGAAGCAGAGAATTTCAGCGAAAAAGGGTTTTCCGCTAAGATGACCATAAATCTCAATGTGTTTACAACAGAAGACTGACCAGAAGAGTTTATTAAATCTCTAAGGGATTTGATGTATATCAAACGCTTACATAAAGTCAATACTTTGGAAAGAACTAGACAATAAATACCCTACAAGAGGCAATATTTCTATCACAGAGAAAGCAATCACATAAAGATTAGGAGACCAATTTCAATACTGAATGTCAGTCTGCTGTAAGAAGACATTTATTGTTTTTCTGAGTTATCACAGAAGAGTGAGATAAGCCATAACAATATTCTGAGCCCAGCTAATCATGCTATCAAAGTCAGAAATACTCTTTCACCTTTTAAAAATCACTTTTCTACTTTGCAAATATAAGGAACAACTTATTGAAGGTACAGGGGGAGGGAGGGAAGGAGATTTATCATGGTGGGTGGTGAAAAATCTGGAACTGCTGCCCCTCAGCTACGAACACAACTCAAGGTCCCTCTGAGGGTGCAGCCCACCCCACAGACCCTGATTCTGCCCCAGTTGCTACAATTGGTTCAAGGACCTGGGACAAAGCTGGCCTTAGAGGAGGGTTTGGGAACTCTTTTTAATGGATAATAGACCTGTGACAAAATATCAACTTTCAGCATGCAAAAATGCCACTTGTTTCAATTTGACAAAACAATCCCTACAAAGAGGTTTTTCTTTTTACAATTCAGATTAAAAGAAAGGAATATGTCAACTAGTTTCATCTTAGCAGAAGCCAAAAAATAAATGTCACTGGGGAACAGTATTGACCCACTGATATTTCAAGGGCAACTGCTTGTTTCACTCTCCTGAGTGAAAAAATTTCCTGATTTCCCACTGTGAGGTCCTGCCTCCCGTATGAGCATTCTCCTCCCAGGGGTGCTGGTCCTGTCCCACGGCCCAGCCTGGGCTGTGCCCACACCCCTGCCCCAAAGCAGCTCCTGCACAGCGCTGCGCTCGAGGTGGTGCTGAGCTGAGTGTTGCAGCTTTGAGCTGCAGCTCTGCCCAGTGAGGCACGTGCCACTGGCAGCAGTGCAGTTGAACTGTCCCACTGTGGGAAGGATGTCAGACCAAGGACTAGGAGGTGCTGGGCTACTGTGGGAACGTGGGCTATTCAAGCCACAGAAGCTAACATGGAAACTGCCAGTAGCTCCATCCACGCTGGTGGGACGAGTTTGAGAGTTTGGGTGTGTCTGGCTGAAGCAAACATTTTGAATGTGAATACCAAAATGGGAGCTTAGGAATGAATGTCATTTTTGCAGAGCACGGCCCCAGCGGGCTCCGCGCAGGCACCGAGATAAACCCTCCGCAGCAGAGATTAGCTGACAGCCTAAGTGAGCACAGCTATTAATAATGACCCGGTCCAGAAGGGAATCATCCATTATCCTTATCATCTTCAGCTTGTATTGCCGGAGAGATGAATCCAGCAGATTGGTGTGTACAGGGAAGAAAGGAAATGACACGGAGCTGTTGCACATTGTTATCGAGAACTGAAACACAGTGAGATGGAGGTAATTATCAGCAATTTGAACACAACTGTACAAGATGCATCAATGCTGTAACATTGAACATCATTGGGAGGAGGTACAGGAGGTACCACACATGATTTTTTGTCCAAGTCAACCTTTTTATCTCTTAGAGGATTCACACAGCAGTGTTCAGAGCCCTGAAAATTCATTTGAGAAGAGCAGTAAATTAATTCTGCAGAGGTTATTCCTTCACTAAGCCCTGCATTTTTCCCTTTCCCCCAGAAAGAACAATGAGTGGCTTTCTGAGAAGTTAGTCTCGCAGTCTAATCAAGCTTGTTCTCTCTAATTGAAGTTAATCTCAGGAAACAGGTTAGAGAGGATTGTCCTGTGAGTGATGCCCATCCAAAGGGTCCAGTGATGTCACCTGGCACAAGCACTGAGGGGTCTGGCACTGGTTTTATTTCACCTGTTTGCCTAAGAACTGCTCTGTTCTATTTCTAATAGAATAATAATCTGCACTCTTCTGGGGCTGGAGAAACTGGGTTTCTGAGGGAATATGACAGCATCTTTACTAGTTTATGGCAGAAAAGAAAAGGCACTTAAGGGGATTTTGTTTGTCACTTGAAAATTAGCTTAGAGAAAAAAGAATCTTCAATTCAAATGTAATTAAAAACTGATGAACCAAAAGCCTTGTAGTGGCTCTGTGAAGTCCCATTCTTACGGTACAAGAACATGGCCCTGATAAGCAACAAGAAGAAAATAAACAAAACAGATTTAAAGCAAAAACCTGAACAGAAATGGGCCAAACTGTAATCCAGTGGCACCAGACCGTTGCCAGAACAGAAATTGTCCCACTGCGCTTAAACAGGGGCTTCAAGGGAACTGCTGAGCTGCTTCAGTACTATTGGCAACATCCCATTAAACTTACTGTCATTATTTCATCCGTCTCTTTTGGTCAAGACCTCCTGCCCCCAAAGGGAGGGGACATGTCCCTGAGGTGCACACATCTCTCTGCACTGTCACACAGCACTGAGCTGGGGTAATTGCACATAGCCAAGGTCAGCTTTGTTCCCTAAAACATTAGAGCATGTTCATAAACAGCTAATAAACCCACAGATGAGTGATGACTTGGCACAGGAGGAGGAGAGGTCAGTGAGGCTCAGCTGCTCCAGTCTGCTCCTGAAAGGGAAAGCAGCAAGTTCCCAGGGTGGTTTTGGGGATGTCACTGGTCTTACTGGAGCTGCTGTGGGAAGGGTTGAGCAGGGCACCACACACATAACCTGTGCACTCACACAGCCCTTAGAGGCATGCATGTGGACAGGACTCACAGCAGCAAATCTCTGAGGCCAGAGTGTATGGCTTCACTTTACCAGCTGGACCAATTTAATTAACTATGGGAACATTAATTATTGGCCATTGCTGTTTTTATTTCAGAAAAACCAACTGGCATTTCACCAGGTCAATGTAATGCAAAATAGCCACTAACCCCAGCCTGAGCTCAGGCCCCAGATGCTTTAGATTGATGGTAATTTCTCTGCAGCTCTTACTGGCAAAGAACAATTTTTAAAATGGTGCTAAACACCAGACCAGCCAGAGGAATGACATTTCCTCAGATACTTAAGACCTCCTGTTTATCACCCTCTATAGCATGTGACATACATGGCTGTACATTTTCTGTCACCAATGATTTATGAACAAAACACATTGTCCAAATAAGCTTAATCCATAAAGCACTGAAGCATTCTGTGACATGGTCCTGAGGCAGCAATTGCCTCCCCTACCTCTGGACCTCCTGCTCCATTCTGAAAGACTAGAGGGGCTGCAGGAGGCCAGTGGCCAGGAGCCACCTGTGCCCCCATCACTGGGCTACTCAGGACAGGGAGGAATTTCAGCCCACTCTGCCTGTGGCGATGCCAGGAAGTCATGTCTCTGTTACAAATGCAGGCCAAGAACTACCCTGACTCCACAGAGGGTTTAGGCATAACAATGTATTAGAATGAAAAAAATTATGAGAGTGATTCCATGACTTTGTGGTTCTGATATTATGGTTTTAAACTCTCGGCCTGGCTTGAACAGCTTCTAAGTTGCACTAAAAAAATCTTTCCGAGATAAAGGAAAAGTCAAAAGAAAACTGGTATTGAAAGCGGGGGGAGGATGGAGTTTGGGTGGCTCCTGGGCAGCATTTGGACCTGGATACAAACTGCCCCTGGTTCTGGGTTCCTTTTCCTGCTGATGGCCTCCACAGCTCCCACAGACCAGGAACAACTGGAGTATCACACACACACCTGCAGCCCCCACACTCTGCCTCCACTTTTCCTTCTCGTTCTGAGGCTGCAGAGACCCACGTGGGGTTTGCAGAGGATCCAGGCAGCTCTCACCACCTCCTGCCCACCTCTCCCACTAATGGACACAGCACAACCATTTCCCCGAACTCCTGCATTTTTCTTCCCATGATTATCTTCTTTAAAAAGGCACGAATTGAAAATGAGATGCAGAGCCAGCGGGCTCTTTTGAGCTATGGTTATTAGCTGTGTGGAGGATGAAAGTGGTACGACTCCCCAGATAAATATATAGTTCATTAAAAGTGTTCGGGATCACTCTATTCTGCTGATCAAAAGCCTAAATCACACAGTTAGCAACATTAAGGAGCTGTATTATGATTTGAGTTATATCTAGATAAACCCACTCGAGGACCGAGGGAAGCCCAGCGGCGCTGGGAGCCCGGCAGTCCCACTGTGGCTGCAGCTCTGATCCCAGCACACGCAGCCCAAGGCAGGATTTCATCCTGTTTTCAACAGCTTAAACCACTCTGGCTGTTTGGGAGCAGCAGACTGCACACATGAGTAGGTGCTTTATTCCTCAAACCACAGCTGTCAGGCTCCTCTCAGGTTTTAACTGGGCAACAAACCCAACCAGCACTGCCCAGCTTCAGAGGTATTTTTAAAATCATATCAGAGCTCTGTTTTCCTTAGTGTCCCTGTGGAATGCTGTGAGTCTGGGGAATGGGCACATCCTTGCCAACTCTTACAGTGTGTTTATGCCAAGGAATGTGTGGGTCTGGAGTGTGCAGGGAGGCTGCAGACTGGCTCTGCAGTCACGGGACAATGAGGTGCTTAATGCCACAGTTCTGGGCTTACTGCAACCACAGATATGAAATACTGATTCTGGAGAACAGCTGCACATTGATTTACTCAGTGTTACCAACGCTAACCAAAGGTGGTTGTCCCATCCCTTCTGTGAAACTACTTCTTTTATTAAGCACACAGCTTAATACAAACCCACAAATCCTCTGCATGACCAGGCTCCAGCCCTCTCAGGCAGAGACCTCTGCAAAGTCCAGCCTGACCTCCTAAGTCTTGGCTCAAAACTTGCCACTTTCTGATTTCCGATCATTTCAAATTTGGCTCAATAAAAGCTATCTGAGACTGAGGATATGAATACTGATGACAAATTTTGCATCCAAATGATATCTCAATCAGTCAGTTTTAAAGAGAGCACCAGTCTCTTGTTCAGCTTCAGGCTTTGGCAAGGACACTACAGAGTCCAGGTGAGCAGCTCCTTAGGCCGTGGTGAAGGAGCGCTGGCTCTCAGCACCTGTAGCAGCTCCTGTGCCACTCCTCTGCCACCTGAAGAACTCACCATTGTGGTGCTCACCCTTATCAAACAGGGCTTGTTCCTCTTTCCTGGCTGCCCTCACAGCACAAGCCCAATGCTTTGACAACTGGATGTTCCTGCTTGCCCCACCACTCCTCCCATGGAAGCAGCTTCACAGCTGAAGGAAGCTCTGCATTTTAGAGTGTTGCAATTAAACAACAGGCATGCTAACCCATAGCAGGAGAGCACCAGTTCGAGACTGCTCTTCCTCGCTTCCCTCTCTGGGAGTTTTTGGCCAGCCACTGATAAATTAAACTCAGCACCTCCTTTGACTAAGATGGATGGCAATCTTAAGTGATATCCACTGAGGAAATGGCTGATTTGTGTATTCTTCCATTCAGGATTAGGCTAATAAGATGTTCATTTATGCATCTATTACTCAGTCATTTAACTACTTAAAAGAAGAGGACTGGGCAAATTTCACTATCCAGAAATTGATTTCCGTCTTTTCAGGCCAAATTTTAGTGGAGGGTTTGCAAAGGTAATTTAGTGGGACATATCAAAACATCATTAAGATGACAGAGTATTTTAAAATACATTAGAAAAACTCGGGGTGCTTGAGGCCTCCAGGTTTAAGGCAGCCCTGCTCCTCCCCACTTGCCTTTTTCTGTGGTTCCTGGAAGGACACACACTCAGGGTGTTTTAGACTGAGAGGTGGAAAGGGGCTTCCAATGACCCTGGAGACCTCTGGGAACTCCGAGCTACAGCGGTCTGGTGCAGGGCTGTCCCCAGGCAGAGCAGGTCCCTGCAGGGCTGTTCCCAGCTGCTGCACGCTGCCACCTGTGACTGCAGCGTCACCTCGGCCACACACCCGCACCTGCTGCAGCCCTGGGGAGCAGCCAGACACATCGGGCTTCCCCAGCAGCATCAGCACTGCCTCCCTTACTGCCTGCCATCAGCAGGAGGGAGAAGGTTTGTACATCCCTGCCCACACCACTGGGGCACTGCTCAGCTCGGCGCCCCTCCTGCCAGAGGGCAGGAGTGCTGTCTACTCTGGTCCTCGACTCAGAGGCTTCTGGGGACAAGAGGAAACTCCACAGCAGATTTTTCAAAATAAAGACTTGCAGTCACTAATCATCCACACCCAGTCAATGGAGGCTTTGTGTCCAGATAAACAAACCAGCACCCCGGCATCTGAGCGGCCAGCCGCTGGGCTGGCATTAATTCAGGCAAGGAAATGCTTTCTGCTTGAATTAAAATAAAAATCATCAGCTGCCTGATTCTGCTTAATTATACCAGGAAATAACTAAAGGCACTGGTATTTAGGCTGCTGTCATTAGGATTCAGGATGAGCAAGCATTCCTGCACAAGCAGCTCTCCACTGCTCTCTCCTTCCAGCCGAGGTGCTTCCCCACCGGCCAGGGCTGGGCTTAATGGCCTTACCCAGCACTGCTGCAAGCTGACAGCATCCTCCTCACTGAGCCCTTCAGGGCACCAGAGACTGAGCTGTGACACACTGGTCACTTGTGGAACAGCTCATTACCCAGGATTTTGATAACACTGCTGAGCACTGGAGACAGGAACATAATTATCTTCCAGCCCGGATTTACCAGCGCTCTTGTCCCCTTGCCTCACTGAAGCACAAGCTCTAATGGAGCACTCTGCAGTGTGAGATCACTGGTGCCTTCACAGAGACAGAGAACAGGAGGGCACACAAGAGTTCTTCATTTATACTTCATCTACTGGGTCTTGGTTAATTTAACAGGCCCCTATACTCATACAACAAATTATCCCTCCAGAAAACAGAGCTGCTGCCAGGATGTAGCTGTTTCCTTTAATACACCCACCAACACCATGAAAACCCACCTATGTGTGTGCTGTCAAGCAGTCCACATTAACAGGAATTCTCATGCATGTCAGTGCTCTGTCCTTCTCTGTGTGTCTTTTCATGCAGACTGTTAAGAAGAAAATACAAATATTTTGTCCAGAAGTCCACTTTCACCCGGTGGCATGCTTTGTCTCCTGCCTGCTAAGGATAGCAGGAGTGATGGGATTTCGCACAGGGCCAGATGCAGGGAGCAGAAGGCAATGCTCTAGCTCCCCACAGGGAGGAGAGCTGCTGGCAGCCACTGGAGCAGGGACTCACAGCACCCAGTTCTGGCTCAGCTTCCCCCACCAGGGCCCCTAGAGACTCGTGGGCTCCACGGGGCACGGGTGAGCCTCTCTCCCTCCCAGGGCAGCTGCCTGTGGAGCCCAGCGGTGCCAGGGCACCTTGCCCAGGGCACAGGTCACGAGAGAGAAGCACAGGCACACACACAGCACCCAGTGCAGGCGGTCCGTCTGTCCATCCACCAGCCCTCTGTGCCCCCACAGCTTTCAGGGACACCCTGGTGTGCCTCCCCAGGGCAGCAGTCCCGCCCCAAAACTGCCCTGGGAAAAACCCTGGCCGGGCTGGTTTCTCTGGGGATTCCTCGTTCTTTCAGAATCCAGGGCAGAGCACTGGGCTGTGACACTCATGTGTCTCTTCTGCATAATGGATTCAGAAGTGGATCTATTTTTTTATTGCAGAACAATGTGTCTGGTTAATATATTGGCATCTTTGTGATGTACTGACATTTTGTGCACATTCACTGCTCACCTCAGGTACTGCTAGTAACCAAATAACACTGTGGCCCTGTTTCACAGCACCAATTATGATCTTTCTCAGGTGCTACTTGCTTCATTATCTGAGTGAAGAGTTTTATCTTACCTACCAGGCAAACCTTCCAAATTCACAGCTGGGTAGATATAATCTCGAATATTTAGCTCAGCTATAATGGCAGCTAATATTCCTGTTAACTGCTGCTCTTAAACAGTTTCATCCTATCATTGTTAATCACATTAAAAGGTATTGGATATATAATTTCCTTTAATTACATGAAAATATTGGTTGCTTCCTTTCTTTGGAGTGTTATGCATAGAGCAGCAGTGATTAATGCCAGGAGTTTCAAAAGGCAGTCGGAGAAAGCTCCTAATTGTTGATTTATGCACTAATTGGAAGACACCTGTTTTTTCCCATCCTTTTGATCTTTACTTTATGTCTGAGTCCAAAATTATTCTGCATGTGTCATCATTACATTAATCAATACAAGTTTTGTCCTTCACAAATCTGCCTAATTGCTTTTCTCATTTAGACAGTCATTTGCTAACAAACACTGTCACCCACTAACACCAACAGAAGGATTTACTTTGAGCAGATTTAGAAGGGGAAGGACATCGTTGTTATGGGCAGTGAGCTCTTGGGACAAGACTTCAGATAGCCAGCAGGGAAAGGAAAACCAAGCAGTTAAAAAATAAGTAATTCTGAGTACAAAGTAAGATTTTCTATCCCCCATGTATACAAACATGGGCTTGGGTTTTCTGACTATGATTCCTGAGTTGTTTTTTTTTGGAGGCCACAAATGACACTGAGCCTTCTGTGATAGTGTAATAGGAAGTGCCTAAAATGACAAATTAGGAGGAAGAGTGTTTGTGACAGTGATAAAGGGAAAGTTTAAGGCTTGTATTTAGATAAATTGGCTGGAAAATTTGATCCACACAGTCTTTCAAATACGATTATACAAACATAATTTGCATAAATATTATAATTAAAATTCTGCCTGTGGCATAATAAAGAAGGGAAAATAGTATTAAATGATCAAGGCATTTGAATGTTTGAAGTATCACTTTGTGATGTTTCATGCTATCCATTAAATAAGTAATTTATTGCAAAATCTATCAAAGTAAAAGGAAATTAAGTCAGATAAGGCTGGTTTTTTATTTTGCATGGGTTTTTTTTTTTCTGAGGATATCATTCCTTTCAGAGCACATTTGATTTTTCCAAGGTACTAACTCAGAGTAATTATAATACTAGACCTGCTCTAGAGCTGTGACTCTCCAGATGCTGTAACTGCAGCACACACTGATGCTCAGCTCATGGCAGCAGGGCACAGGAACCTGCCATTCCTCGGTGGGAGTCCCATCCTGTGTCCTGCTCTGTGCCACCTCCTGCCACCCGGAATGGCAGCACAGAACCTGGTGCAGCCTCAGGTGGGCAGCAGGGACAGGGGC
>QUSF01000148.1:364275-455510 GCA_003676055.1 Chloebia gouldiae
GGTGGGCAGCAGGGACAGGGGCTGTGTCCAGGTGGGCAGCAGGGACACGGGCGGTGTCCAGGTGGGCAGCAGGGACACGGGCTGGCTGCTGAGGTGGTGTCCTCACAGCCAGGCTGTGACAAGCAGCCCTTGCCAGGTGCCAGCACCCTCCTCTCCAGGTGCCTCCCCACTAGGGCACTGTTACCTTCAGCTGCCTTCTCCAGGCTCCCCTGCCCTGGCATACCCTGACACGTCTCATACAAACAACACATTGCCACACTGCTGAGCCCCGCTGGCTCTGGAGCACAGCCACAGGCTGATGAGACTTCAGTCTCTGTGTTCTTCTGCACACATGGACTCCCACAGCCCCTGGCAACCTGCTCTTCTCTCTGTGCCTCTCCCTGTCCTTGGGTGGGCCGCCCCAGCACCACCTTCACTCTGGCACGCTTCACACGGGCTGCCAAGAGAGGGATGCACGGGAGGGATGGCAGCATCAGCAGCTCCTGATCACACACAGGAAGCATCAAACCTGGTTCTGAGCACCAAACCAAGCTGGTGGGCAGCAGCAGCTGATGGATTGCATCCCTGGCTGGACTCGCCACTGCTTGCAGGGTGTGTCAGACACCTGTGTCCCTGCTCACAGGGGCCGGACCTGCACACCCAGCCCAGCCCGCCGTGTCCCCAGCCACCTCGCAGCTCCTGCCAGGGGCAGGGACCACCCGTGCTCACAGCAAGAACACCCCATTCAGCGAGCAGATCAGACTGGTTGTTTATTCTGTCTGCTGGCTTAACCTGGTGGAGACCGAAGGATGAAAGGGCAAGTAGGAAATGAGCTTTGAAATGCACAGGGAAACAGCCTTCCTTATCAGCCACTACTGCTTCATCACTGCCACTGCAAAGATCTCTTTAAGTAAACCGTAAAGAGAAATAGCATGGTAAAGGAAAGAAAACTTACAAACTGTTTACTGAAGCGTTTAAACTGAACTGCTGCAAGGTATGTTGACTCTCTGATATAAATCCCCTGCCTTGTCCACCTCCAGGCCTGCAAACAAGGCAGCCTCATTCCTAACGTCACTTCTGCTGCTGAAAATTTGTGACACCAATAAAATCCTGGTTTGTCAGTACAAATGGAATTTTAAATTGAATTCTTATCAAATTAGCCTTTCATCAAGGTCATGCAATATTGTGTGAATAACCTTTTGTGAGGCTGTGTACATGGCTGCTGCCAGAGGTGAGAATGAGACAAATTCTAATGAGATTACCCAGCTGGAGCACTCAATAACAGGCAGTGGAGGAGATGGGGTGACATTAGGTTTAGTGATAATTTAAGTAAATGGCTACAGCATGCTTGAAGCACAATGCTTCACCCCCCATCTCGACTGAACCCACACATGCAGTGGGGTCTGAGACCTCTCACAGGTCTCTGTAGCCCCAGAGCAGTCAGAGCCAAACAGAATTTCCTGGAGGAACCAGCATGAATTGTATATGCATCCCCTCTGCTGGCTCTGTGGTGCAATAAAACTTCCCTTCCTTTCAGGGGAATGGTGTTTTGCAACAGCAGCTGGAGGGATTTTCCATCAGCCTTGCACACCATGACCAAATTTGTTGGAAAAACCTGTTTTTCAGCAAGAGGAGCTCAGTGCTCTGGGAACTGGGTAGGAGACACACTGTGAAGCAAGGACACAGCCTTGCTCCCTCGTTCTGGCTGCCAGCAGAGCCCAGATCTGTGTCAGACACTGCCTGTGGCATCACCCAGCCAGGGGGGTGCAGGCTGCCAGGAAGGGGTGACACTGCCCTGGCCCCTCAGCACCTGCTGTGCCAGCCCTGGGAACTGCAGGACCCATCTGAGGAAGCTGCTCCCACCACGATGGAATAATCCTAATAAATAAATATGAGCTGCTGCTGCTATCCTTTTAGATAACATCTTCTGGAAATGAACTATGTAGATCAAATTGTACAATCAAGAAATAAACTATCCAGCTGCTAAAGCCTGCCTCCCAAATAACAAAATAGCTGCATATTTGACAACTAAAAAAAATATTTCAGCAAGCATAATAGAGAAGTTAATGATAATTAGGCTGGTATTTTATGCTATAACACTCTTGAATGCCTACAGAAATACAATATTTTCAGCAAAAGATAATTGAAAAGATTATTTGGCTTATCTAAAATAAGTTTTTCCAAGTCTCAGCACATCTGTTATGAGAATTCCTGCAGATACATAGTGCAACACTGTTGGCTCAACAGACTGTTCATTACTTTGAGAAAAAGGTGGAAAGAGACACAGAGGGTTTTGCTCATGACAGGTCCCTTTGACAGGAGACGGGCATAATGACTATTTATGGGACCCTGGAGAAGTGGAAGTGGCTGAATGAGCCCAGGAAAGCAGCAGCCAGCTAGGCTGGAGCCCAGCCCAGGGCAGAGCGAGGGCTCTCCTCGCACAGGTAGGAGTTATGTGAAGCCTCCTCTGACATTTCCCTGCAAACCTGCACAATTGGCTCTTTGTTGCTAAGTTACATGTTCATCCAGCCCCACACAGATCCCTCCAGCGCCCAACGTAGCGGTCCTTTGGCAGATGCAGCTCCAGTATTTGCTCTCTGTGAGGATTCAAGCTGAGAATTTGTTTTTGTGTTCCTGCTGTCAGGATCTGCAGGCTGAACCTCTGAAGTATGGACAGGGGTAATTGAAAACCACTTTCTGTCTTCATCGGGGGCAGAATCCAGGCTCGGCTGCAGCAACACAATGCCAAGGGAGCCTGACATACCAGAGGGCTGTGGATGCAGCCAAGGCATCAGTTCTGACAATATTTTGACATTTCAAAATTGAGCATTTCAAACCTGAGGGGCCACAAATTCCTTGTCTTTATCCTTCCCTGCTTGTCCCCCTCCCCAGACACTCTAGCTCTAGGCAGACTGAGCAAGACCTTTTGCTTACAAGGAGGTCTGTGCAGTGCTCTGGTGTTTGTACCCCCCACTCACAAGGGAGGGGGAAATGTCTTCATGCCTGGTTTTGGGGTCCCTCGGTGCTCTGTCTTATGTGGATGTGTTCTACTACTCCAGCCACCTTGCCTCTACTCACCTCCCAAGCTTCTGTGGCCACAAGAAAGTCTTCCCAGTGATCTCTGGGTGCTTTTGTGACCCAGGATTTTTGTATGTCTCAGCATTTTTAAAAACATTTAGTCCTGTTCAACCAGCAGTTGTGACTGACTGAGGAGAATCTGGAAAAGAGAAGTTTTACATGGGCTCTGGTATGTTCAGTCTTCAGTGCTGCTGTGCCCCAGCCCTGGAGCACCAGCCCCACAAGCTGGGCACAGAGCAAGAGAGAAGCAAAGGGGGCCAGTGCTCAACTCTTCCTATGCCAGTGAAGCAGCATCTCATTATTCTGGGGCAGAAGCCCAGAGCTGGTCCTCAGCAGCCTCTCCCCCAGCAGCTGCTCTGCTGGTGCTAACTGCACTCCTGGCATGAACCAGGTTTCTCCATGGGCTGCAGGGCCCATCCTCCATATTCAATATTCAGAATACACTAAGCACAACATTTGTGAAAAGTGTCAAATGCAATAATATATTCCTGTGTTTAACTTCAGGCTACCCTCTCACCAACCACACTGAAAAGTGTTAAAATTGGACAAGATTTCCCAGGAGTAAAAGAAATTCATGTTCATATGCTTATAAAGGCTGACAGGTGAACAAACTCTTCTACAGGGCAATTGCAGATGCTCTAAGTGACATTTAAAATTCTTAAGAATTTTGCATTTGCAAATAGAAGTTGCCTTGCAAAATGACAAGCAAACCAAGCAGACTTGCCAGAAACTAGTCCTTTCTGTTGCCTTTTAGTGGTTTTATTTTCTATAAGAGAGAAAAATGATCAGTGGCCCCTCAGAAATGGACTATTGCATCTATCTTTTTAATTCTTTTATAGAAGGAGAATAATAGGCCAGATACAGCACTAATTTCTTTTGTAAACTATTCCAGGAACATATTTTACTCAGAGCACAGAAAGCAGATTAACTGGAAAAGCTAATGGTATAGTGCAGTATAAATATTTCCAAAAATGTTTAGCTAAATCCTTTATTAATAGGTCAAAATTTCTCTGAATTTTTCACCTTTTGTTATGAGATTTTTAATGGGCTGACACCTTTCCAGGCTACAAAAACTCCTCAAGGGAGGAGGAGACAGCCCCGCAAGCACCCTAACTCTTGCTGCTGCGCTGTTTTCACCCCACTGGCTCTCACAAAGCAGAATTATGCCTAAATTCCTGTGCCCCTCCATGTGACGTGATTGCCCAGAGAGGGGAGAGCAGCCAAGAGGACTCTTGCAGCAGAAGCCCCGTGGCTGTGTCACTGTCCCTGCACTCTCTGGCCCCATACCCACAGCACGACGGGACAGCAGGAGCCTCTTCCCAGAACAGTCAGTCTTCTTGTTCAGCAGTGCAAACATTCTTTCTCTCCCTCCTTCCATTTCTCATTTTATCATACATAATTCTGAGGTTAATAATGATCATTAAGCACACTAAAGATCAATACCTTCCAAAAATCTCTGAAAACATGTTTTAATTCAAGGAACTTGAGGTTGCTGTTGAGTCCTATTACAGTTTTACTGCCTTCAATTTATTGGAGATGGTTTCAAGTCAAACCAGACACACTGACAGCAGAGAATGAAGGTCTGAGCAAACTCAATACATCAACTCTATGATCAAGTGGATTCAACAGTCTGCTCAGAAGCAGGATAAAAAGTGTGGTTTGCACTCATCAATTTTCCATTTTGTTCATCCAGTAAAAAGAAAAAAAAAAAAAAGACAACTCAAAGGTTATGAGAAATCATCACCTCAGGTCACTTGGGAATTTCCCATTTAGCACAGCTGTGAGGAACAACCTCGGGTCACTTGGGAATTTCCCATTTAGCACGGCTGTGATGAACATCTCAGACTCTCCTGGTATCACAATTCATCCAGCTCAGCCTGCCAGTCCTGCCTGTGCACAAATGAATTCTGTGACCATGAGGAGCTGCCAGAGGCAGGGGACACCTGGGCCATCCCCTGGCAGCCCTGCAGCACCCACCCATCCACCTCTGGGGGTTTGGTTGGGGTTTTGTAAGGATTTCTTCCTTCAAAAATTTTGTCTTGAAGGATAGGAGCAAGGTGAAGGGCACATCTTGGACAGGAAGAGGTCTGTGGGAAGGTATCTGTGTCTGCATTGGTAGCAATGCCTAACCATCAGCTCAGAGCCAAGCAAGAGGTTCTCCAATCATGCAGATAATTCTGCTCTTAATTAAACAAATGCCACAATGACAGCTGGGAATTAGCAGCTGTAGTCTGACCAAGGAAGTATGATACTCCTTTAATTAAAAGAAAAACTCTCAAAAGTTCCCTAATGAAATCTCCATGCTGGTAAGATGGAGCAGCTACAAACCCAGAAAGCAAGACATAACAGGGAAGCACAGGGATTCAGTCAATGCAATTTTCTTGCAGGAGAATATTTAAACTTTCAAGAAAAGAAAAGAAGCTATGGAAGTCGCAAGAAGTCAGCTTTCCAATTGATTTTCAGCTTGACTTTGTAGAGCACCATTCCCCAGTAATGACTAGGAAAATGTACAGCATCCCAATTACATTCAGGAGCACTAGACACTGGAGGTATTAAACTTAACTGTGACAGCTCAGTGTGTTAAACAATATCTTTTATTTCCTAAGGAGGTAGGCATCTATAGCAGAGGATATGAGGCAGCCAGAGATTCAAATCTTTTTTTTAATATTGGCTCTTTTGCCAGCCTCAGAGCTACTCAACATATTTACATATTCTGACACACCAGACTTTCTCTCTTGATAGATAAAATATGCAACTCTATTTAAAGATAGAGAATCTCTCTCTGCATATTTTCCTAAATAACATCAGATACGTAAGAGACTCCCACTGGTGTAAAATTTCCTCTTACTCATTTGACTCTGAACATTGCCCCCTGGGCCCAGCCCTTAAAATGCTCCTCACATTGGGCAAGACACTGAGGGCTCCGTGTCACCTTTCCCAGAACAGCTCTCCATGGCCATGGTGCAAGCACAAAGCTGGAGCAGCACGTAGCTGCCAAAGCTGTGACTATTAGCCAGTGGCTCAGAAAAACAAGGGGAGCAGAAACCATTGGGAGCTTATGCAGAGTGGCCAAAGACACCAATTACTGCAGAGCTGAGGCTGCTGCCATCTGAAACAGGGGTTTTCTCAATTTTTTGCAGTCTTAGGAAATTATCACTTGCCTTCAGGTAATCTTTTCACAACAAATTTGGAAGAGGATATGTATCATCTCTGATGTCTCGTGGACTCTGGGGTTTGCCATAGGGAGTAAATACACGAGAGCAGAAACTGGGTCAGGTTACTAAGGACAAGTGTAAAAATAAGACAAATGTACAAGGACAAATCCAGAAAACTAGTGGGCACTAAATTAAGAAGAAATCCAGGGTCCATAATTCCATGACCAAGAGAAAGCTTGGGTGAGGTGGGAAGGGTAAGGACTCTGTCCAAAAAAGGGACGGTGGGCTGGGATCCCACATGCCCGCAGGCAACCCGGGCTTGCTGAGCTTCTCTCTGCCCCACCAGGATGTTTGTGTGAGGCCACCCCGGAGCTGTGCTGGCCGTGGCATTCCCACAGGCATGCCAGGAACAGAGGCATTAGCCTGGCCACCGTCAGCTCTGGGGCTGACCAAAGCGGTACCAGGAGGGTGGAACTGATGGATTTTATTGAAATAATTGTTTTGCAGAAAACAGTCACTGCTGAAAATCATGTATAAAAGATGATCTCAGCTGATACAAGCTGATTCAGAGCTATGAACTTTGGAGCACCAAAAATCATTGCAAAAGCAACTCCCTGCCCCATTGGGGTGGCAGATAACTCCATGTGACAAACCAGGCAATGACTGTCAATAACATATTGACTTTATAGGTGTTTCCAGGAACAGGGACTACACAAGTTGCCAAAGGCAGGGACATATGGTCCTCTGCATATAATTACATACTAATAATACCCAGGCTGTGCCTGGAAGAACCACTCTGTGTTGTAAACCCCATTCCTGGCTATGCAGAAGGCATTCTCATGCGTTTGCAGCACAGACACCCTCCGAGCCCATCCTGCCTCAGGTGTGCACAGTGACTTCCCACACCAACCAGCTCCCTGAACCCATGCTGTAAGCATCACACATGCTCCTGTCCTCGTTAAAAAGCATTTTAAAAAACACCACAGGGGTAGCAAAGTGCTGTTTGGTATTTGAACTGCCTTTTGATCATCAAAGCACATGCTTAAGAACAGATCAGTAGGATTAGGGCACGGGCCAAACCAGAACTCCCCAGGGCTCAGCATCCTGGCTTTGGCACAGAACCCTCCATCCATTTGCATCCTCACCAGAGGAAAGGGGAGGAAAAAAAGAAACTGCCAGCAAGGCTGCTATGCTACAGCAAGGTCAGCCTTCCCCCTGCTATGATGAGAGGCTTCAGCTGTGACCCCAGCACTACCATGTTACTCACAGCAGAACAGTCCCATTTATCAGGGATGTTTTTTCCTGAAGCAAACCATTCTGGTATTAGCCTTTTCCAACAAATACCAAAGTTTGTACAGCAATAATAACCTCCATGGTAGAGGACTGGGCTGCACTTGACTGACTGGGGTTTGCTGGCAAATATTCACTCAGATGAGGACTCCCAGCGATGCCCAGGATTCTGTGAGCACAAGGACATGGGCTCCCTGAAAGCCCATTGGGAACAACCAGTTTTCTCCAGGTTTCCTAGCTGGGCACAAATAGCTACTCACTGGGGAGAGTGGGTTGGTCCCTATCCCAGCACTGGGGGACAGTGCCAAAGTCACAGCAGAGTGCTCCCAGAATTGGTATCGCTGTCCAATTCAATAAACCAGTCTCTGTCCAAATCCCATCTCCTTTTCCCTTTCTTTTGTTTATTTGGCTTATGTTTCTCCCATTTGTTGCTTCAGAATAACCTACTTTTCCTGTCAGAGAAGCTGCTGATGTGCTCACCTCTCAATGTCGTTTCCCTCCACTCAGAGCTGACTGAACCTGGGCCCAGGGGCTTGGCTTTTATCTTGTTTACTCCTGCTGTGGCTGGCACAATGGAGCTGTGAGGTCTGGGAGAATTTGCCCATTTTTCTGGGCGAAGAGGTACTGACATGAGTAAGTCAAGTTCCTCAGAGAAGCAATAGTTGTCAGCACTGTGCTCCCAGCCCTGGCTTGCTGTCCTGACATGCCAGCAGGGCATGGCACGAGTGAGAACCAGGAGGGCAGCACCCAGCTCGTGCCTGTGCATGACAGAACTGCATCCCTGCTGCCCCTGTAGCCTGGCACAGAGCACCTGCAGCTGATGCAGGGAGCTGCTGCCATATTCCCTCCTGGATGGCTCTAGCTGGGGCAGAGGAAAGAGTTTTTCCTCCTAAAGCAGGTAGCAGCAGCAGGGCGCAGACACCAGCAGGGTCTGTGGGAAAGGATGCTGATGTGAGGGCAGGAGCCAGCCTCCAGGCCCTGGGACAGCTCTGCAGGGATGGAGCAGCTTTACTACCACATTCATTACCCTTTGTGTTCCTGCAGTTTGCAACGGCACACACAAAATCACAGTGATGTATTATTTATGAGAAATAAATATTAATCAAGATCAGTAAATACATATGCACACATAAAGAGAGAACGGCAGTAGATGATGGCCACTGAGCGGTGGTGAACGTCCTTGCCCACAGGGACTTGGCAAACATAAATATATCAACCAGATATACACATATACTCCCTCCCTCTCTGGGGCTCAAATACCAGGGGTAAACACCCAGCTTTAATATCAGATACACAGTGAGGGTTTTTAAAAACTGTAGTAGAATAAAGCCTTGTGATTCAGGGGCTGTGCAGATAAGTGGGATTTTAGACTCCCAATCACCCAACAGGGATGGGGCTTAGGGGATGCTGCTGAACAGAGACCAGCAAACCGTCCCTGCAGCAGGACAGTCCATCAGCTGGGTCACGCTGTACAGGCCATGGGGCAGGGCTTCCCTATCACAGCAGGTTTACCGAGGGAAGGGGGAGAACCAAGCAAGCTGGGAATCCTTAGAAAAGCTGGAAGTCAAAGAGGAATGAGGGCTCACAGCCACAGCAGGAGCTGTCAGTAATCAGTATGTGCCACCATATGTTTTAATAATTTCAGATTTCCCACATGTCTCTAGGGAGCCTCAGAGGGGTTTTCATGCTCTTCACTCAGTTTTCAAACTTATGGCTGTTCTCATCAATAAAAGATTTGGTTTACACACTGTTGCAACTGCATAATGAAAACCAGGTACAGCTATGTAATATTTCTCTTTAATTACTATTTGTGGCATGAAAAAGAAGAATTAATCATTCTGCACTGTTAGAACAGGATGAACCACCTACTAACTACAAATTTGATTTTCATTCAGGTGATGTTGCACAACCTTCTATTAGTCCAAGTAAATATCAACACTAGTCTTAATTATTTTTTTGGTCCTTCTCCCTGCATGAAGCATCTACCTGGTGGGAACAGATACACATAAGTTAAAGAGTTATGGCTCTTTCCTCTCACAACCTGGTCCAGAGACATAAACTACCTTCTCTCCACAGCCTTAGAATGAAAGAGATGTCCTTGTCTCCCCTTCCAGCTATTTTCTCAACAACAAATTTGTTTTTATGACTTATGGGTGAAAAGTGTGAATTCAAGGAAAATGTAGTCTTCCATAATTTATTCATACTATCATTCAAAGCCAACCCACAATCACTTCTTTGTTTTGACTGTGGGCACACATGAATAAATGTGTCAGTTAAGTGTTAGGGTACTTCCTGACAATGGTCAATTTTTAATGCCTAGCAGGGGTCTGATGTCCAAATCTTACTGAAAAACAAGAAATTCACAGAAATGTCTATCCACAAAGGAGTTGTGTTAGCACTTACTGAATGCCATTTTGTGATGAGATGCGCAGAAGGCTCCAGCACTCCTAAATTATGCATGGCTGTGCTTTCAGCAGATCCTTTGCTTTATTTGCAAGAATCTCACTTGCCAGAGCACTCCAGGGAAGGAGGAGAGGCTCCTGTCAGAATGAATACAGTCAACCAGAGAAAGAGGGTTTCACCAACTAACTGATCAGGCTTTTTTATTCTGGTATTTTTCCTCTCTGCCTCTCCCCAGCCCCGTTCCTGCAGCCCTGCTCTGCAGGGCTCTGCCTGCCCTCCCTGGGGCCTGGCTTTGAAGCGTTTCTTATTTTGAAGGAAACTGTGCTATTAGTTAGCACTCAAACCACCAGAGAACACAAGATGGTACAAGCCAGACCCCTGTGCTGGGCAGATATCAATCTCCATGTAAAATACAAATGACAGAAGCATTGAATTAGCTGAACAGAAATTATTTTTCTGCAGCAAAGCAAAATAATTTAAAAATATTAATAGCCCAGTAAATCAGGGTTTTTTGTTGTTTTGTTCCAGGATGGAACAAAATGCCAAGGCTGCTGAAGCGCCACAAAACCAACTCAGGTTAAGATGTTTGTTTCATCATTTTTAAGAGATAATTGAATTTCCAGTCACATCCTGAAATTACTATCAATCAATCCAGTCACTCCAGTATATTCATCAGCTATATGGGATAGTAATCCAGACCGTTTAAAGAAATAACTAGCTATTGGAAACCTCTCCACAGTCCTGCACCAATCTTCCTAATTATTAAAAATAAAGCTATAACCTGGCTGCCTCTTCCTGACATCATTAGACTTGAAAGAGGAAATAAAATCCATTTGATAAAATTGGAAGTGTTGCAGAGGGCCGTTGGAAAACCCATCTTGTTTTTCCTTTCCAGTCCAGCACAGGGCCACACTTGGCTGTGCCCTCAGCCCAGTTCTTGGCAGCACTGGCCACAGTGACTCCTTCCACCTTGGTGCTGGGCGCTGGCATGGGGCAGGAACAGGCACAGGACTTTCTCACGCTCCCTTGAGATTTCACTTCCCCATCAATTGCCATTCCCACTTTCCAGCTGCTCTGCCTCCCTTGAAGCCACAGCCCCTTCAAAGCAGGGGCTGTCCATAGGAGCTGTCTGCTCCCTGGGACTGGCCAGGAACGATCCTGGCCAGGAACGATCCTGCTCTGAGCTCATGTCTTGCAGCAGGAGTCACAGGTTTTCTCTCCCAGGAATCCTACAGGACTCGGTGTGCTCAGTCTCCTACTCCCACACAAGTATCAGGTCCTCAGCAGCCTTCAGCAGTTCCTGATGCGCTGCTTCTTTGATCTGAACTTAATTAACCTCAAATGAACATTCCTGGGGTTTCCTGCCTCTCACAAGGCTGCTGGGACTCTCAAGCTCATCTCATGCTGCGTGCAGCAGTTCACCAGCCCTGAATTCCTTCCCCGAAGTCATTCTCCTGCTTTTTAGCCAAGTCTTCCACTCGGACCTCTCCCCCCGGACCACGGGGCAGGCCGCGGACAGATGGAGCGGCTCGGATCCGCCGCAGCTCTCGTCTCCGCCGGCAGCCGCGGCTCGTCACCGCGGCCTGAGATGAACGCCCGTGTCCGCGCAGCCTCCTCGGCTCGGACCCACGGCTGCTCTGACCAGACAAGCTGCTTGTACAGGACACGCTACAGCATGTCCTGGCAGCCCTGCCAGCCCCACGCTGGCCATCAGGAGACTGAGCTGAAAACAACTAAAAATGGAATGGCACAACTCTCTTACCTGGGAATTGACCCAGAAAGGAGATTAGAATAAGGCTGTGGGAAAAAGCATGAAGTAGTTTAGAGCTACAGTGTTCTCTATCCGAGCCAAGCATGCAAGGAAAGATTACTCTCAGCCTCATGTTTCTCCTGTTGTCATAAACACTGTTTTCTTTGGTGGATTTGGGGGCTTTAGTTTTGCTTTCTTTTGTTTTTCTTTTAAAACCAAGCACACACATGGTCTGCACTGCACAGGAGCAGTGAGTCCACAACATCCATCCTACCTGCCCCCCACACTGCACCATGGCTAATCTTGAAACAAGTGACCCAACTGCAGACTCTGAGTAGCTGCTCTTGCACTACACAGCTGTGCAGACATAGATGGAAGAAGGGAAAACCACTGGCTATTTCTTTGCCATTGCTGCTTTCCTTTGCCTCAATTCCTAATACAGATTTTATGTATGAGGAACTCTAAGAAATACCAATAGAGCAGGGGAAACACCAGCACTCACGTTGATGGTCTGAAGCATAGTCTAGATTAATTGTGGCTCTCTAGTACTGGGAACCACAACCATGAATTCATAATCATCATAGACAACTGCTGAACACAACAGCTGCTCAGGCTCCCCATTACATGTATTTATAGAGGTGGCAATACAGAAAACAGGCACTGCTTTACAGAGAGAGTTAAAAAGTGATGCCATTTGCAACACACACACGTGCATTAAACAACCATAAAGCTCCCCCCTGCACTGCACAGCATTGTAATAGATGTTGGCATTATGTCAGGAAAAGCAGTTTCCTGGATTCAGCCACATTAATGTTCACCCTAATGAACTCTCTGGAGGAGCTGTCATAAATGACAGAATATCATAAAAGAGCTTCGCCGCCAATAGAGGCCAGGGAGAGCACAGACACTGATTACATGCATGGGATGAACTTGGAGCTGTGATGTTCTGAGGCAAGGCACTGATATTTCTGGTTTATCAGTTATTCATTGGGTTAAGTTTGCTGCCCTTATCTCTGCAGGTGCATGTGAAGTAGGATTCACAGAAAAGAATTTAGAAGATTTCCTACAAAGTTATTAAAGATAATAACTGAAATAATTATTTTGCCTGATGATAAAGCCAATGGCTAAAAATTATTCAAGCTTTTAAAAATCAGATAATAAATGAAGTTTCTTCCTACTGGTAATCAGCTCATTTCATTACAAAGATCTCCTTCTCCTTCACAAGGTTTTCATACAAACTCCAGCCCCCATGCCACAGCCCTCTCCTCCCTTGGAGTGGGATGGAGCCCACACAACCAGGTACAGGCAAGAGCAGCCTGACACAGAGTAATTTCTCCATCCTTTCCAAGAGCAGCAAAGGACAAGACACCAAATGTGCTGTGCTTCACAACCCCCCCCCCCCCCCCCCAAAGCCAACAACAGCCCTCTGCACCCAACACCTGCTGGGATAAATTAAATTAATCCTCTGCACAGCATGGTGCCAGCAAGGCAGGCAATGCCAGGTGCAATTCCCACTTTTCTTTTGGGCTCTGCTTTTTGGGAGAACAAACACTGCTGCAGTTTTGCAGCCCACCCCCATTGCTTTTTTCTCTAACCCCTACAAAGGGGGGGAGGGGGCAATAAGAGCTAATAGAGCCTTCTGCAAAATTAAAGTAATTTAGCAAGTCGAAGCTGTCCTCATTTAATAATCTCTGTATCTCTATCACCCTGACAGCATGTCTTCATCAAGCCATTACAGTCTGAAAAGAAGTGGGGATACGAGATAGGGAGGTCTGTCACAGTCACTAGTGAGCTGGCTCCACAACTTACCTGTCAGCTGCAATCAGGCATCCAGAGATTGCTGCTCTGCTGCAGACCTGAAAAAAAAGAAAAAAAAATCAATCACCATCATCCTGATGTGATAAAATCCTCAGTGCTCCAGACATGCCAGGTAATTGATCACTTCCTCATAACATACATCACTCCCTTGCTCTTCATCAGAAATAAACCCACCAAAAATTGAAATACAGAATGCAGCCCTGCCTCTATGGAGCAATTCCAATCCCTTTGCCCCAAATCCCTTAGTGCTAACTCTTACAAAGCTGCCCACCCCAAACAGTCAAGCATAATTCAGTCATGAAAAAAACAAACTGGGGTGATGACATACTCATTAAAGTATGACTTCTCGCAGGGTTAGGAGCAAGAAAGCCCTGGAGTTTAGAGCTGAGTCTTTTAGGAGTCCTCAGAAGAACTTTAGGATGCTGATGGCCCCCCTTCCCCAGCCAGATGCCAGTTACCCAAATCTCTTGTGCAGTCTCAGCCTGCTAAAGAACTTCAGGGACAAAGAGGAGGAGTCACTCCCTGCATTTAAGCACCCACTAATCCGTCCCCTCCAGGAGTGTCTCCCCTGAGCCACTGACTGCAGGATGAGTGAGCCCATTTGAGGGCTTGGGGCTTGGCCCTGGGAGGCTGCTCACACTTCTGTGCTACAGAGGGGATTCAGGCACCAGCACAAGCACTCGGCTCCTTCTGGGGCTGGGGGTGGGTAGGAAGGGACCCCCAAAGGGCGGGCAGGCAATAAGGCTCAGCTCCACAGCAGGATACAGGTTACATCCCAGATCCATCTGCTCAGGTGTGCTGCCCTGCAGGTTAATTAAAGCACTGTTCTGGTGCTTGTGCTTGAAGAGCAGAGCTGGGTGTGCGTTCTCCAGTTTTGCAAAGGGAACTTCCATTTCTTTGGACTTCACAAACAGCAAAAATACAAATGTGGGCAAAGAAATTAAATTGTGTCTTTCTTTCCTTGAGGCTTATTTCTGGAAAACAAACCAGTTCCTTTTAAAAATGGTCCCAAATCCCTGTATTCTCAGGTTTTTCTCACTGCTTGAACAAATACCACGCTCCCAGTATACCCTCCCATCTGTTACATTTTGGGTCTTTTTTCATTTACTATCTTAATTAATTGCTCTGAAGCTTACCTTTCCCTTCTTACCTTTTGCTTGTTTCTAAGCTCATTTTTGCAACATTTGCTAATTATTGCGCACATTTTGTTTAAGGTGGATTTGCTGTTTTCCTGCCAATCTCTTCTTTCCACTTGACCCTGCAGCAACTTTGCCCATCAAAGTAAACATAGGCTGGTTTGCATATGGAAGAATGAGGACAGTAAGTGGAAAACAAAGGGGTATTGCCACAATATGTGGTGTTTCTGGGTGTAAGCACCCAACCTCTGCCCTAGTGAGGGGAGAGGTACTTAGTTAGAGGAGAACAAACAGAACAGTCCCTCCTCCATCCCCTACCCAGTGGCTTGGCTGGGGACACAATTGCATAAAGCAGCAGAGGTGGAAGCTGAACACTGTTTATGTAAAGCAGCAGATGGTGACATTACATAATCGGAAATGTTATATATGTGTGTATATATATATATATACAAATTTCACTGAGGCAATAGGACATTACATTGCAGGGACAATATGTATGGCTGGTTGTGGGGTGAGTCTATAAACTATATGACAAGTTGAACATGTTTTTGGCTGCTATGTCTCAAGAACAAAAAATTTAGGTGCAGATTTCCATCTCAAACCATCTCCCAGCAGAAGGAAAAAGGAAATGCTAAAAGTCATCAAAGAAAAAGAAATTATCACTGTGAAAGCAGCAGCATAAATAAGCAAACATGTAAACAAACGTGGAATCCAGGTATGTGGTACATACTGAATCCTTGCAAAATGTGTCCCAAACCCTTTCCTGCAGAACACAGGCCCTGTTGATTGCTCCCACAGAGGTTTACACGTTGTTTGCACCACAGGGCGTGTCCTGGGTTGTCCTGTGCTGGTGTCAGGGAGCTCAGCACCGCAGACACCTGAGGCCATGCAGGAGCTCTCTGCTGTGGGCACTGCTCCACTGTCCTTTGTCACGAGCTGCCAGACTGAGGGAGTGACAAGATTGTGCAGATGAACCCCAGGTGTCCATCCTGACATGGCCATGGAGCACAGGGCTCCCAGCTGGAGGCAAGTGCCAGCACCTGTACAGGGGAACGCTGCACGTCCTGCAATGGTGACTGGACATTTTGGCAGAGGACACAGGCACTGCCCCTGCAAGATGGTGATGGGCTTGAAAGAGCCATTAGCCTTTAAATGCAGAAAGAGCAGCAGGCATTGACTGCACATTAAATTAAAATGTAATTTTTATCCTCTCCCTGAGACTCACGTGGCATTTATGCTATTAAATATTAAATACCAAGACCTTTATGCAATGAGGAAGCTTTACTGAATAAAATTACATTAAACAATGAAATGAGAAGCTTTGCAAATATTAACCATGTGACAAGTTCCAGAAAACAGGGTGAGGACCCAGAGGGGATCTGTCTTTCAGCCAGCAACCCCCAATGAGTTCCCAGCCCAGCAGCTTGTGGCCTCTAGCATGCACCTGAACAAGGGCCTCTGTCTTACAGCTGCACTGTGCCAGTGCCTGCACCCTCATGAGGGTAAGGCTTGCACATCAAAACAGGGCTTTGAAGGGTAGCTCAACTTCCAGTTTCTGAGAAGTCCAACAGCAAATTATAATTATCTTTTGTTTCCTTTTTCCTTACATTGCACTTCAGGGAATTATTTGAATATTCTGCATGAGAATGGTGATTACTTTGTCAAGATGGGCTGTTGGAGTGAAATGGAGCTGATTTCATTCCATGTCCATACGGGAAGAGAAACACTTCTGTAGCAATTGCCAAAACTGGCCTCTAATTAACACTGGCACCACTGAATCTCAGTTCTGTAGGACCTGCAAATAACCACACTAGAGTCACAGATGTAACAACTATCCAGGAATCTGTTTTAGTCTTTGTTTCATTATTTAAAACAATGGGATATAAGTTATTATCCCGCCTCACAGCCTGGCTGATAGCCAAGTGTTAACACAGGTCTGGGCCATACCTCCTCTGTGAGCCTTGATTTCAGAAAACCTGCTTAAATGTTGTCTGGGATACAACTTAGCATAAGCATAGGTTAAGGACCTGCCCCATGTGAGACGCTTCTCTGAAGTTCCTGTATTTAAATGTCTTCCTCACCCAAAATATTTGAGTCTTCTCTCACATTAGGTCATTTGTCAGCAAGTATCCAGAGCATGAGCTGGGAGAGGTAAGCACATCTTGTTATTAGAGCAGAAAGACTGGTCCTCTTTTCAACCAATTTACTGAGGTTTTCTAAGTGGAGAAAGGAAAGCTCTTTGTCAAAATGCTCATCTTACAAAAATAGAACAGGTAGAAAAAAGTCTTTCCCAAGTTCTTGAAATGGACTTGATGTTGAGATTGAGATTTTTAGAACAGAAGACTAATGTGATGAAAAGTAATTGGAAACCTGTTTGAACTGCTTTAAAAAGATTGTCTTTGGGGAAAACATCAATTTAAGGGGAAATAAAGAAACATAAGGGCCTGGAGGCAAAGCAGCCTTCAGTAAAGTGCACAGCTTGTTGCTGCAGCCCAGGGAGCGAGTTCCAGGGGAGCAGCCCCAGCTGAGCTGTGTGTTCCCCTGGCCAAAGCACTCTGTCCACCACTGCTGCTGGGAAAAACCCCACAGAGAAGCCCAGGCAGCAGGAGCACAGATACCACAGAACAATGTAAATACAGACATTAGTGTAATTTCTGTCAGAACAGATGACTGAAGGGATTTCTACTGTTCCATTTGCAGTTCCAAATTTAACCCATGCCATAAGAAGATTTCCAAACATTAAACATGTTTCCCATGTGCTGTGGAAGGACTCTATGTACTTTTGAAATTAGCTGTCTCCACCATTTCTGTTGCATCTGCTTGTAGTCCAGCAACCTGCCAAGGACAGATCCAGCCAAAATAGCAATAAAAATAATTCCCAAGGTCAGGGGAGTGCATCACGCTTGGGGCATTAAAAATTTCAGCTTTGCTCTAAGCTGAGTTGATAATCAGCACCAGAGACAGCAGGGAGGACTTTCCACAGGGGCGTTATGCTGCTTGGTGTCCATATGGCTCAGTGATATTTATTTCATGGTTGGAGAGATCAGACTTTTCCTTGAAGAGCTGGCAGGCAGAGCAGACAAAATTCCCAAGGTATTTTCCTTTTCTAGCAGCAAACTGCAAGGAGAAGAGTCCCTGCTGGGCTCTCATGGATGAGAGGGCTCTGGAGCAGCAGTGGCATGCCAGGACACAGAATTGTGCAGGAGCTGAGGACAATTCCTCAAAGAAGTGCTGGCTGACACTCACCTCCCACACAGTGGGAACAGGCACTGCCACCCGGTGCAAGGTCACTGGTGACCATGCCCACCCATCCCTCTGCCCTGGCGTCCTCTTGGGATAGCACCTCCAAAAGCACCCAAACCTCTTAAACCTGGAAGAAGCCAGAAAAGTCAGTGTGGTCTGGGAAGCTTTATGAAAAGATATAAAGGTAAATATTGCCACCTCAATAATGATAGCTTCACACTATTGCAATTATTCTTCTACTAGTATTTTGATGTTTTCACTTACAGTCATTACAAATGACTTATTCCTGTCCCCAGACACCAACCAGAGCCACCATTAGTAATATTCTGACCACAGGCAGGTGTAATAAAATTGATCAAGTAGTTGACACTTAAAGATACAAGTAAAGGAACATGAGAAACTGCCAAGAACTGTGAACAAGAAACAAAATGTTCTTTCTTTGTGAAATAGCACCTGACAGGGGTGAGTCTTTTGACTTTGTTTTGTGTAGGCAACAGCTTTCAAATTAACCAGGTAATCCATTTGGCTTCTCAGAGCTGAACAGGTAGGCAAAATGGCCCTCATGCCCTTGGGCACAGGGTGTCCCTGCTCTGGGCATCACAAGGTGTGGGGGACACAAGGGAGGTTCATCATCCTTTGTCCCACCCTCTCACAAACTGGAAATGAATCCATGTGTGTGCAACTCCCAGCAAACACCCCTGCACATTTCCCTCCTGGCCCACATATATTCCAGTTTTAACTAAACTGTGCATTACAGGCCAACAAGATCACTGTGTGGACACACACAAAAAAAAAGGTGGCACTAGGCTGCGAACATCAGACTGTGCAGCTTGGCTTACCCTGAACACAAGGATCATGCCCTGAACTGAAAAGGGGATGCTCTCCTGGTCCTTTGTACACAAAGCTGCCACTTCTTCCTCCAGCCCCAGGTGTGTGATGTGCACAGAGGAAAATTAGGAAGATGCTGTTGCTGACTAACTGGCAAACCACTGTGGCAAATTCCCTGGAAAAGTGAAGAATTCTAAAGGGCAGTGCAAAATAATGGATTGCTCCAACAAAGGTGGTTTGACAGCAGCTGCACGATTTGAATTCAGTGAGAGAAAAAACACAGCAGGGCCTAAACAAGAGTGTTGACCATGAAGTAGACTTTCCTGGAACTGAAGTGAAAAGGCTAATTCATCAAGCTGTAATGAGAACCTCATTGTCATTCATCTTTTATGTGAACATTTGCAGGCAAGAGCCTGGATGTCAGGGGAAAGCCCTGTAATTAATTTATCTCTGTTGTGTAAAAGGTAACAGATCTGAACAATAGGTTCTGTCCCAACAGAGCTGCCTCAAATAAAAATCAAAGTGATTATTTAGGTATTATTTCTACTTCCATCAAAGAAAAACTAAATAGCTGCAGAAAAACTGAAACCATGGAAAATGCACTGTTTGACAGAAAAGGCACAGAAGACCACTTCCAAAAATCATGTTGGCAAGAATAACCCAAGCCCCCAGCAGGGAGGGCTGAGAAGTAAAAGAAGAAAACAAGTATCACTTGTTTGCAAAGGGAGAATTTTATACCTGTCTGAAGGTACCAAGTTAGGTTTAAGGACAAATAATGGAGCAACAATCAGAGTTATTTCCCATGGATAATTTGCTCTCAATGTTCAGAAGACTATGTCAAGACTTCCTATGATTAAAAATCCCTGGCTTACTCTTGTTGTGCTTGCTTTAATCAAAACCCTTTATTTTTTGGAGTAGGAGAACCAGTAGACTCACAAGAGTGACAAAGACTTGCCTGAATGCCTTTTGTGCAAACAGGTGCCAGAGAGAATTCTTACAACGATTGACCCAGAAATGAACTTGTACACATTGGGGTCCATCTCAGCATGTGCTTGGTGCTGAGCACAGGCTGAAAGCCCTGCTGCCAGGCAGCTTCCATCCAGCAGCTCCAAACCTCTGGGGGTGAGTGGAAAGGCAAGAGAGGGGGACAGCTGGGCTGCATAAATTATCAGTTACAGCAGACGATGTACCAATATGTAGAAAGAAGGAAGAGCAACCTGGGTCACTATTTGCAGCCAATGTCTTAGGTGGGCTAATTAAAAAGACAAGAAGGAAGGTACAGCCAGTGAAAAGTGAGGTAGTTGATGCTTGATAAAGGAAAAAAACATCCTGCTGCCCATGCCAGACCTTCCAGGTGGCCCTCCATGCCCAGGTGGTGCTCAGTGCAGGGACCATGTAGGGCCAGCAGGCAGAAGTGTTTTGTGGGAGGATAAAAGCACAGCAAAGGAGAGAGAAAAGGCAAAGAAACACTGCTGAGCCTTGAAACACAAAAGCAACAGCAATTTGGGCCTGTTCCTAGAGTTGAGATTCTATTTTTCTTCTACATCACCATGCAACTCTAGAGATTAAAACAACTAGGGTGTTTGCCAATATTCTGGTGAATCCACAAAAATGTAGGTCTCCAGGGTTTGTTAAACTATTTTTTTCTGTTACTGGTGTGGTTGGAATTCAGCCTTTAAGGATGTTCTTGCCAGCTGGGATATCCCAGAGGACATGTTTCTTCCTCTGTATTGCTGGCAACCATGGGGGAAAAATCATAATGAATGACCTCTTTTCTCTTTTCCTTCTGCACCAGCTGGCTCCGATACCCTTTCCCAACCTGCACTTGCATCTTCTACCAAACAGAATCTCATTTCCCAGAGACTTCTTCAGGCTCCTCAAGATAATGAAAAAAAACAGTATAATGGAAATACTTGGCATGGCCTTTCCTCTTTTAAACCAACTTGCTTTTTTATTTAAAAAGCTATTGGAATAAGTAATTTCCCTCTATTCTGCTAATCCCAGCTCCCTGCACATCAAGAGACATCCTAAACTGGCCATACTGAAAGCCATTAGATAACCTTCAGAGGGAAGAAAGAAGAGCTCTCTGCAATTGCTCTGACTAAATAGTTTGCCAGAAGGAAAACACTGAATGGGCCTTCAGAAGTGTGTGGGAAGAAAAAAGTGAGAGAATAGGATTTTTCCCTGTAACTATTTCTTCTTGATTCTTTATTTCCACAGAAGGTGAGCAGAGTGGATGCACTTGGAGCACCACAGGGCAGCTCCTGGGGAGCGGGGTCAGCTCAGAGCCTGCAGTGCTGGGGCTGAGCTGCAGCCTGGACACCAGACAGGATGGGAACATCCCAAAAAGGCAGCTCTCAGTCTCCAGCTGAGCCCAGAGGTGGCTCTGCAAAATCTGGTACTTGATAAACATTTTTCCTCCTTAGTATTTTCTTTTTCACATTAAATTTTCTCCAGTTCCAGTTGTTCTGGTCTGAGTCCAGTTTGCTCCGTGGGCATGACAGGTTGCTTAGCAGCCAACTTTAAAGTTCGATTATTGTATTAATATTGATGCTATCATTGCATGAATCATGACTCCTGTAGGAGGAATAATTTAAGTTTCTTTAAAATATTGATTTTGGAGAGATACCAAAGTGGAGGCACATGGGACTGAATCCTGGCACAGCAGCTCAAGGATGAGCATCACCAGCTCTGCTGGGTGGGATGGAGACTGGGAAAAGCAGATGGAAATTCTGGGATAGTTTGGATTTTAAGGGATCTGCCCTCCACTGGAGGCACAAACTCAGGACAACATAAAAATGTTTCTGCATTCGAAGGAGCTGATGTTCTCATGCATATGGGAATAACTTTTTCTTGGATCCAGGGAGATTTCCAAGGCCATAAACGTGAGGGCTAGGAATCATATCTGGATTCTCTAGAATATGATCAGAATACAGAGTTCTGTCAGAAATGTCTGTATTATCTCAATATTTTCCACATAAAATACAAAAAATGGGTTATATAAATAACATGCTGTGAAAATGTCCTTAATGGCTGTGTTTTGACACATCTTTAAGACCATAAACCTCACTCTTTTTAATGTTTTTGGTAAGACTTGTAATGAGAAAAGACAATTCTGAAGTCCTGACATTAATAAGTCTGTTGTAAAAAGGTCACCTTTGCCTAAGAATATTTTATTATCAGTGGAGCAGAATAGCTGTGAATGTGTAATGACTTTTATCTGATTGCCTTGTATTCTTTCTAAGGAAAGACGGCTTCAGATGTTGATAATTTACATATAAGCATTGAAGTGTTTGGCAGCAGAAAAACAAACTAGTTCAGAGAAATTAATTATAAAGCAGCCATAGAAGAGACATGAAAATTAACTTCTGATCTTTGTGTGTTTCTAAGAGGTTTTAAAAATCACTACAGGACTGCCTGTCCCTGGGACACCACTGTACAGGGTGAGGCAAACACACACACACTGGAGACTCACTTTGAGTATAAATCACTGGAAAGACTATTTCTCATTTTCATTTGGTTTTTCCACTTCAGTGCAGAACCTCCACTCCTTGCATTTAGCAGAACATAACGGACTGGAAGGTACACAGAGAGGAGATGGGTATAGGTAGAATAGGTACAGATACAGATATAGGCAGCTAGGAGTGTTAGTGGCAACGGGAGCTCAGATTAGCAGCGGAGATTCACAGCCACGTGCAAAAGCAGAGCTGTGTGAAGGTCCCTGTCCCCAGGAGCCACCAGCAGGAGAGACGAAGGGGAATCGTGCAGTTAGGATCAAACTGAACCCGAGGAACCAGTGAACCACAAACTCGCTGCAGGAGCTGCCAGCCTGGCCTGGGCTTGTGTGGGGTGCAGAGCCCGTCCTGCAGCCACTGACACAACTCTGCAGCTCAGAAATGTTCCTCCTTCCTGCCATGACCACGAGCACACCTCACACTCTGTGCTCGTGTCAGATTAGCTTTCCTCAGGAGAACTGGGTGCTCATAAATAGCTGTGCAGGTCTTGTTTGTTATTCTGAATCATTACATTTCACTTAATTATTCCCAATTCACCACCAGTGGAGGCTTTTCAACAAAAGCTCCCTCTGTTAAGAAAGCATTTTCATATACTAATGATCTTATCTCAGGAATGTTTTTCAAAGAGTGTTTAAACATGCTCCATTTGCCAGGGGACACAGTGAAAAGTAGGGATATTTTTATAATTGTAATTTCAAGAAAAAAATATTTTCTAAAAGTGCTATCTGAGACAAAGTCTTTGTCTTACTGTGAAGTCCAATTATCTGGGGATCATATAACTGCAAAACTTCATCAGTGCAAGAACACTGAATACTCATCGGTATTTCAGAGGAAATACAATGGATATTCACAGAGGATGGGTTTTTGTTGCAAACTGATGGCTGCTGACTCCTGGAAGCCATTTCGAGGTTCTGCAGGGGGGCAGCATGCCACCTCTCACAACAGGATGGGCTCATTTCATGTGCCAGAGCATCAGAGAACAAACAGGAACAGTTCTGAGGGATAAGTGAGAGACTGGGAAAAGAGATGGAGAAGAACCAGAGGAGCAGGACAGGCAGCAATTGAGATTTGTCAAGAACCCTTTTGTCAAGAAGCTGGAGAGACCTGAATTGCAAATGACACTTAGCTAAACAGGAGAAGAGAGGACAAAAGCAATCCAGAATATAGTGAAAGCATGAAGATGTGAACTGCAGCTCTTCAGGAATCAGATGAGCTGAAGCTGGATTCTTGAGGTGCTTCCAAGCATGTCCTGTGCCATTTGCACCAATTACAGGGTTGCTGTCCAGCCTGCCCTCCTAATATGAAACAGGAGGAGCCCTAATCTCTCTGTATAAGGAAATGGGTATTTAACCTAATTTTTTCAAACCCCAATTGCATCCTTATTCTTCCTAATACTGAGCTAATGAATGAGGCATTCCAGATTCCACCCTGGCATTTCAGCACGCCATAAAAAAATACAAAACAGATTAAGTAACCATTAGCTGTGTTGAGAATTCTCAGCCAGTGCAGCTCCAACAGAAGAAATCCAGTTGCAGGGATGGCAGCCCCAGAGCAGAGCCCAGCATGAGGGAAGCTATGGGCACTGAGGTGCTTGTGTGGGACTGTGCTCGTGTCTCCAGTAAAGCATGCACACTGACAGATGAAATATTCCCAGCTGCCACACAACTTGCTTCACTTTTCATCCTGTCATGGATGAAACACCTTCTTAATGTCCTTTACATCAAAGAAATTATTTCTTTATCTGGTGTCATCCAACCTGTTTTCCATTCCCCCTTTCCATTCCCTTAGAAAGCTGAACACTAATTGGTATTCAGTGAATGAATTGTCGTTATTTCTATTAATTATATCACATTGTTCAGCTCCCAAGATAAGGGAGTTACTGTTCTCAATACCAAACAATGATGCTGCTCCTGTCAGGAGAGAGGGGTGAGAGATAAAAATTCCAGAAATAATACTACACCAGTGAAAGGCAACTTTTGTCAGCTCTTTGGAGCCTCAAACCCTGCTTGGAACTCTGGCTGTGGAAAAACAGCCTCCTCCCCGTGGGAGCAGCCAGCTCCCCAGGCACCCCCTGTCCGAGCCCTGCTGGGTGGCACACACAATTTTCACTGCCCCCAGTGCATGCAGGACTGCAACCCAGGAGTCACCACTGAGCTTTAAAAATCCACCGGTGGAGTTCACAAAGATCAAGTGAATCTGTAAGCTGGTGTCTGATTCAGAGAAACAAGAAGAAGCTGCTCCAGCTCCTACACAGACAGAATTTATTCCACCCCATCTCAGAAGAGATGTAATGTGCCTTTTGTCTTGTTTTTAATTTTTATAAGAGGAAAAGACTTTAAAAAGAATATATCTGCACAGCCTAATTCCCAATTGACATTTTAGTTTTGAGTCCAGAGATGAACAGAATGCAGTGGTGTGAATTGTTACAATAACATTAAAAAATGCAGCAGAACTCATTATCTTAAATTTAATCTCTCCCTCTGAAATTCTGTCAGACTCATTATGTTGGTTCCCTTTTTGACATGGTTTGAGCACCTCCAGGGAGCAGCTGTACAATACCAATAATAATGATTAAATTGCTGTCTAAAGCTTCACTGGCCATCAAAAATAAGTAGATTAAATTCACACATACAGACACTTTTTAAAGAAAATTATCAGTGTACAAAAGTGGTTGAGCTTATGATATGCACTTAGGGAGTAGCTATACCAGCTCACAGAGCAAATGTGCTATAAACCTCATGGACACAGGACTCCGAGGGGTGCAGGCCACAGCCCCGAGGGAAGTTGTGTTTTCGGGGAAGCAGAAAGTGACACCTCATCCAAACATGTCACAAACTCCAGCTTCAGAAATGTGTTGCTTCCTGCCTTTGCAGGGCCCCTGCCCTGTGCTCTGCTCACTGTCCCCCATGGCCACCCTGCCCCCAGTCCTGTTCTGCAGCAGTAATGCAAGTGCATGCTTACTTTTTGGAGGGGAGAGTTTTACATAGAGCTATATAGAGTTGAATATTATCAACCAAATTTGTAATTAATTCCGGCAATTCATTAACTGTAGGAGTAAAGTCACTGGAGCTTCACTAGTTTATGAGACCTGTGGTTGGGTGTCCATTTATTTACTAAAGAATGCAAACCATGCCCGGGGTTTATTAGTGGTGTATTCACTAATACAGAGACTCTGTCCACCAGAGCTGCAAAGAACCAGAACGGCTTTTTAACTGAAATTCCACATCAGCGCTCAGGAGTTCCGTGGGACACAAACAATATATAAACTTTGTGCTAATTTCTCCTTAGATTATCAATATCCCCACTGAGAGCAGTAAAACTGACCTTCAGCTGCTCTGGTAAGTCATGGTTAAAGGAGTGGAGATCCTGAGCTGTGCCGAGTCCGTGTGTTCGGTCCTTTGAAGAGTGCTGGCTGTGTCCCAGCATGCATCCCTAAATAAACCAAAACTGAACTGGAAAGTCACTTTGAATTATTATTAACAAGCACTGCACTATTTTAATTGGCCCCCTGGTGAATACTGGCCTAAGCATGGGGACAATAAATTGCTTTACTCTGTGAAATTTTTTGTTTTGACTCTAACAGTAAAAAAAGTCCCCCAAACTCAGAAATAGCACTGATGTGCACATAAGCACATGGAGAGAGCTGAGGGCACCAGGTCTGGTAAGAGCTCTCTGTTCAGCCAGCTCTGGAACTACCACAGAGATGGACAGGCAAACTCCACTGGGCTCAGCATCAAACCAGCAGTGGTGGTTGAGAGTTTGAAACCAAGACTAAAACAGCCCAATTTTTGTGTACCAGGAATGCTTGGAAACTGCATCACTTAGTCTCCCACAAAGGCTGTTTCTTTTCTGGAGGATGAGGAAAAGCATCCTGTAGATGTGTTGCACCTGATGCTGGACCTGGGTTTTCCAGCATCACTCAGAAGTCAAAACAGGACAAAAAAGGAAGAGCCAAGTCCTCCTACAGAAAGCAAGAACTGAGCCAAATCAGCCTCCAAGTAAGCTCCACCAGAGCTGTTGCCACCCTCCATTCATCAGGAACAATGAGTGCAGGCATTGAAATTCCACACTGATTTGATAAACGGAGTGCTGCTTTTTTAGTATGTCACATTTAGGCAAGAGAACAGATTCTGGCTGTAAAAGAAGTACCCTTGCAACCTGCTTTTATAGTTCTTATTTGAAATATTTCTCAACAGTCCTCTCATCACATGCATTTAAACAACTGCAGCCTCGGGGGTGTAATAACCGATAGCAAATCCACTGACTTTTCCAGGGCAGAAATGCAAGTCCTGCATGCAGGTCACAATTTAATGAGTTCACAGACAACAAACCAGAGGGGAATCAATGCTAATTACAACAGGGAATCCCAGTGTCTCCACTGCATCTGTAGTGTCACTCACCTGCAACCACCAACTGCTCACATATTGATTTTAAGGTTAGCATCAGGCACAACACCTTGATGTGAAATGTGTCCCTTTGCCCTCAGATTTGCACCGACAGGGATCAAAGAGCCAGTAACTGGTAGGGGGGAAACATCACATAATCCCCAGGCACAACTGGAACAAAGGAAATCCCGGATTCATGAATATTTAGCAAGTTTCCACACTCCTATTCATGAAAGATGTATTTTGGTTTTAAAAGAATGTCAAAACCATTCACTGCAGTTCCCTTGTGACATTAGAGTGGCCCCTTTTCTGGGAGCAGTTGGTTTTGTGGCTTCATCCTCCATCTTCCTGTGGATTGGTTTGGGGCTGGAACTCTTAATTAACTGGAACTTTTTCAGGGAGGAAAATGGCATCTATACAGACATTTTTATTTTCAATTTTCATTTCAATTACATTTATATTTGGCCTTTGAGGTTGTTTACAGCTGAAATATATCTGCCAGGATTTCAAGTATTTCCTAGTCATTGCTCACATTAGTTCTTTGAAAGGATTGTCAAGACAAAAGGAATCACACACAACCAAAAGTGTGAGCAGCAGGTCAGGCCAGAGGAGAGCCCTGCTGGCACCCTGAGCAGCCTGGCTGCTGGGGGCTGGCACAAAGCACTGCCCTGGCTACAGGGCATGTGAGCTTGGTGTGCCCAGCGGGCTGAGACAGGGCGTGGGAGCCACTGCCACCCCCTCACTGGCAGAGCAGACACAGCCACCTCCATGTGGCTTTACCCATCCCCTGGGAATACAGGGCTGGAGCGGCCAGAAGAGCTGTACAAGGGGCAGAGGGGTGCATAAAATGCTCTATCGGCGAATTTAATGCCTGGTGATAAAACACTTTATCCATTCCGAAGGACGGTGCTTAAACAGATGCTGTTAGTGGTTGTATTTCAAAAGTCAATGGGGCTAAATAAATCTAAAATTTACTTCTACTAAGAGTGTTATGAGGCCAAGGTTTTTTTATTCTTTAGGTGTTCAATTAAGCAAAAATCCAGAGATCTGCTGGAGAATTTAAGACTGCCATGAACAAGAAAGCTTTTTAGTTAAGCTTTCATCTCTTCATGTGAAGAACTAAATTGATGATTTTAAAATAATTTACATCCCAGGAGTAGTGTTAAAAAAATGTCCCAAATGGAGCTAAAAGCATCGTAAATATAATTTCCTGTCAGATTATATGAAATACCCTGATAAATGAACAGCTCTTAAAAGGACACTAACAGGGGACTTGGAAGGTCTGACTCCAGCTTTCTGAAAATGCCGACTCTGAGCAGCTGCCGTTTGACTTCAGCTCTGCGTGCCCTGAGCAAGCCATGAGATACAGAAGTATGAGTGTGCATTTTTTTCCTTTCTCTGATTTCTTACATCAATGCTTATGTTTTGAAGAGCCTTTTCCATCTAAGAATAAAAGGGAAACTAGTCATCAACCCAGAACTTGGGGAAGGGGAGAGAGACACGACTGTTTATCTGCTCAATAAGGATCCTTTTGAATGCATCACCAGCTGCCAACAAACACAAATGTGTTTTATTTTCCTTTCAGTGAGTGCATGTGGGAGGGGAGAAGAGAGAGGAGGGAGTCTGTGTTAGCTCTGCTGTTACACTGCTGAATTAAGACAGCCACCTACCCATCATCTACTTCCAAATCCCTCTTGATTTTCAGACACATCTGACATTTCACAGCCTTCTGTTGCCCATCCTGTTTAAATATTAATGCATCCAAAGGTTCAGATGACTGCAGCCATCCAGAACAGAGAATCAGAAATTAAAAGCACACGGGCAGAACAAAGCCCGGTAACGAGTGCGTGGTTCTGAACTTGCTGGGAAGGCTGAGATGAGCATACAGTCAGCTTGAGCTGTGAGTCATCCTTTCTTGTTATTAATGCAGTATTTATCAGCACTCACTTCTATCCTCATCATTTCTGCCAGCTCTGTTTTCACACCACGTTCATCACCACAGCTTTCCTGTTTCTCTGCCCAGCTCTCACAGTGCCTGTCGTGCCCATCAGGGCCCAGCTCATGTTCTCAGGCTCTGTCCATGTCCCATACTCCCATTGTGTCAGCAGCCTCTTTCTCTGGGTGTTGTACTTCTTTTGCAACTGTTTGTGTTTCTATGTGATGGGGCAGCAGTGGTGAAATAAAAAGTGACAGCCTACACTGAGTGTTGTTATGACACCATCATTTCAATTCTCAAGCAGATGGAGCCAGCAAGAATTGAGCGCAGCTCTTCAGACACCCTAAATGGCTTCAGCACGATGGCTGACCTGACCTCTGAGCCCGAGACGTGGCACTGACCTTCAGAGCACGAGGGATCTCACTTGTCCTACTACTGCCACTGCCGTGGTACTGCTGGACAGGGGTTGTGCATCTCTCAGTGCAAGTTGCATTGTCCTGTGCACAAGGAGTGACCGTGGGCTCTTCCTCCAGCCTCCAGATCACCAGCACTGAATCTGCACGAAGAACCTGACCTGTTCCCATCCCCACATGGACAGGGACAGCAAGGTCTGAGGAGCACACAACACGTCCAACAGGGACATCCAGCAAAGCATCACAAGAGCTGAGAACAGACACCCAACACTTCTATGACACCAGTCCCACCTTCCATACTGACCTGTCAGCTATGGGGAGAGAGAAAGATAGAACCCTTAGAAGACGAAAACCATGCTCAGGAAAGAGAAGATGCCAAATGCAGACGTTATGGGAAGTGCTCAATGTTTCCTTCCATTCAGCCTGAAAGTCAGAAATTATAATGGCTTAATCCTAAGGAGAGGAGGATGAAAGGGCTTCGCTCCTGGGCATGTGACACTGCTCCCCTTTGTGGTACCAGATGCAGGGAAAGAGGAGAGAAGAAAAGCAAATCTGGAACTGAAAGGCTCTTCCCCCCCCCCACCCCTCCCCTTTTTTAAAGAACAAAATTAAAATGATCCTGAAAGAACAACTCTTCCTTTCAAAGGCATTAGTTTGGGAAGCTGGCTGTAAAAGGGTACATTTTTGAAATGTGGCTGCAGTTACCAAGCAACCTGCTCTGCTGGCAGCAGCGCGTCCGAATTCGGGGGAGGCAGAGCCCATGGCTCTGCCCTCCCAGGACAGCGAGTGCCAGCTGGGCAGTCTGGACAGCTGGCACACCACCTGTGTGCACCCAGGAGTGGCCTCCAGGGCTAGCTGGGCCTTTGGAAGAAGCGAGGATGGTGAGACATTGCACTGACAGAGGATGGAGGGACAAAAAGAGGAAAATCTGAAATCAGCCCAGTAGCTGGAGCAGAAGAGATAATGGGTTTATTTGGGCGCAACTATAAGCATAATTTGATGTATATTACTAAAACTAAGGGAAACAGCAAACAAAATTCTCAATTAACATTCACAGTTCTCATATGCATTGGACACACTGCAGTGCTTTGCAGGATTTTCTATAGCCCAGGGACCTAAGAGTGGAAAGAAGAAAACAGATGCCCTGCGATCCAACCTTTCCAGGCTGAAAATCACCCAACTCTGCCTGGGTCCAGAGCTCCACCAGAGCTTTCCTTCCATTAACTCTGCACAAAGATATAATTACACTTTTCTAATCATGAGCTGTTTTGTTATATCCATTACTGTTCTAAATGGGAATTAGGTACAACATGCACTTAATCTAGGTTATGAGTTGTGCTGGAAAAAAATCTAAGCATATATCCAAGACAAAGAGCTGAAATGTTTTATGTCCCCCATTTGGTAAAGAGAACTGACCCCAAAACTTCACAACCTCACACTGTCCCAAATGTCTCCTGGCAGCCTCTGCCCTCAAAATGTCCTGAGCTGCCTAGTGCTGAGGGCTGGGTTCAAAACTCTTGGCTCCAAGCATTGACAGAAAGGCTGTGATTACATGTTGTTTGAGACACCTGAGGATGCTAATAGCAAAGATGGGAGCACCTCTCAGCACCTCTTTCTACCCTTTTGGGCCACCCTCCCCCATCACCTGAGCCAGCAGGAGCAGAATGAGCCCCTGTGCTGCAGTGCCACTTGCACAGAGCACTGTAGCACTTTACTCCAACAGCCTTTACTCCAACAGCCAAAGCAAACTCTGACAGATATCTTAGAGTGTAAGATCCCAAGACTGTGCACTGATCTGCACAATCTTCAACAAATGTTCTGTGCCTGGCACTTGGCATATTTATAGGGTGCTCTGAGATTATGCAAAGGTTTGTCAATAATTGTATTAGACTCCATAATTTTCCCTGTGTTACACCTAACATGGCATGTATGTTACAAACACAGTCATTGTGAAAAGAGAATGATGTCGCTAAACAGCTGGTTTGCTCAGTTCTTCCATACATAACTGAAAATTGTAGGTAGGCATTACATGGAATGCCTAATCCCTGAGTATTTAGGATTATTAGATGAAAAGGACAAGAAGACTATTTGCTACATTACATTTCTTTATGAAACCACACAGTCTTTTAGATATTTCTTCTTGAAACCGCACTGGAAAAACCTGTCACTTTCCTGAACTGATCCTTAATGTTACAATTGAGACTATTTTCTGAAGTGACTGAAAGTTTGAGTCATTTAGCACAAGAACTGCTCCTACAACAGGATTCTAAAAGTAATGCCACTCATTCCAAATTTCTTTGATGTATTTTGTGCAACAACCATGCAGAACCATCAAGCAGAGTAAGAAAGTGTCCAGAACTTTACTGAGACAGAGACTGCCTCCAGCTGCCACTTCCCATCAGCGACTGATTTCACAACATGGCCATAATGCACACAGGCTTTTTTCCCTATGTTTTGCTCCTTTTCTCTTAGTATTATTAGGTATCATTTTTCCACGTTTGCACCCTGGTTAGAACACCCTTTGGATTTACAGTCTGACCCTCTTCCCTCTTAACTTACTAGGAGCTGCAGTGGACACTCAGATGGGTCTTGTCAAGGTACAACTTCCCTGCAGACAATGGAGTAACACAGGGAGAAAACAGTGAGAGTAAATAATGAGAATAATTTCCTATAGGTCTGACCCTGAAAACATCTGAAACAATCTCACACATCCCTCTTCATTATCAACACCACTCGTGCCTCTTCTCATAGACTGCATCACATTTCCACCTTCTCCATCCCAAGAGTGGGTGTTCCCAGCAGTGCCCCCTTCGCGGGGCCGGGGTGGTGGCACCGGGGCTGCTGCTGGGCGCTGAAGGCACAATATTCACCTTCATCACACAGCTTCAGGTGGACTCCTCTGCTCACCCTTCACAGCCACGGCTTTGCTCTGCCATGCTCATGTCTGTGCTGGTGCTTGAAACACTGAACAAGTATTTCTCTTTAAGGCATTTAAACTGTGAACAAAGTACAAAACGAAACACACCACCCCCCTCTGCCATCAGGCTGGGTTTAACAGAGTTGAGCATCTTTCAGCTGTGAGAAGTGTGCATCGCAAAGCCAACTTCTCACAAAACTGCTTGTGAGAGACAGAAAGATTCCCCAGCAAGTGAGAAAAAAATCTGTATTACTAACCAGACTGGAAATTAGGGAGTTGGAGATATTACAGCCGGGACAGGGAGCTGCCGGTGCTCACACCCCGACGGCAGCTGCGGCTGTGTGAGCGACAGAGCATCAGCCAGCAGGGGACACCGAGCACCTCCTACCCCCACCACCAAATACTCCACCGCAGTAATTTCAGGATAAGTGACTGCTGCCATCACCCTTGGATACAACTACCTTTATTTTCCTGCTAATCTCCCCTAAGTGGGGCTGGTTGGAGCCTTGAGTGGTGGCTTGACACTGATGTTTGCAGCCTTATCCCTCAGCCAGGTTATCTTGAGGCAGCCGGACTCTTACCGAGGGATGTAGTGGGTCTTGCAGTTCTCCACGTGGTATTTTGTACACAAAGTCCTGGAGACAAACTGGCATTAGAGAGGGTACAATGCAGCGGGGCTCTTGTTTTATAAATCCCATCAGTTTGTCTGAGCTTCACCTGTGTTTAGAAATTGAGGCAGAGCAGCTGTGAGACTCCCCCAAACACCAGTGCTTGTTTTCATGTCGAATCTGAAGTGCAAACAGCTCCCATGTCAAAGTGACAGCATCTCCCCGGGGTGCTCCTCACAGCGGGCAGGTCTCCCCGGTGCTCTCAGCGTGCCAGGTGGCTGCAGACCTCAGCAGCTGTCCCTGCTGCAGCCGAGGTCCTGAGTGGCTGTACCTGCCCACACACACCTCCATACACCTCTGCTGCCCACATACGTGCTGTGGAGCACGTCAGGAGTTTGGTACATTTACAGCATAGTTTTTCTCACTGAGAATGCTGACTGCATTTTCTGCCACTGTTTCACCTGGGCACAGTCCTGCAATTCTATTGATTTAGGCCCCAACCCAGCACATTTGAAAATGTCATTACATTTAACATTTGATTAATTTAATTTCAGTAAAACTAAATTAATTTCCCAATTTTACAGCCTTAAAGCTGTACATCCACATGAAGGGTGGATGGGTTGCAATCTAACAGATGCACAACTTCTTGGGGTTGAGAATAGACCTCCACCCATCAGCATTTTAAAATTTGAATGTTACACTGCTAAGCCTCTGGGTTTTCCGTTAATCAAAATTCACCAAATCACTCTAGAACTGGATCCCTATCAGTCCATCAGGTGCCACAGGACACTCGTTACGAGCAAAAGCACTTCCGTTGTTCATGTTGAACTGAACAACCAGGTTCCTCTTCTTCAATGTCATGTGGAGATGGGAAAGCCAAGTGTCATTTAAGTAGTGTCAGCATCCCATTGTGGGGTTCAGACCCCATTCATGGGGTGCACTCATGGTGATGCATGATGCACACACCTGCATCACTCAAGTCCATGGGACTGGTCAGAGCATGAAGCAATATGCAGCATATTGAGAGGAAATATGATCAGTCCCCATGTGGCATCCCAATTCCCTCTTTCCTCCCACGTTCAAGAAAACTCAAGTGCTGACTTCTCACAGCCAGGCAGGTGTTGGGTCTGATGTTTCTGATCCACATTCTGTTTTGACTCCAAGAGATGGATCTCCACAGGTTTCATTGGATATGTGTAGACCACAGGGTATTTCAACACCCTAGGCAGGGGTGCAGCCAGCCCCCATTTAAATGCAGATGCTTTAAGAATAATTATCAATTGCTCAAACTCTATGTGAAGCAGCAGCAGTACGGAGCTGGAACATGCAGGGAAGGTGGCAGTGCAGGCAATCCTGAGGACACCAGCAACTGCCTTTCAGCTCTCACATTTATAAATAATTTATTTCCAGCCACCTGTGCCCGGAATAACAATTTTCTGCCCGAAATCTACAAGCTGGTGCTGGGAGCCTGTCAGGGACTCGCTTTCCGGGGACCCTCTCGACCTGTTGGGAAGGGGTCCGGGTCTCCAGAGGGGCAGCTCTGAAGGGATGTGCCCCTAGTGGGAAGAGGCACGAGAAACAAACACAGGAGCATCCGTTCAGCTGATCGCATTAGGGCTTCTCTCTGCGGCTGCTGCCACTCAGCTCTCCGCCGATGCAGCCATCCGTGCCTTTGGACAAACACCCAGGCAGAGGGAATGGGTAGGTCTGGAAACGTCGGCAGCTGCAGAAGGCTGCAGAGCTCTGCTGCGAGGCAGCCTTAGAGGAGAGGCTGCTTCCCCGGGCAGGGCAGCGTTATGAAACACGAGCGCACTGGCTGCGCTTGAGGATTCCGGCAGCGCAGCGGCCGCCGCTCCCACCCCGCCGGGCCGAGGCCATGGAGCGGCTCCCTCCGGCCGGCCCCCGCAGGGCGCAGGACCCCGGCGCCCCGGCCCGCTGAGCCGCAGGGACCCCGCAGGGCGCAGGGACCCCTCGAGGGACACGGCGGAGCGGTGAGCGGGGCCGGGCGGGCTCCGGCTGGGGCAGCGGGAGGGAGCGGAGCGCCGCAGACCCGGGCTCGGCACCGAGCGGGGCGCGCAGGATTACGGCTCCGCTGGAAGCGGGAGGCGGCGGAGGGATTAGTAGGGAAGGGCAGAGGGAGCAGGATTTATCAGCTTTTCAGATATGCATTACGGCCTTCTGTAATATTTCACTGGATTGCACAGGACTTTGCCTGGCTACAACAGGGGCTCCTCAGCCACGGAAGAGAGGTGAGGTTTTTCCTCTTTTTCTTACACCGTTCAGTATCTGCCTCTGTGAGCCGTGTGCCAGCTGGCCTGGGCACGAGCAATAACTGGACAACTTTTTCGAGGCTGAGGTATCAGCATTCATTGCAATCTCAATGACTATTTGTTTCACTAAATTAATCCACAGCATCTAAGTCAAGGGGCTTAGCGGCATTATTTACAAAGACTGCAGGTTGCTCTCGAGATGCCCTTCCCCAAGCATCCATGGAACATTACACTTGAAAAGTCAGCAATGGATACTGCAAGTGTGTGTGTGTGTCACAGGCTAGTGAGGCAGGCTGGAATGTTCAGCTTCTCCCATCAGTTTCTGGAGCATCACTGTGCTGAATAAATAGACTCCATCAATGTTTATAGGTGAATGTTGCAGGAATTCAGATATTGAAGGGTTTATGAAAGACATTTCTAAAACACCTATGATTAAGTTACAGAGCTGTGTGTAATTTTAATTCTAGTAATTTCCTTGTACACAGGGAAAGATCTCATCTGTCGACCCTGTGGGCTAAGGCAAACATAAATATATGGTACATTTGTTACCACATTCTTGTGCAAAACTTCAACCACAGACCACATAGGAGCTTTTGGAAACCGCAGATAGAGCATTATTTGCTGGGTGGTTTGTCGCTTAATACCTAAGAACATACATCATTCATGAATGTTTTATTGTTGATTAAATACTTTTGAGATACAGTAATAGTTTGCTGAAAGCTTTCAGTTTATCAGAGAATGGTGACAGCAGAATGTATGCTACCTCTGGAGCACACATCACTCTGTTTACAGAATGCACACACATGGATGTGGATGCACATGTACCCCTGAAATGTGGGTATGCATGTGTCTGCATGCATCTCTTCCATACTGGCATGGAATTAGTCCTGCTGATTACTGCATTATGACTTCAGCTAGGTAAAAAGTGTGGGATTAATGGAGAAATACAACAGTGTGATCTCTGCTCAAGCTGTCCCTGAGCACTTTCCAAGTCAGCACTCTCACAATAAGCCTTGCTGGACCATCTGCCTCCCACAGGCTCCTTTCCATCCCCCACCTCAAAATCACCAAAAACGTTATTGTCTGGATTTACACCTATGTACGCTAAAAAATTGGTCTTAAAAAGCTGAATATCTGGTGAAAGTGCCAGTAGGAAAGGATTTGCACAAGTTAGTGCCACCTTCTCAAGCCTCAGGCTACAGCTCTGCTCTGTGGGATTGCCTTTGCCTTCCAAAGCTGAATTATCTGTTTCTGTAAAGCACTTCCTCTATTGAATAAAGAGGATATAACATATATTTTAAATTTGTGTTACTTTCAACTTGATTTGACCAGTTAATGTACTATAGAGTTTTTCACCATCTTTCTACTAACTCCACATAAAGATTTTTTTCTTGTTTGTCACAGTTCGGTGTTATTTAAAGGTTTTAACACAATCTCACCATCAAAGGTAATTTTGCAATCTGATTGCATCTTGTAGCAAGCCCACATGTAGCAAGCCATAGTAAACTCGCTGGAGAGCCCTCTCAAGCTGCAAGACTTGTCACCACAGCATGTGGAGAAATTTGTGCGCTTCTACCTAATTTCCAGCTTGTTGGCAGACCTCCCTGTTGGAGACGTGTGGGGTCAGCACAGTCACATCCTCTAGCAAGGAAAACTTTGTAAATTGTAAGACGTGCTTAGAGTTTCTCAGAAAGATTGGAATAAAGGGAACTGCAAACAGTTGAGAGAGTCCCAACATAAAATCTGTGGCTTAAGAGTTTTACTTCCTATATGCATTCACACAATTTGATATTTGTCTTGACTTTCCAAAACACTGAGAAAATGGCAGCGTGTATCCAAGGAAAAGGCTGCAAGACAGAATCCTTCAGCTGAGTCCTGAGTTCATTTGTCCTCAAAGAAAGCTGACAAAAGAAAGGAGAGACATGGAAGAGGGATGGATTTTTCTAAAAATAGTAATCATGAGTCCAATTCCCTTCAGTTTACAACAGGAAACATCATCTTTCTTCCTTGCCAACAACTCTGAATTTGCAAAATCCTGCTGGTCTTTAGACAAGGACCAACTCTTGATGACCTGCAGCTGTCAATGGAGCACTGACCTGAGCTTCTGCACAGAGCACACATCAAGGGACAGTTCTCAGTTAAGCAACCCTTCACCTGCAAGTTTGGGGCTGTTTTTCAGTGTCTTCAGCCTTTACCAGCATTCATGGCATCACTGAAAATATTCAGTTTTCCCTTAAAAATTCTGTAAATGCTCCTTCAGCTAGGAGAGTAGAATTGCCAAGAACTTTATCATGTTACTTTTATTTTTCTCTACAAATACATTAATGCAGCTGCCTAGTGTGATATCCTCTGTCAGATTTTGTGAGTTCCTTTTGGAAGCAAGGTTCTGATCTGCTTTTCCTTATAGCAACTCTTTTGGTGGCAAGAGATCCTTTCCCTGCTGAAGTCCCAGCACCCTGTAGATCTGTGCTTCCACTCTCCATGCCCAAAGCTGATAATTTCCAGTGCTAATTATTGCCCCTTTTTTCAGTGCAGTGTTAACTCTTTCATTGCCGTCTTCACCTAGAGGTCTCCTCGGCCATTTAACCATTCTCACTGCCCATCAATTATCCATCATTGTCTTTTCAATTGTAATTTTATGATTTTACTAACAACTTCAAATCCTTACGGTCCTAAGCCCCCTTTGGCTGTGAGAACTGATAAACAGGGATAGAAGACTTGCTTTCTTCCATTTCACTCCATTCATTTTAGGTGAAACATGCATGAAAAAGACAAATGCCGCATTTTCTATTACAGATACTAGTTCTTTCCTCCTTAGTCTTTCCTTTTAAATATCATAATCAGAAGTGATGCACTTTGGCTCTTTTAGGCATACTTTGATGATATTGCAATATGCAGTTTATGGAAAAATCAAATTACAGTTTTTATTTCAGCAGCACTTCGCTATTTCCCCACTAAAAAGCAACATTTAATTTTTGAGTTGCACATTTGCAGCAGTGGTTGTGGGCGGAGAGTCTGCTTATTTATTTGGTTGGGTTTTACTATAATGTACTGTCATGGCAACTGCTCTAAGGGTGAGTGCATCTGGAGGTAATTCGTACACATCATGTTGAATGCAGCAAAATTACCTTGTACCATTTAAACTTTTTCAACCACTGGGCAAGGTTACCCCTTTGAGACTCTGGAGCAGCTTCTTCTTACTAAACAAACAAATACATAAACTTGACAGAGCACTAGGAACAATGCCAAGCATTTCTTGATGTTTGGATGCAGAGCCTGCTGCACAGTAAATTTAGGTCCAATACCCTGGGTGTTTTCCCCAGTTCTGCTGATGCACAGCAAGCTTTCTCTCCTGTTCATGTGGAGGCAGAACACTGTGCCCAGCCCAGGTGCTGTTTGGGCAGGCATTGGCCAGACTAGTGTCCCTTGGCTCCAGGAGGCATTGCCATGTGCTGCCCAGGCAAGTGCCAGATCCTCTCATCCTGGCATTGATGTGGCCTCCAGCTGTTTCTTTTTTTCATCACTGCAAGCATGGAGAAACTATCAAAATCCACTCACCAACCACACAAGTGGCATTAAAAGGGACTAAATTGGGCCAGTGACACAGTTTCAGGCATAACATTCCTGACCTTTGCTACATGGTCTTGATGGCCCTTCTCCAGCCAAGATGCAGGCACTGCTTGATGAGACAGAAAGCTCCAGCTGTCCCAGCATGGCCTCTCCAACACCAGGAACACGGAGGCATCTGAGAAATTGGGCTTGAAGCATTTCTCTCAGTGAATAAACCAAAAGAGCTGTGAAACCCTAAATTACAGCTGGGTGGAAATGACTGCAAATCTGATATATTTATCTAGCTTTATCTTTCTGATGGGTGGGGGGGGAAATCTTAAACCTTTTGAACTGCTGCGTGACCGCAGCCGTTGCCATCTCGCCGCCGAGGGTTTGCAGCAGCTGCACTGGGCAGGGCTGCCTTGGGCTGAGAGCCTGGCCACCGAGGCACGTGGGCACCTGCCCTGCTGACCCAGCCTCACCTCCAGGTGCTGCACGGAGCTTGGGCATCCCAGTCCGAATCTCAGGTGGCCGATACCTGCACACTGCTTGCTTTCAGATCACACAGCCTCCACTGGGAACAGCTCAAGTTTACAGTAGCCCCATGGCAGGAACAGCTAGTGAATCAAATCCCACCTATGCTCATAGACAATATTTCTTCAGATGAATTAGTGCAGTAACATCCTGCAGGATCTAATTATGGCTAATTTTCCATTCATTTGTCTCGATACATCTGACCCTTTTACTGCAATTCTTGAGCACTCACAACATTGATCAGAGATTTAACTCTAAGGGTCAGCTCTTTAGCTGGTGTAAATCAATGCATTTTCTTTGGCTTTGGAGCTGATCCGAAGGGAGGTGTGTAACTTCTGCTGTAGAGAGAGCAGTCAGAATTCACTGAAGATGCTACTGAAGAAGCCTGGCAGTGTTTCACAACTGCTCGTGCTCACCAGCCCTTGGAAAAAGAGTAGCAATCAGCACACTGAATACTTCTGGATATTACTCAGTCCTCTACAATTAAAATCAGCATACATGTACTTAAAAAAAATACCAGTAATAAAAGCACCTAAATCAGGTCTTCAAGATCATCTGAATTGTAAGATTTGAGACAGAGACTCCTGGATTGTGACACCTCATTTAGGAATTGAGGATAAAAGGTCACACAAAAGGAATTCAGGCTCAACTGACAAAAGATTTAACTGAGCCTTAATTTATTTTTGTCCTAGAAGTTTTGGATCTTTGGTTTGGTTGCTATCTAAGACAGAAAGAATTTGCACAACCAAATGAAAAAGGGAATGGGTGGAGACTAAATTGGTAACATTTATTTAGTAAAGCAGCATAAGTGAGCATCCACAAGACTTTCAATCAACAACTGAAACAAGAAACAGTGAGCAGATGTTCATTGCCAGGACTGCAGAATTCAGGAGGGTGCCCCAACTGCAAGCTAAGCAAAAGTCATAATATTTTCTTTTCTGGAAAACATTGCAACTTTTCTCAACACTTGCCTGGCTCCACAGAGAAAGGATAGACTGGGAAAACAGGAATTTATGGGGAGATGCCAGCTTTTATTTGCCACGGGAGGTTAAAGGTTCCCTAGAGTACAGAGTAGCTTTTCTTGCCCAGACAATCCCATCGTGGTACACATCAGCACAAGTAAAGCTGCAAAGCTCAGCAACAGTCAAGAGAGATCTGCTGAACTTGAGCTGAATTTTTTTCAAACATTCACTAGTTTTTCTCCACACGCATTCCCACATCAACAATTGGCAATATGAATCCACTAGAAAAAGAAAAAGCAGGATCTCTGGTTTCTGTTAAAACAACACACACAGAAACCCCAAATATCCTTCCAACATAAAGCTCAGTTTCTTTGTGCTGCACAGAGATTAATAATTATTATCTTATCTATTGTGAGTTGATGCAATTTCTTTTTGCCTCCCACACACCCACACTTCTGTTTCCTTCTGATCTTCATTTGTAGCTGAGCTACTGTTTAGCTGAAAGGAAGGAATTTGGTAATACCTCCCTAAAAAGATGCCTGTTCATCCAGTGACAAAGGATGGAGATGTTGGCTATTGATAAAAGAAAATAAAGAACTTATTTTCCAAACATCCCAAGAGAAATAACCTCATCATTAAGGTATTGGTTTTACATGCCAACTTAAAAGAGAAAAGAAAAAAGTCTGAAGATCTGAAACTCACATGAGCTCAATCATTCTCATTTGACTGTAGTTCTCAACGTGCATAATTATAAACAACAGATGGAGAAATGCTCAGATAAAGCCAAAAGGGGTGGGTGGGGGAAAGTCACCCTGATGGTGGATGTTTTCAATTTGGATGTGAACCAGCCTTACACCCTTTGGTCTTTCAGGTTTCAGCATCGGCTGTTCGGCAGCTCGGCAGGGCATGATGAAGGCATCGCCCCAGGAGCCCCCGGAGCCCCTGGGCCAGCCAGGCTCCTGAGGCTGGCAGCAGTGACACAGCAGACTGGTCTCTGCTGCAGCCAGCTGGGAAGAAGCTTTTCATCACGAGAAGGAACCGAAGTGATGGGCTGAACTTATGGGAGGAATGAGTGTCTGGCCAGGCGAAGATTTGGAGGCCTGTTGGGAAGCGTGAAGGGCCAGTTTCAGTAAGGGCATGGCCAAAGCTTTCTTCAGGCTACAGAAGTTTCTCCGTCGGATCCAGTTTCTGCTCTTCTTCCTCACAGCAGCTTACCTGATGGCCGGCAGCCTCTTGTTACTGCAGCGGACCCGCTTGGTTCTCCAGCAAGGTTCGCGTGGGACCCCCACTAACCAGGCCCTGCCCGTGCTGGAGGAGATGAGCAGGGTTGGGATCATGGAGCCCAGGAGCCTGCAGAGCCCCCGCCCCGGCCCCAGGCTGCTGGTGGGCATGGATGCGCTGCAGGAGCCGGCCCTGGACCAGCGGCACGGCCCGCACTGGCTCGTGTCCCGCAACTCGGAGCTCAGGCAGCTGAGGAGAAGGTGGTTTCACAGGTTCCCCAGCGACCAGGAACCCCTGCAGACAGCAGGATTTAAAGCAATGAAGCACACTGCTGAACACAAAGGTAAGGGACGGACCCTGCCCATTTACACACGTAGCCTGCACGTTGCTGACCCCAGGGAGACACAGGTGAGCATCACACCCCCCTGCGGGTCTGCCTTCCTCCCTGCTCATCAGCACTTTCAGAACAGTTCTGAGGCATATGCCTAGGCCAAAGTACAAAGGATCCATGCTGGATAACTGCTGTGCCCTCACTGCAGCAGCAAAGTATTGAGTTATAATCTTTGATGCTTTTCCTTTTAGAAGAACTAGTTGTTCTTCGAGATGTTTCACTGATAATAAAACAGGAATGGGATCTGGATGACTAGACACCACATTTCAGAACTGCTTTTTAGTTTGTTGAATTAATTTGCCCAAAAAAAAGAGCACAAAATCCCATAAAATGGGTGCCACATCATACTACTTACTGAGGGAATTGTCAGAAATGGGAATGAGAAGGTGATAGTGGTGGGAGATGAGTCATGCCGTGTGAGTCAGGCAAACTGAGCCGCTGGAGTTACCTGAAGCTCCAAGCTGGAGCTGCTCCACAGATGCTTCAGAGCGCCCTGTTGGTGGCAGGGGAGAGACTGAGAGCTGCTCAGCCAGGGCCTTCCTGAGGTTCTAGCTACTGATGAGAGGAGCCAGAAGGACTATTTATTTGTATATCTCACCATATTGAACTGTAGATTAAAATATACATCATTTGAATATGTGATTGAACATGAAGGGACATTATTAATAATATTGTTAACAAGCATTGGAATGCCTTTGAAGGTAATTAATTAAAACTTAACTACCTACATAGAGCATGTTATCTTCTCCAATTCATTTCTAGTAAACGTAGAGGCTTGTTATTTCATTATGGATCCCTTTCAAGACCTAATGAACTCCTCCATGCTTATAATGCTTAATGATGTTTCAGTGATGCCCTGTGGTTCCTTCTTAGTAGAGCAGCGCTGCCTGACTTTGGAGGCTGGGCTCGTGCACCCCTCATGGGTGCCATCCTAATAAGGCTGTGGTGGCTCCAAGGCAGTGCTGCTCTGCCCCGGGGGCTGCTAGCCAGCCCTTCAAAGGCTTCCCCAGGTAGACCCTTAACCCAAGCCACAAACAATGGCATACCCCCAGCCTGTTGTGAACCTCCCACTCACTTTGCCTCACTCTGTCTCCACCGAGGAGCACGCGGCCTTTGGTGAGAAAATCGAAGTCCTTTTTTCCTCCAGGTCAGGCTATCTCACCTGCTGACATTGCAAGCGGCTCAGGGTAGGGACCACACTTTTCCTGACAGAGACACTGACAAACGCTGTTAGCACAGCTGTGAGAGTTTTCTATTCTGACTGCTCCCAGTGGGTGGAGTTTTGCAGTTTCCAGCGCCGGTTCTGCCGTTGAACAGGATGCAGAGGTGACAGGGACTGTATCGCTGACATGACACGCTGCTCTGAGGCTGTGGCACCTCCGTGACTCATTCATGGGAGGATGCGAATGAGAAATTGCTGCCAGGCTGGAGTGCCTTGGAGGGACACAGGAGGAGGGGACAGGGGCCTGGCCTGCCTAGGACTCCCCATCAGGCTCTTCAGCCCCACATCCTCACTTTCCTGCTGCTACAGGTTTGAGACAGAGTACCCAAGTCAAAATTCTCCACTAAAATGTGGAGCATCTTTGTTGCAAGTGTGTGACTCCCACCTCCTTAATAGTGTGCTGGGGGTGTGTATTCACAGCTTGTGAATTTTCTAATTACACGTTGGCAAGTTACCATGTGCAGGTCTTTGAATCTACAGTTGTGTTTGTAATATTTAAATGTTTGATTTATTATTCCTGGCTCCAAAATCCCTGGTGGAGCAACTCAAACTTCTGTTTTCTCGAAGATTAGTTAATATAATGTTTTTTAGTTTCATTTTTCACCATATATCCTTTTCTTGTCCACATTATTTAATGTGTGCTTATATTATTTAATTTCCCTGTCTTAACATCTCAATGTTGTTATTTCTAAAATAAAATTTCCTTTTTTCCTTCATATTTTGATTATAAAATGTACTTATAGACATACATTTGCTGTATAATAGTAGGACTCCACATCATCATTCTAATTGTATATTTAAAAAATGAACTGGATTTTTACAGTATTTTGTTCATGACAACAAAAATTAGGCTGAGCACTGAATGCAGTCTAAGAAACATTTATCATTCCTATGCTAAGTAAAGCAAGACATATTTGAAGAGATTCCTTTGCACCAGAGAGGAGATAGCTCAGTGTGATGGTTACATTGTGCTGCCTAGTTAAAAGTGAATTTATCTTTCCATTACAGCTTTAATGTAACTCTCTATATCCAAAGAAAATTGATTTTCTTAATATTTCTCTTGCACCATCTCATTATCAGCTAGAGATTTTAAAGAACACTTGGGAGAAATCCAAGAGGATTTCTGGAAGTTTTTAGCATTTGAAGGCTACATTCTCCTGTCCTTTAGAGAAGTGCTGTGTTTTGTCACCCAAAGTGCTGTGTTTTGTCACTGGATAAGGCTGGGATGGGTTTTTCCCTTACATCCCATATGTGTTGCCTAACCCTGGTCTTGTATGCACACAGGCACCTACATGGGCTGCTTCACTCATGATTCGAGGGAGAGGACACTGAAGGGAGCTGTCTTTTATGACTTAAGAAAAATGACAGTAGCTCACTGTCAAGAAGCTTGTGCTGAGCGGTGAGTGGTATTTTTTCACTGCAAGTTTTCTCTTTTTTGACAATAAGTGGAACTGAATTTGAAATGGGAAAAGCATTCCTATGTTAAACACACAGCATCTATGAAAGCAGTGATTATCTCATACCTTCAGGCACAGCATAGCTCTGCTTCTCTGCTTGAAGCAGACTGCTGCACTGCTGTCTATTCTCTATGGCACCATGGCTACTTACATTATATTGTCTTTTGTCCTGGTCAAAAATGCCTGGTTAAATAGTCTTTGTAAGATACCTGTCTTTTGATAGATATTGGTCTCAGCCCATATCTCGTTGAGGGGCTGCCCCTGCTGAGGGGGCCGCGCTGTCTCCAGGATGGACTCAGCCCCAGAACAGGAGCACAGGCTGCATGCAGGGACGTGGGGACAGGTTCGTCCCTTCCTCGGGTACAGCCTGGGGAGCAGACGGGCCCCTCTGTGACAGTGGCTGGTGTTTCTCCTCGCAGAGCTTACAGCTACGCGGGCCTGGCATACGGAGCAGAGTGCTACTGCGGGAACACGCTGCCAGCTGCCGCCGCCAGGCCCGAGGAGTGCAGCAGCGAGTGCAAGGGGGAGAGGGGCTCAGTGTGCGGCGGCGTGGACCGGCTCTCAGTGTACAGCGCGGAGCAGCTGCGGGCAGCAGCCGGCCCACGTAAGTGTGCGTGTGGCCGCACAGGGGGGCCACCAGGCAGACCTGTCACGGCCGGGCCGAGTACCGGGGCTGTCCCCGCTGCTTGTCTCGCTCCGTTTGTCACCGGAGTTTGAAGCGGCAAAGGACGAAGGTGCCCGAAGGGCACAATGTCCATTTGCTGCTTGTCTGGTCCCTGGCTCCTCCCCACAATATCAGCGCTGCTCACCACCCCAGAGCAGGGACACGTGCCTGGCACGCTGCCTTGGGGCTGCCACCGATGAGGTTCCTGTCGCCAGGGAGGAAAGTCAACACAGTGCAGAGTGACTGCAACAAAAGCAAAATTTCAGCTGAAAAAAACCCACTCTTTGGTAACTGCTGAAGGGGTACAAACACAGGTGTGTTTAAGAAATAGCCTTGGAAGAGGTGCCCTGTAAGAGGAGGGCAGAAAATTACTCAGATCAAGACCACCCTATGCTCAGGTGATTCTAAACAAAATGAGTAATATGTGACTGCAAAGAATAAGTGGATGTCAGAAAGAGCCACATCAATCCCTTTCCCGAGAGAAATGAGACCAGAGTTTTGTTTTTCCATGGAGTTCTGTTTCAGCAGGAGTTGGGAATTTTGTTCAATCTTTAGATAATCCATCGATACCCCATCATTCAGTTAGCTTCCATGGGGGACCCAATGGATAAACCTTTAGGCAAACACAAAGCGCATACGAGACCTAAGCTGCTGATCACTCTTTGCAATTGGCAAGCTCACAAGACTTTATGGATGTTATTTGCTGAGAAGAAGCACCAAGACATTAGGTTGTGTCAGTATTGATGGTCCTTCATTTCTTCTTAAAGACAAGTCAAGGTTTGTACAATAATCCAACCAGCTACATATAAATTATATATCAAAGGTACACAGACCTAAATTGCTACTGTCAGACTGACAGGCATGTTGGCAGGTTTCCCAGGACACGCATCACTGTTTAAACCTCCAGTATGAAATATATATGCACATTCCTCAGGAAAAGACAGCATTTAATTTATTTTTAAAGTATTAATGAATTACTCCTCAAATTAGTCTAGCCTGAAGCTAGAGTTGTAATTTTCTTGCCCTTAGAAATACCTGATAGTTGTCTGTTTGAAGAATCCCCCTGACACAAACCAGCTGAGAGGCCAACAGAAGTATTAATCACAATGAACAAGTATGCTAGAAAGTAACTCAGAGACTGTAAAGGCCCCCATGATTTACGCTGTGTACTGTAGAGCACAGACCTCACATAAGTCTTTTATACGGAGCAAATTCAGTGACATCTCCACTTAAACTTTCCCAGACAGGGAAGGCTTGCTGTCTCCCCTCTGTCTCCCTCCCTGTGCCCACCGGTTCCCCGCACACCCTGACTCCTGCCCCCATGCCATGGTAAGGAAGCCTAGAGCGTGCAGCTGTGGCAGCCAGGGTGGCCAGGGTGGCTGTGGTGGCCAGGGTGGCTGTGCCTCAGGGTGTCCTTCCCCCCAAAAAAGTGGGCAGACCACACAGACCCGGATGTTTCCAGTGTAATGCATGGCTGCGTCCTGCTCCCTCCTCATGCTAGTGTAGGCAGGTCAAGCTTTCTTCCTGACCACTGGGAAACTCTAAAACATGTTTGTAAACATTTTGTTTCAGGAATTATGTATCAGTGTGAGATTTAGTGGAATACCTTTCAAGAACATTCTGATAAGTCCAAACACTCTTTTTATTCTTTGTTTCCATGCTCAAAGGGACCTGGTCCTAAGTAGGCTTCCTTTCAGCTTGGGTGGAGTTATTTTATTTTCACATCACGTGTCATCTCAGAGATCCAGCTCTGCTTCTAGTAAATTATCTGAATAGTTACAAGAACTAAATTTAAGCAGCTTCTCCTTAGATTGCTTTAGACTCTTGTTAGAGAGTCTGGCCTTTTCTGCCAAGAAATTAATGCAGAACCAATTGTTTTTTTCATAACTGCACCACTTCTCTCCTGTCATTCAACTCACTTCCCACATCAGTTCTGGCAGTGCCGTTTAAGGGAGCAACTGCAATAGTGCCAAGCTCTGTGGTGTTTCTACAGAAGCAGGTGAAATCTGAGGCTGGTGCTGAAGACACAGAGGAAGCTGATCTCCCTGAGCAGTTGACAAAAGCCCAGTTTAGAGTCTGAAAGGCTGCAGCAAACTCCCTTGGCCCGAAAAGGCATGGGAGCAGAGGGGCAGATGAAGAGGAGGGGTTTTCAGGAGTCATTTACGTTCCTTTCCTTTTCTGATGCAGAAGCTTGGTAGATTTTTATCAGGGCTTTTAACTCATTGAGGGGAAAGCAGGTCTTCAGAGGAAACCACGACCTGCAAACAATAGCAATGCCCTCCGCTGGTGGAATTAAACTCGGTGCTGCAGCGCTGCTTCCCGTGGTTAGTACAAAGATAAAGGCATGTGCTCCTTTCAGTACCACACAATTTGCAACACGTTTTTCTAGTGTATATTATAGTTTCTATTATTTCTGCAGCCTTTATAATATGAAATTTATTTTATTATTTCTAGCTTCTGAACCTAATATTATTCTTTGTGAAAGACGCAGGATACTATGGACATCATTTTCTTAAGAGAAATCTATTTCATATCCCCGCAGGAAGGAATGTTATCTATCGAGGATGTTTTAGAGCTCCAGAAAATTTAACAGACACCTTTCCAGCCTCATTGATACAGTCCAATTTGACGGTGGAGATGTGCTCTGAATTTTGCTCCAAGAAAGTAAGAACAGTTCTCATTTCACATCCTTTCTTTTATCGTTATTTTAATTTCTAATCTACTGAGGGAAGGACAGAGATTAGTGCCTTAGAGCTTTGAATTTGCAAATGAGTTTCTAAAGGACAAAACTCATCAAAGTAAATACCCAGTGATGCATCTGGTCCAACTGCTGGAGTGGGGATGGCGGGAGGGAAAGTCGGAGTGGTGCCACCAGACATGATACAGAGGCAAGCTGCTCTAAGTAATGAGTATCGACCGAGAGGAAATCGATACCTTTTCCGTGCCACACTCCAATCAAGCCCTGAGCCACATCTGCCCCCGGGGGAGGTGGCTGCAGCTCATGGAGAGACATGCTGCCAGAGGGTGGATGTGGGCTGGCAGCATCCGAAAAAAAGCTCTAGTGCCCTCCAAGGGAGTCGGTTCCACTGAGGGAGCCATGCACAGGCCACGGGCAGGGCACCCTCTGCTGTAGTGGCTGTTGGTTCCCTTCCCTTCCTCCTCACTCTAATGGGGCTGGTTTTTTCTACACAGGGCTCACTAAATGGTCGGATTTTGCCTGCAGCCACATTCAGACTCATGCACCAAACTCAACGTTCAATTACTTTTTGCAACATCACAAAATTGATTAAAACTATTAGCTGGCTGATTACAATGCTTTGACCAGGACCCATGGCTTCAGTGCAATCTCCTCTCCCATGGAATAAGCAAATGGCCTCAGGTTGCACCAGGGGAGGTTTAGATTGGATATTAGAAAAAAGTTGAGCTTTCTCATGCAAAACCCACTCCAGGTTTCTCTCCTTCCTCACTCCTGTGCTGCCCAAGCCGTGGGAAGGTTGCGCAGGTGAGGGTCAGCCTGCCCTGGGGACAGACACTGCACCACTGGCACCCTGCACTGACCGCCTTCTGAAGATGCAGGAGTACAGAGGAGCAGTTATTTCCTTGTCTCACAGAACCTCCAGCATTACAGAAAAGTTCATCACTTGCAGAGGCCACTTGGCATGACCACTTTTATTCTAGGCTGTGTTTCAGGGCAGGGACACTTACTAATTTCTCAATCTGAGAAACATTGTTTCATTGTAAAGGAAAAAATTCTGTTTGCAGGCAAACCTAGAACTGTTTTGCCCTTGGATCAAATCTGTAAATAGTTTTTGACAATGTCATATCTCATTCGCTAGGTAAATGTTGGCTGTTGGGCACACACAGCACACGAGTTGCATTCGACTCCTTATCAGAGGATGAATGCATGGGAAAGAGCAAGAGATAAGCTGCTCAGCAGTCCTGTCACATGCTCCCAGACTCCAAAAGACTTTTAAAAGGCAAAAAGTGTTGACATGGAATAGATGGACTGGAACATTCTGCACTCAAATACTGCCTGAACTTCCTTCAGCCTTCTGCCTGCCCACACAGCCCTGTGCCACCAACAGAGCCCACAGGACTCTAAGGCAACCCAAATCTTTCTGTTAAACCTGAAAGTAGAAAACCTGAATTTTAGGGCCAGTAAGCAACTGCAAATTTCTTCAGCAAATATTTAGCACATTTCCCTCAAACTTGTTTTAATTTTTACCGCTATTAGCCCAGCAGCTGGGGTTTGGTACCCCACCACTACACAGCTTTGCAGCCTGTTACCCTTCCCTGGTAAGACTGGTACACCAAAACCTGAATTACTTTACATCAAATCAATTAAAAAACACTTCTTACAGACAATAGTTTTCCTTAGGAATTTATTCCTTGCAAACAAAACTAACTTCCTCATGATTGCACGCCTTAGTAGGCTTCCTATCTAGAAGCAAAGTGAATTTCAAAATTTACAAATAGGAAGACAGTAACAGGGAAGTAGCATGAGCTTTAGAGTGACAATGCTTTGATCTTGACAGTGGCCTTGTGAAGATTTATTTTCTTTGCATGGCAGCATCGTTCCCTGCAGGCTGTTGACGCCATGGCATTTGCACACTGATCTGTTTTCCCTCTTTTGCAGGAGTTCCCCTTGGCAGTGATCCGAGGGCAGGAATGTTACTGTGGATACCCCACCAGGCGCTTCCCGCTGCGCGAGGGCACGGATGGGCGGCGCTGCAGCGGGCCCCACAATGTCAGCAGCGCTGCTGGGGGAGAGTACTGCCTGGTCTATCAGACACCTGTGCAAGGTACAAGCTCCAGCCTCACTGTGCCAGGGCCACTGCTGCTGGAAACAGCCCCTCTGCCCCTTCTGCAGTGGGTAAAAGTGATCTCATTTACAGCAGTCTGAGCCACAATAGTGGGTATCACCATACGGGCAAGAGTTTAGGAAACAGTCTTTCTCTAAATTCCCCTCTTGCAATCATGGTCATGAAGATGCATCTTTCCATTCTCTCATTTCACAACACCTTTTAAGACAACTTGCTAGCAAGTACAATGGCTTGTTGCAGCTTTATCAAAAAAGCATTGCCTTACACAAAACCAGCAGAAACATCTTCGAGGATAATTTCTTTGGCCTCATACAGCTGAATTAATTAATTTTAGGAAGTAGCTGACTCATAACCAGACCAAATTCATACCCTATACTACTAAGAGAGAGAAAGAGGAAGTAATAAACTGTAATCAAGAGCTGTGTGTGTAATTATTAAAAAGCCACAATACTAACAATGAAGTATCTTCTCTCCTCACAGACACCCGCTGCACAGACAGAAAATTCTTAACCACTAAATCCAAAGTGTTTGTTGCTTTGTCAAGCTTTCCTGGAGCTGGGAACACATGGGCACGCCATCTGATAGAGCACGCCACGGGATACTACACAGGAAGTTATTACTTCGACGGAGCCCTCTACAACAAAGGTATCGGAGCCCAAGGGATGGGACACAGGCAGCGCTTCCAAAGCACAGAGCTTTGCTTATTGCCCTGTCATCCCTCTGCTTGAGCCAGCAGTGGCTGCTGCTGGGAGCATGTTGGTACAATTCAAACACGCCTGGCCCGAGCAGCCTCCCACAGTGCAGACAACAGCAGGGACAGCTCCAGCAGCACGCTGCTCTGACAGGCAGCTGCCAACAGAGCAGCAGCCAGGCTCTCCACTTGCAAATGGGCACACTGCCTGCACTGGTGCCCCATGCACACACTGCTCCCACCTGACAGGCTGGTCCAAAAGACCAGTTACCTAAACACAGTGGGTAAAACCCTTCGACAAACACGTAGGTTAAATTTTCAAACATTACTAATTATTCTGGGAGAACCGTATCCTGAGGCAGCAGAGGTTCAGCAAGTACCAAGCACTGGCCCTGTTAAAAGCTGCCTCGTTGCAGTGTTGGGGCTGAGGATGCCTCCCCCAGCAGAGGGATAGCCTGGCTGCTAGCATGTGCCCAGTATGGTGGCTGGGGCTCCAGCCACGGTTTAGCTGACTGGCACTGTCACACCAGCTTTACACCACTGTAGGGAATGATTTAGTGGGAAAAGGCACAGACATATAATAGGGCAAAATAGCCAACAATTCTGTCTTGTAAAACAGGTTTTAAAGGAGAAAAAGACCACTGGAGAAGTAGAAGGACCATCTGTGTGAAAACACATGAGAGTGGCAAGACAGAGATCGAAATGTTCGACTCGGCGATCCTTTTGATAAGGAACCCATACAAATCACTGATGGCAGAGTTCAACAGAAAATATGCTGGGCATCTGGGCTATGCCACTGACCGCAACTGGCAGAGCAAAGGTGAGCACTATCCCAACACAGGCAGGTTTGAAACCCATGTCCTCAGTGTGCTGGGAAGGGGGGACACACTAGGACCTGAATGAGTGTTGCTAACAAATTCAGTGGGACTTGAGTCCTACCACAGCTGAGATCAGTCCCAAAACCTCTGACACTTGCACAGTGGAAGCAGTGTGGTCGTGATGTACGTCCACCCCCAGAGGGGAGGGGAGTGCAGCACTATTGCCACAGGCACGTGGGAGCATCGCTGCACTGTTGGGCATAGAAAACATGTCCATGCACAATACTCAGGTGCACAGCCCATTTGCCAGGCTGAGGCAAAGAAAATTTGCCCCTACAGATTGTAATAAAGATGAGAAATCTAACTTTAGATTTGGAGGATCCAATGGAACGTAACATTTCATGACGGGTATTTTAGAGCGCTGCACAGGTGCTACTGCACTGCAGAAAAATAAGGATAACAGCAATAAGTGGACCTGAAATTCAGTGTCCACTGAACACATGAAAAGGCTTCAGAACCTGCCTGCCACACTTAGCATGTTTGACTGGCAACTGGATGGTGACTGCAATTTCCCCACTGGATACACTGCTGCTTTCAGACTCTGCAGCAGAAAAGCCCTTTGGCTTCCATTTCTCCTTGTACATATTTTAGGCATTATAGCTGTGGCTTGGCAGGGGGCTGGGGGAAAAACTGTCTTGTGTCACAGCACATTTCTTTCCCAAGCTGATGTATCACCTTTCATCAGTCACAACTCAAGACCTATTCATCAAAAACTGACAAAATAACCCCCAGAAAAAAGAAAAAGTCTGCTGGGAGTGGCTTTCCCATACTGCAAACTGCGAAGTGTTATATTTCAGCCACAAATGCTCTTTGTCCAGCCCAAAAGCTTTCACTGGGACTGTCTTGACTTCAGGAAATTAAATTATCAAAGAGAGCAAATAGAGAGCAAGGTATCATTAATGTCTAAAGCAAAGGAAAACTGCTGACATGCAGCATGGCTAACAGTGTCTCATTTTCCTGGTTTCCTGGTCATCCAGAGTGGCCGGATTTTGTGAACAGCTATGCCTCCTGGTGGGCCTCCCATGTCCTGGAGTGGCTGAAGTATGGGAAGCGCCTGCTCGTTGTCCATTATGAGGATCTGAAGCAGAGCCTCATCCCCAAGCTGAAGGAGATGGTGGAGTTTCTGAATGTGACAGTCACAGAGGACCGTCTGCTCTGTGTGGAGAACAACAGGGACGGGAATTTCAAGCGGTCTGGTGCTAAGCGAAAGAATTTTGAGCCATTCACCCAGGAAATGAAAGCTCTTATCAACAGTTACATCCTGACAGTGGATGAAGCCCTAAGGGGAAGAAACTTCTCAGGGCTGCCCAGGGAGTATGTGCCAAGATGATAGGCTGGTATCACACTGCTGTGGTTAAAAATGAAGTTGTATTTTTTTTTCTTTTCTTAAAAAAAAAAAACAGACAAAAAGCCCAAAAAAAAAAACCAACTCAAACAAACAAGAAAAAAAAAAGAAAAAAAATTTTTAAAAAGACCAGACCTCTTTAGCAGTTATGGCAAAGGTACTTGTGAAGGCTGCTGAGCAGTTCAGCAGTTGGGAATGCCTGGGTTTTGTCAGCCCCAAACCTGGCTCCAGAGGCATGGAGGAGACCCCAGAGGGGTGGCAGAGAAGGGAGTGCCACCTGTGCTAGGGGCTTGACACAGGTTTCTGCACCTCCATCTCTTCATCTGGAGAGTCACGGTGAGTCTAGGGGGACACCAGGGCCAAATGTCACCACGGTCAGTGCTCTTGGTTCTAGAAATGGCCAACTGGGAAGACCTGGAGAATAGGGGCAAAGGGGGTGAACCCCAGTCCTTCTGGCCCCAGCAGGGGTAGGATCACACCTCCTACCTCATCCCTGAAATCCCGGGAGGAACTCCAAGGCAGTCCAACATGGAAAACCACAGCTACTCAGAGCTGCCCTCTGGAGCCCCTCCAGCAGCCATACAGGTTTGATTTTTAACTCCTGCGGTCACCTCGGGGTTTGTTTGACCCTGCAGGGGTCTCTTGTGCTGTGGGGAGAGAACAGGGACGCCCAGGATGGCAGGGCAGCTGTCCCCATGATCCTGGGCCACTGGGCAGCTTGGAGGGGGTTAACCCATGTGGCCAAAGGGGCTGCCCTGCTGCAAGATGCTTCTGTTCATGTGAAGTAAAGGATTTCTTAAAAATTAGAGTGAAAATACTAATTTTAATAAAACAAGTTTATATAAAGGGAGCTGAACTTCCTTTGCCTGTGTATCATTGGTGCTTTGAAAACAATACAGGACATGGAGTGATATGGTATGATAACAAAATAATTTCCTCCCATGAAGCACAGTGGAGAGACCTTTCCAGGTCCATTCTGCACCGGTGGGGTGGGTTAGAAGCAAACTGCATTATCTGGAGCAGTTGCTGCAGTCACACAGTGACTGGATTATGAGTGCTTATGCCAAAGGCAAAACAGACAGTCACAGCCCTTGGATTTTTAGATGTGTCAGAAACTGCATTAACGTATAATACTTCTGAAATAAATCACTTAGTACCATCCTAGCAAAATTATACAGCTCATTTCATAGGAAAAAATTCAAGTCACAATGAATGAAAAACACAGAGAGGGAAGTGATTTAAAGGCAACACCTTGCTAATGACAAGAACATTTCTTTGACGAGTAAGGTTGTAAAGGAGTGGTCTGCAGTACAACTGCATCTTTCATGAAGCATCAAATATGCTGGAAAATAAACCAAATCTTCCATGCTGACCTGCCCTATTACAATGATATTCTGGAAAATTGTCAAACACACACAAACACACGCGTGTGTGGTTGCATGGGCAGCTGGTACCACATTCCCCACGCCAGGACCAGGAGGTCTGTCCCTGCCTGGAGTCTCCTGGAGCCTCTGCACTGCCTTGAGGGGCACAGGGCTGGGACCCCACCCTGCAGCAGGGAGGGCAGAGCTGGGACCCACCACCCCAGGGCATGGAGCACAGCTGCACCTGAGCCCCTGTGCTCTGGTGCAGGATTTCTGTTAAAATAATGTGCAGAACATTTGTTTTCTTAGGAGCACTCTTTTTTCCACAGTCACTCATTTAAATGGATTCCACTGTGCCTGTTTTATGCCTCTCTTTATTCCAGCAGAGACTAAATTAAGCTTTGAAGTTCCGTGAGAAATTCTAATGGCATTCAACTTCAATGCTATTGCCTGAATCCTGGGGAATTTAAAGAAAGGAGGAGAGCAACAGAAAAGAAACCACTCTTTTCTTGTTTTCTACAGCTTGATCCTGAAATGGCTGACTTTGAAAATAACCTTAGTGCCTAACTTTATGCATTATTCATATATACTAAAGCATATAAATACAGTTTTCAAAGGTTAAAATTAAACTCTTTTCCTGTACAGGTTACAATTATTTAATATTTCAACACAGCAACTTACATAATTAATATCAAGCAGCACATAGGGAGAAAAAGTGACCTAAAACAAGCATGAACTTTTCTCATCAGTATGGAACATCGACACATTACCCAGAAAACAGTCAGACTTACAAGTATGCATAAGGTCTTCCAAATAGGAGGGAAGAATTAAGCATTTTAATTTTGTGTAAAACTGTAGCTGCCACTTTGCCATTGACAAAGAATGAGGTCTGTCAAAATGTCTATTCGCAAGGAATTTCTTGGCATGGTGACAGTCTTGGGAGATCAAATAGTGGTATTATTCCAGTTTTCAGGGTAATAATGACCACGTAGTCAGAAATGGAAGATAAATTAAGGTGTATTCAATTATTACAACAAGACATAGGATGCACCTAGAGTGTACCTTACACACTGTGTGGGCTGATTTAAGCCTGTGCCCTCCCCTCGACAGAACTTTTGTACAGCTGTGAGCTTTTGCATAGCTGTGACAGCCCAGAGATGCAAATTCTGTGCTCTTTGGGCAGTGCCAAAGATATCATTTCACCCAGCACTGCCATGACTATATTTCCTGACTGCAGGATGAAGCAGGCCTGGGCTTTAAGCAAGTGCTCACTTCTTGTAATGTTCATTCAGAAAGGGAAAGACAACAACTTCTGCCTGTGACAACTTCTTCCCAACTACAAACAGGATTAATCCCAATTGCCAGGGACAGAAATCCTGTTAGGCTATCCAGCCTGGCTCTTTGGTAACACAGGACTCTCCCCCGGGCTTCTCGGTAATTATCTACTGCTTTGTTTAGTCTGTCTTCCAGTTCTGTGTTGATGCCCATACCTAGTACCTGAGCACCTCTCCAGTTATTTACATTGCTGAGGAAGATCAACACATTTCAAGAGCTCCTCAGTTCTCCATTCAGGCCACTCAAGGGTCAACTGTTAGATGCCAACAAGAGCACCCTTCATCCTCTTTCTGCTCTGTCAGAAACTGCCTATGAAAAAAGGCCATGTTCAAAGTGTCCCAAATTAAGAAAATAAACTTTGAAAAAACAAACAAGAAAAATTGCACCTGCCAGAGCAAGTTCATTGAAAAAGACTTGGTTTAATTCAGACTACCTCAGCTTTACAAACCGAGTTCATGGTTGGTTGGTTTTGAGTGACTGAAGGTAAACCAGCATCATTCCTGGGCCTGTTTTGTTCCTCAGACTATTTGCATACATGCACCCACAAATTTTCTCTTCAGCTCTCTTATGTGACAAGCAATATGGGAGAATAAAAAGGGTAAATAAATAAAATTTTCAAATTTCTTCTGGGTCACAAAACAAAATCTTCTGCTCACATCTACAGCAGCATCAAAATTAAGTTCAGAGCTTTTGGAAACATAGAGGTTTGTTACAAACGCTTAATCCACTTCTACCCACTCTCCATGCAATGAGGCACAACAAAATTATTTTCAATGTACTTTCTGCATTATTTCACCAGGGATTGTTAATGATGTTTAATTTGCTATTGTTGCAAATATATAGCTAATTATAATTAGACAGGAAAATGCAAACCATGCATTGACTGTCATTCTCCAGAGCTGTGTAAGGAAGACTTGTTTTACAGAACATCCTTTACCCAGGAGTGGCTCACTTCCCTCAAGTCAGAAAAGCTGAAATCCTTAATTTTAATCACTCACTACAAAACATATGCTAAGTGTAAATACATCCAAGTTGAAAATTGCTAAAGCACTAGCATATATGCAAAATACCTTTAATCAGAACAATGCAGAGGGGAACTTCCAAAACAACTGGTTTCCACAGCATTTTATCAAAACTTATATTGTTATTTGTAAATCGCTTTCAAAAATAAAAGCAGGCCTTCATCCCCAGTCTGGAGAAATAAAAGCTACATCCATTTCTGGTCAATCCTGCCAATTTTATCTGTACTAGGAGCACAATAAAACTATTTTTATAAAAAAGACCAGAATGAAAAGTAATTAACTTTTATTTATTAACTTAAACTTTTATTTAACTAATCTAAGAATTAATTAAAATAAAGATTTGCAGTCAGTTGTGAGCATCAACAAATGAACACAACATTATTCTAATAATGGCTTATTACATTATTTCTCTGCTGGAATGCAATATTGATTGGAAACCCTTGGGATGGAACAAATTGATTATTTGTGCAAATTTAACAAATGTTTACTTACAGATGCAAATGCTTATTGTTTAATTTGAAATAAGTCTATAGGAAAGTTCCAGATGCTGGCAAAGAAGGCCCAGTGCATCCACTGCTCTAAGCATTTACACCTGAGATTAATTAACCTGGGTCAGTTTCTCACTGTGCTCAGGTGTGACTCAGTCCAGCCCTTCCAGAGCCCACTGCCTGAACCTGGCTTCTACTGGCAGCCCCGGGAATCAGCTGTGCTGGGAAGCAGGGCTGGCACATCCCCCTGGGCTCCCACGCTCCTCAGGCTCCAGCATCTCCCTGCTCCAGCATCCCCCTGGGCTCCTGCATCCCCCTGGGCTCCAGCATCCCCCCGGCTCCAGCATCCCCCTGGGCTCCTGCATCTCCCTGCTCCAGCATCCCCCTGGCTCCCTCGCCTGCACAGCACCAGCCTGAAGCAGACCCAGGCCTTGCTGGGGTGTTGGAACACCCACCTCTGGTGTTCCACATTTCATGAGAGTCACCAGCAGTCCGCCCCACACAAATACTGAGCCACAGCTCTGCCTGCAGCCCTCCTTCGGGAAACTCCTGCCAAACTGCCAGGCAGGGGAAGGACCTCCAAGGCAGAAGTGCTCAGGCAGCGTTTGACTCGCGGCCCCAGCCGAGCAGGATGTGGGAGGGGAGCAGTGGAGGGAAATCCCGTGCCTGTAACGTGTCATTGCTTTGGCAGCACTTTGCTCACCCTGCTAGGGAGCTGTCATCTCCGTGACACTCCAGGGAGCCCTGAACGGCCAGCCAGCATTAGATCTTAATCAAAAATCCCCGCAGGCCTGAAAGGGGAGAGGTGTGTTCTGTCTCTGGGAGTGAATCTCACGAGCCATGGTACAGTATCACCTACCGGGAAGCAAATGGCACAGCTCTTCCTCTGAGATCAACCCCCGCTGAATTCACCTGAGCTTTGCCAAGCAGTTACATGGTTCAGGAGTCAGTCATCCTGCTGTTCTAGGGCTGCCAAGAACCATTGCTTTAGCTGGTAAAGGTTAGCATCATTCTGTTGACTTCTAACAGACTTCTTTTGGTTTATCAGCTGCTGAGGAACATCTCCTTCAGCCATTCAAGGTAATAAAAATGTTGTTTAAAACACTTATTGCAACTGATAAACTCCCCATGCAAGGAAACATTAAAAGCAAAAGTGCAAGTTGCAAGTCTGAAGAGATGCCTATTGCTATTTGTGCAGTAAAACAGACAAAGGAATCATCAAGTGAGTTGGTTTTCAATACAGGACAAAGAGAGGGGAAAATGCTGCTCTGAAGTAGCACAGAATTCAGGTTCTAATGATAATGAGATTAGCAAGATAAATGCAGTGTCCCAGTACTTCACTGCCTTTTCCCATCAGCAGAAGCTGCAGTTTTAGCCTCGCACTGGAGCAGGGTTACCAAATGGTTGGCAAAAACAGGAACGAATTTTAACACGGAAAAGCCTCAGATGTTAAAACTAAGGTCTATTAATATCCACAGGTTTCTATCTCTGTTGGGAGTAACAGTATCAGAACTCCCAAAACAACTCCCAGACTTCAGGAAGAAATTGTAATCATTCTGAAGAAAGAAATACTCTCAAACATCTGTCTGTGGGTCCAGAACAGTGAAAGGCAACTACAATATTAATAAAGAATATATCTTTGAGGCAAAAAGCAACAGAACTTATTTCACCCAAAACAATGACACGCCTCTTAAATTCAGCCCTTTTGCAGCTCTATAAAGTGCAATAATTGAAAGAGGGGGGGAAAGCTTAATGCTGATAGAAGATTTATTTCAGTGAGTAACAGCTTCTGACTTTTTGCAACTTGATAAAAAGGAAATGACCCATGGATCTATTTGTGCATTCTCCATTACCATTTCACATCACTTCCACTCAAAGCTTACCTGCCTCAATGAGGAATAACACACTTCTGCTTTGGCTGAGGAGACTCAGAACTGTTGCCAGCAAACTGTCCAAGATCCCCTGTGCTCTGTGAATATTCATGTACCAGAAGGATGCTCAGTGGGGTGAGATGGCAGCAACTCTTTCAAGAGGAGTCAGGAATGCCACCAGCACTGGAAAATCCACCCAGTGTCTTGTCATTTTACTCTTTATTGAAAATATTTTACTTTCTCCTACTTCCATACAATTAAATTTGGCATGGTGAATTGGCATGCAAAATTGCCCTCTCCATATACATTGTTGTTAAATTACTCTATAATTAGTATTAACATATTGTACTTAGAACATTTACTATGCTTGATGGTTCTATCAACATAACCTTATTGTGATCTACAGCAGTAAGGACGACAATTAAAATGGTATTACTCACTTTTAAAGAGCCACTGACAAGTCTACATTTGCAAGCATCCTCTCAATCATGCTTAGTCACCTCCATAAACTCTATTAATAATTCTGTAGTGCTGATTTCCCTGTGGAGGGAGAGAGGCAGGACAGGGAGGCAGAAAATCCAGAGCCATAATGGGGTACCTGCCTCCCATGGAGCAAACATCAGGGTCTTTTGAATGCCCAGGAAATCAGTCCTGGAAATCCCCCATATCATTCAGCAGGCTCTGGGATCCTAAGTTTGAGGCACTTCTGCAAATCCTGATTTATTGCCCAGGAGGGCAGAATTTACATAACCCCAGGGACCCAACAAAACAGAGAAGTAATTCTTCTGTTGGAATTCTGTCCAGTCACATGGGCCTATTCCCTGTGCACTGTCTCAGAGCCAGGACCAAGATTTAGCCCTTGGTTAGAAAGAATATTTATACATCTGCTTCATACAAACTGAGTGCAGGACCCACCATAAATAGGTAACTTAACACTAAAATTACTTTTTAAATAAAGCCTTCATTTTCCATATGGAAAAGGAAATCCATTAGAATATTAATAGCCTACATGTTTCAGATTTGTGTTCAGGTACGGGGGAGCAGGGTGAGGAGGAGGGGTGGAAGTGACTTCAATTCTGACAGTCACATAATTTTGTGGTTCAAAAGTTATTGAAATGTTTCAGAGCATAATGCCCAATGATTTGCATTCCAGAGACCTTCCCCAGAAACTGAAGGATTGCTAAAGGGTGCATATCACAGCTCTAATGCTTGTGCCCTTTTCTCAAATTAGTGATACTGTCAGGCTCTGATGAGATCATATCTGACACAGAGCAAAATTATGGTAACAGTCATGTGTGATCTTATCCAGCCCAACTCCTATTTCCATGGGAGTACAAAAGGAAAGAAAGTTCCATTAAATTATATTTGAGAAGGTGATATTCACCCTGCAGCTATAGGACTCTATCTGAGCACTACTTGTCACATCCTGGGAAAAGAGTAGAAAAAGAAAACTCAGAAACATCACCAATAATCTAAGCAACCATGTAATACAATCCCAGCTACAATTTAGTGCTGATTGTAATTCTAGGTTTCTAGATGCCAGTGAAGGAAACCAGATGGATTTTGGGGAACTGTTTCCACATGTATAATTAAAAGGGTGCTATAGCAGCAGAGGATCTGGCCTCACTTGCAAGAGGCAAGATTTGAACAGTTGTTTTGCCTATAATTTGGCTATGGCCAGAACACATCCAAATAGCTTCCCACTTCCTTAGGGGAGGGATGATTAGTGACTGAGAGAGGCGTGCTCTGAGAGTCATCTGTGAACTGGGATTCGAACCTGAAATCGCCTTCAAACATCCAGTGCACCAAGAGACACACCACACACAGCCACTAAAAACAGGAGGAGTGGGCCTGAATTATTTGTTCAGTTTCTGAGCTCACCACCAGCCGAGGAGCCTCCTGATGGGTGTATTTACCTCAAGTCTGATGCTTTGGGAGAGGAACCACAACTGCTGTTGTAGAAGGAGAAGCACACTAATATGGATTTAATAAGAATGCCTACATTATTTATAAATCCATTTATTGTTAGAAGTTCACAAAATATTTAATAAGAGATTAATCTAGATGTGTGCTAATTAGCTGAAAGCTGTATGAATGATAAAACTCCCACCTGCACCAGATGGTGTTTGGTCAATGCTGGATTTGGCTTCCACCCATCCCTGGTGCCAAAAGGACCTGGTCTGAGCTGGTCCTGAGCTGACCTCACTGCAGAGACACAACTTCACTGCAAATGTACAATGACCTTCCCATCCATACTAAATACTTGCAAAGATATTTCTGTAAAATCATTTTAATGCTCTACCTGCAATTCAATACCAATGCAATCAGATGAAGATTATGCACATACAGCTATGACTCACTGACTGCCCTGCTCAGCCACATGTTGTGTTTGAGCAGGAGAATATAAAGCAAAGAATTTCCCTTCAAAGTATAGTGTAAATGTTAAACTCTAATGGGTATTTTTTGGAGGACCATCTTTAAACATTCAATACACACGTGTTCATTTGCCATCAGGGTTATCAGACACTGTTATATGTGAGCCAAACTCTGCTCAGAGTGCTGACAGCACTGGAGGAATTATGGGTGTGATACACCTTCCTTCCCACGGCTAGGCTGAGAAAACACTAACTTGATCTTTAAAGGTCTAGACTATCTGTTGCAGAGCTCTCTGGGGCCAAGGCTTTTCCACAGGGAATAAGCATCTACTACTTTATAGTAAAGGGTTGGATTCCAATGTCTGTCACCATAAACAACAGTGACTTTATTTAGACCTCATGCAAGTGAAATTCAGTCACATTACTCTGACCAAACAGGTATTAGAGAAGAGTGTTTTGACTTGAATATCAAAACCGTTCAAACTCCCCTCAATAGCTGTTAAACAAAAAATCATTCAGAGTAAGACTAACTCATGTTAACACTAAAACAACTTGCAGGGGGAAAATGTGAGAAAGCAAGCGAGAAAGAAAACTTGATATAAATCAAGCCTAAACACTCCACCAATCATCAGCTCTCTAAATCAAGAAATCTGACAGATTTTCCAAGTGAGAATCAATCTTCCTGTCTCTGCAGTAAGTATACTGTAATCCTTTTTCCAGCACAGTACAGAAAATGTAACTGCCGCATTAAAGATGTATTGAAAAATATTCTGCCAGACTGTTTGAATGCTGCTGTCTTGTTTTTAAACAAGAGGTCAGAAGAGTTTTCATGGCTCTATCCTCCTCTGCTGTCCAAATCAGCTTTGGTGGAAGATAGTTCACACAGGTCATGTGCCTGCCCCAACAGTACCTATGTCCAGAACCTGAGGAGATGCTCCTGCCAGATGACAACCTCTCACCTCCTGGGCATGGCAGATGCTGCTGAAAGCACAGAGAGGTCAATGTTGGGGGAAGGAGAGAATAAAGCAAGGACAGTTAAATAAGAAGGAAGCCAGTACTAAATCCCCCTCACCCCCAGCACTGCCCCTGCCTTCCCTATCTATTGCAGGCTGCAAATCAAAGCTCAGCCCTCAGAGGACAGACTGGGATAGGAACAGATTCTGACTATGGGCAACAGTACTGGAAAACAACCCCTTAATTCTCAGTATAATACAGCAAATCAATGCTGCTTGCATTGGAATCTGTTCATGTTACAAGAAATTCAAGTGATTCTGCAAAAATAACCCTGAGGCAACATGTAAAGGGTGAGGGAAAAGCCATTGAATTAAGAAACTATTTAAATTCAGAAGCCACTGAAAAACCCATCAGCTAAGATTTCACCAGAGTTTCTAGGGCTATTTTTAAAGCACACTGATGAGTTGACAAGAAGTATTCTTCTCTTCCCTATTGCTTAGAGCCAGGGGACTTCAGCAGATCCATCTAAGAGGCCACCTCACAAGAATTGTGTGGCTTGCAGCAGGCACTGGTGCTGTGGTGATGCTCTTGGGCTGGTGGTGTTTGTCACTGAGCTCTGAAGTCGGCAGAACTGTGTGAATTTGTATTCCAGGAGAAAAGCTGAGGTTTGATGTTCCTTCTAAGTCCATTGATACAACAGCCAATGTGTCTGTTCAACAGCAGAAGCAGACCTTGCAGGTATTTTTGTTCTACATTGGTAAGGATGGTTATTCCTTTTCAAAAGGCATATATCTATTTGTCTTTGCTTTCTGCATGTATTTTCACTTTCTTATAAGCCAAAGTAACATATTTAATGCAAAAGTCCTGTGAGAATGGCCCCAGAGCTGAAATGCAGATGTGCCACTGCCCACTTTTCCCATGAACTGCACCTGCTCCTCATCCCATCAGCCAGGAACATGCCCCTGTGGGGAACAGCCTAACATCCCTTCAGGTGAATATGCAGGAAAAATGGGATCTGAGCTGGTGTTCAAAATTCAGCAAGAACAATTTCCTTTAAAAATTAATTACTGCTGACATCTGATACAATTGCAGCATGCAGGCAGACACCAGCAATTAATTAATCGTCAGTTTTCAAAAAAGAGGGTATTGATTTGTTGCTCCTCATAAACCTGGAATATGAGATTGATGACAAGACAATTACATAAAGTAAGGGAAGGAAATTGGCTTTCATGAATGAGACAAATGGAAAGGAGTCTGAGTGTCTCTGGTTTTCACATGAATCTCCATTTAGGGTCATACACCAGAAATACACATCCAAAACAGCTCATTCATTCTTCTGAAAAATTCTCTGAAATAAATAAACTATTTTGTCCCATCCCCTGCTCCACCTCCAGCACAGAGCCACTTGCAGCAGAGCAGGACCTGTCTGTGCTGTACAGCCCAGCAGCCCACTCCTCCACTGGAAAATGTCAGCTCTCAGCTCCAGAGCATCTTCTGTGAGTAGTTCTGTTCAGTCCTGCTTCCCTGCAAGCTTCCTTCCCTTCCAGACAGCTGTATCACATGGAACCCAAGTGGCAATAGCCAAGGCAGCATGCTATCAGTCACACTCTTTATTCCTGGAGTACAATTGTTTCTTTTTAATTATTTGCCCTGTCCATTGCTCTGTCACACCTCTCTGTTTCTCTTTGTCTGCATACATATTATTTACCCCCCCCCCATAAATACTCTTTCCCATAAGATGGAAGCTCATATTTGGGGCATTATTTGGGAGTTTGACTGGCACAACTTCAGTGATTCAAGAGGGAAAAGCAGCTCTAAAGACTCTGTCATTCCTGCCAGTCTGTGCACTGCAGCCCTGGAGGGTGACAGGGCCCTCAGCAGGACCAGGGGCATTGCTGCTGCCCTGGCACCCTCTCTGCCCCTGCTCTGCCATCTGTGCCTCTGGCCAGTACCATGGATGCCCATCCTCTGCCATGGCCAGGGTGCACAGAGCACCGAGGTCTCCCACAGCAGAGAATGTAACTGAGCAGTGAATTTTAACTGGTTACGTGGGGTCTGACAACACCACCAGCACAGAAATCCTGCAGAAAAACAAACAGGAAGATCTCAGGCAGGCAGTTTCCATGGATGCAGCTGCAGCTGCTTGAGTGGGTTAAAAAAATAAAATATTCTGTCGTCCAGAATTTCACATTCCCTTTCTCCCTGCATTCACATGCATGGGGTTTGAAGCTGTTAATTCCCATTTCTGTTCCTGCCGCTCCTCCCCAGAGACTGGGAATGTGCCACCTCCTGATTGACATGGCAGGCCAGGAAAAAAGGATGTGCCCAGCTTGGCTGTTCAGCATGCCGACAAACAACCCAATCCTACATTGCCCAGGAATTAAAGCCTGCCTCAGAAAGCCAAGGCTTCATTAGCAGAAGCTATTTACTTGGTGCCCAGACCGGGAAGGCAAAGGCCAGTCGTGGGTTTGGCTGAGGACAGTGCTCAGACCTGGGTGCTGCACACTCACCGGGTTCAGTGAGTGAGAGAGGAATGTTCCAGCCCTCAGTGATACAACCTTTTGGCTTGAGTTCCTGAGAAAATCGGGAAAATCACTTCTAACTGTGCTGGTCAGGGGGTCACCTCACAGCTCTCCTCCTCATCTTCCATTCCACCTTCTTTCAATACATTTTATCCTTTTTTATTTTATCCTTTATTTTACTCCTTCCAAGGAATTTAGCAAAATCTTTGAGGCTTCTGAGCTACCCGAGTTCTGATAAATTTCACCCCATATAAGCCTGCTGCTTGCAGATGTGACAGGTTGTTTGGGCCAGAGGAAATCCTCCTCCCCAGTGCTGCTGCTAACAGGTGTATTTCCAGGCAGCACTGATCTTGGGAAGGTGTATCTTCCAAAGCCAAGAATATACTTAGAAGGGCTTCCCTGCAACTGAGGCAACTCTCAGTATTGTTTTCAGAAGTGACTGAGGCAGATTTTGAGGTGGGAAGGAGAAAAGAACTGTCATATATGTGATTTCCAGTAAAAAGTCCTCACTTCCACTCAAGGACATCACCCAGAGCATGTTGCCCAGGACCACCACCAGTCAGGCTTGGGTATCTCCCAGGACAGAAGTGACTCTCCCTCTCTACAGCCCATCCCAGGGTCTCACCACCCTCACAGCAAAAAAGCCTTTTCTGCTGTTAAATGTAATGTTGAGCATTTCCATTTGTATCCACGCCAGTCACAAAGCTGAAACATAAATTTTGGAGTGCTTGATGTGCTCAGATTGTGACACAAAGACAGCAGCTCTGCCCATGGGACTTGCTGCAAAGGAGCAATCCAATCACTGGGAGTGCTTGTTTTCACATCACCTGTGGAGAGAACCACTCTCCATCTACCCCAAATAAGCCCTGTGAGTGAAGTCCATGGACAGAAAAAAAACAACCTGCCTTTGACTGCACATGCCAGAGCCCTTTGTGTCTCCCAGGAGAGGGAATGGGCTCTGGAATGTGGAGCCCTGGCACCTTCCACTGTGGCCTGGCATTCCCTGTGCACCTTCTCTGCCAGGTGAGGAGCTGGCAGTGACTCCAGTGCTGTGCAGTCCTCTCCCTGCAACCCAGCTCACACATCCATCAGGGCCACGTGTCCACCCAGACCCAGAGCCACAAGCAGTGGGAAGTGCCCAAACATGGACTGGTGATTGCAATTATTATTCTGGTTTGTTCTATCCCAGGTTCCTCTCTGCAGGCAGGGCCCCTGGGCAGAGAAAGAGGCATTGCTATCTCCCCCAGACACGGCTTAAATGACACAACAACAAATTGTGCAGCCTCGGGGCTGCATTTCTAGTGCAGCACCTCCCTCCTGTTGCATTGCATTTTTCCTTTGCTATTGAGCACTTGAGAAACCAAACTGATTAGAGATGTCTCACTGGAGACTTTGGTTTTAGGGAGTAAAAGGAAGCAGCACTAAAAGCATACTGAATATTCATTCAACAATAAAATCCTAATTCTCCTTAGCAGCTATTCTGGGCAATACATTCCAAAGTGAGATTTGAACATCAAGGTGAATATTCATTATGTTGCAGTTGGCTTTTTCCTCAGCAGATCTCATTTCTAGATCTCATTGCTGCAAAATCTCATGCACAAATAAGCTTACTGCCAGGGCTGAGCAGAAAAATAACATCAATGAAATTTGTATGTGTAGGGTGGGCAGAAACACTAAAGATTTGTAAAATGCAAATTCCACAGCGGTTTAGTAAATACCAACAACTACCAACTCACCAGAGTTGTCCAGGGCATCCTAATGTCTGCTTGAGCCTTTATCACCTTTAGTTATCCACATTCTGTTACTCAAGGAAGAGGAAGATGGGGACAGGAGCAAGAGCACTGTGTCACTGTGAGCTGTACAGCACTTACACAATGGCAGGACAGGGATCTGTGCTGAGCTCTTCAAACACCTCTTTTCTAAAGAAGGTTTTCTTCACACTGTACTTAAAACTATTTCCAGCTCTTCATAAAACAATGTCCCAGCTCACTTCAGACGTGAACTGCAACGTACATGTGCAAAGAAAATAAGAGTCGGTTTTTATGGAGAAGCTGCCTCAGGGATTTCATTCAGAATTATTGTCTTCAATTTTATTAAAATCAATATGAGATTTTATTACAGTATAAATTAAACGGGAGGCTATTTGCTCCTCAGACACCAGAAGCAATAGAATGAACATTTGCTTCAAGCAATGATATTCATCCAGATGTCTTAGCTGATGTTATCCATGAACAAGTGTGGAGTTCCATTTCTTTTTCTCTCTTATTTTTTCATCCCTTAAACACCAGGCACAGTTCATGAAATGTGACTGAGGCTTACAGATGATACTCAGATATTTTTAAAGGCTCAGGAAACTCGGGACTTGAACAAACTATTAAGATCTGTGGGAAATGCCCTACAGTGAGTGATTAAAGAGCTCAATTTGTTTAGTTTATTAAAAAGAAGTTGAAAGGTGGCTTGATTACAGTGTATTAATAGATTCACAGGGAGACAAGTACATGGGACTAAATGGCTTTTACCCTTACAGGGAAAACGGCCACCATGCACAGCAGTATCCACCAGCCAGACAGGTGGCCCTGGCAAGGGGGGCTGCTGGGGTGCCTGGCCCTGGCACCAGCACCACTGCCAGACACAAACCCTGCAGCAGGGTCAGACAGGGGCTTTGGGACCTGAAATAAAGAGATTTGGATTCACCTGCTTGCAGGCAGTACCTAAGGTCTGCTAGAGCTGAGAAGCTCTAAGCCCACGCATAGGTGGCAGTCTGGTAATAGCACTGCTTTGAGATGGAAATCTCTAAAACCAGAGTGAGAACATGGGAGATTTCATGGAAAGCCAGAGTGTTGGAGGAAAACCATCAAATGCTGTATTACAGTAGATGTAAAATGAACTGTGATAATAGCCAATATCCTGTCAAAGTTGATCTAATAATCACTTAAACTGGACTTAGATGCTTGAAAGGTTAATGTGCCAACAACTCATTTCACCAAACTGCCATATATCAGTAGACAAATCATTTAAATAAACATAGACACACTCTGAAGAAGGTCAGCAGGGCCTGTAAATTTAGGTCATATCCTAAAATGATGCCAGTTACTGTCACTTGGAAGGAAAAAATCATATCAGGCTGATTTGCATAGGAAGAAACTGGTCCTAAATACTCAAGATGGAGAAATCAAATGCAGATAGCAGCTGGTTACACGATCTTTAAAGTTCATCCAAACACATGATACAAAACTAAAATACTCCCAGTTTCCCTCTAGATCTCTTTCTTTAATTAGGTCATTTGCATAAAAACTGGATTTCTACATTCAAAGTTTAACAATTCTAGCTGAGGTTTTGTGCAGGGATTTTTTTTCCTCACTTCTGAAATTGCCTTTGCTTTGGGGACATAATATTTTCTCTCTTACTAATTATGATGTCAAAACCAGAGGATTAGCTACTCCACTAGGAATATATACACAATGAGAGGTGATTACACAGCTTTCCCTTCTCCATGCAAAAGCCATTGGCACAAGCCAGTTACACAGAAATAACACAGACTGAACACTGGCTCGTGCCCCTGGGCACAGCATCAAGTAGAACTGGATGTGGTTATGCTGCATTTATGCCAGCCAAGGCCAGCTCCTGCCCTCTCTGCCCAGTCCTCTTATCTGTATCATGTCATTGCAGTTCTGTGCATCATCAGAAACTGGGCACTGCTGTTTCTTCCTTCTGTGCTCTGCTCACCCATACTGAACAGAGCAAAGTTAAAGCTAGGACCAAAGTTAAAATTGCCTCTGACTGCAATAGCAGTGCCCTGGGTATCTTGGGTGCTGGCAGAACTAATCAGGAGATTACTAGATGTAAATAATAATTAACAAATGTAAATGAACATGAACAGAATTCTAGCCTCATGCAGGTATTGTCTGACCCTTGCTCTAACAACTTAATAGAGCAGAGCAATGTAAAACGCCTGCAGTGGAAGCACTAGAGAGCAGCAGCAGAGGCCCTTTCAACCCAATGGAGATTAAATATGGGACAATAATTTGCTTTTTAAAATGTAGGACAAATGACCAAAATAGAAGATGCAGCAAAATTAGTAGAGCAGAAAAGTCCAAAGGATGCAGTAATAATTCATTCTGTTATCGAATGCCTGCTGACACACAATGCAATTCAATAAAGGCATTGCTACCACTCTGTGCTGCTGGGGAGGGAGCAGTGGGGCAGAGACAGAGGTGTGAGGGCTGTACAGGCACTGCACGGCCCCAGCCCAGGGGAGAGGGCTGCCCGTGCCACCCTGCCATTGCAACAGCAGCCAGCCACAGCACAGACTGAGCCAACGGCAGGCAGCATACAGAAAACAGAATGTCTTCAGAGGATTTACCCTTCCATGGAGTGCCACAGATAACAAAAACTGCTCCAGTCCAAAACCTGTGAGCAAATGTGTGGCTCTTGATCACCTGCTCAGACAGCACAGATACAAGTCTTAATTAACTCTTGATGCAGGGTGTTGTTATAATGATAAATAGCACAACAACAGTGGAAAAATATTTTCCACCTGCTGCATTTGGCTCCTGCAGGGCAAAATGGCTCATCTGGATTGTTATGAAGCCATTCATCACTAAGATTTTCTGTTATCTTCTTACATAGAAAATTGCATTTTAACAGTTTGATGGTGAGTCTGAAGTAATCCTATTGGCTTCATACAACAACACATTCAAGATGTTGAAGAATCTTTGTCTTAATTCAAGCTTTCTACTTGATATTTATTTGTGTGACCTGCAGTGCTTACCAACTGTGGTCCCTACCAGCAGTCTGTGCCACAGGGCACTTCAGATGACTAGAAGTTCCACATCTCTGGAGAAATATGGATATCTGCCTTCCTAAAAAAAAAGCATAGGGCAAAACATCTATTAGCTTACCTTGACCTTATGCACAGAACTCTGATTTATCCTCTGGGTAATAATGGATGTAAGTGGCATTTAATCCTGTTTTTATGCTCCTTTTGAGTGCTATGAAGCCTTACATCACTGAAAACCAGTACAGACAGAATTAGTGTCTGTTGGGGTGATTCACAGACAACTGCAATAGCCGTCTAAAACTGGGGGAGCCTGTGCATTCCCATGGATCACCATAAGAGAAACTACTTGTTCCTGTGTGAGAAACCTTGCTGAACTCGGAGGAACCATGTCAAATCTCTTGGCCATTCCAATCAGCACAGGAGGGATTCCAGTTTGCTCTTACAGATAACCCGATTAAAAGAAGCATCCAGTTTCATAGAGAAAAGGGGGAAATATATTTTCCATCAGCTGTCTAATCCTAATTGCTTGTCAAAGCATAGAAACAAATCCAATAGCATTATTACTGCCATGAAAAATTATGGTCCCAAAATCAATGCTCCCACTGCTGCCACAGCATCACCAGGGGACACAGGGATCTGGCTTGCAACTTGCTGTGAACATGGGGTCAAAAGCTTTTCCAGAAGCAAGTTGAAAAGAAAGGATTCCAGCCTCAGGGTGAGCTAAGGTCTTAGTATTTCAAATGTTTCTCTGTGTTCCCATGTCTCACTCAAACTTGAGCTGCTTGATCATTGAACAGAACCACCTGCTCCACTGCAACAGACTGCAGTAACAGCACCTTGCAGCCTGGCAAGGGCCAGGCCACTTCCCAAGCAGAGTTTGTAAACTTGTGAAAAAACCATCCATTTGTTATTTCATTCCAAACTTTATGAATGTCTTCAATTTATCAGTAAAAATTTGAAAATGCATTAAATTCTTCCCAAACCATGACAACAAGAATGAATGATATTTGCCAAGAGGATATCTATCTTGTTGTAGTCTTTAAACACAACACACCATCTCTTCAGAGTGGAATTACATACTCCTCCTATCCATGTCTCAATCATTTATTTATCTCCTTTAATTTATCATATTCATTTATCTCCTTTCAGTCTTTCTTCTTTTCTCTTGCTCACTACTTGTGGTTGATGGGACTGTGATTGTCCTAGAAGGACAGTGAGGCAAGCAGGTGCCAGCACAGGGCACTCCCCCTGCCACCACAGTGCCAGAAGGAGCCTGTCCTCTGTGCCACAATCTGCCTGGCTTGTGTGTTTACCCCTCTACTACCAGCACTGTATCACAGTTATTAACAAGCTGTGCTATGTGCTGATATGCCTCAGGGGAAGAAACACCTGACTTTCCAAATGAATAACTCTTAAAATTATTTAGAAGAAGTCCCCTCGACAAGATGATGTATAAGATTATTTGTCATGCAGTGCTTACCAAAGAGCTTAGACCAGGACACAGCACACAGATCTGAAGACTGAGAGTTAATAGAAGAGGAAGTCTGTCCCTGCACCTTGGTGTGTGCCAGCAGCAGTTCCCAAACCCAGACACCCATCCTGAACAAGTCAAGTTGTCCCCAAAATGTCCTTTGCTCTTCTCAGGTTGTGCCCTCACTTCAGTAACCAATGACCAACTTCAGGTAGCTTTGGTTCAAAGTTACACAAAGCTCGTAGCATTTCTCTTCATTTTAACATATGAGCAGACCTTTGTCTCCAGACTGAGCAGTATTTCAGCTTTCCAGGTTTTTTAATCAGGGTCAAAAAATAAAAGCTTGATTTTGAAACTTACATTTACCCAACCATAAATAGGGTAAATTTCTCTCAAAATCACCTAAAAGATCAAACTTCAAGCCATCCTAGATACTGCTGGGCTGCACTTTCTTCTCAGCTGGCTTTCACCATTCTGCTGCTTGCTGCAGGGACTTTTCAGTTAGGCAGAAGTCCAATAATCACTGTAATGAGGAATAAACTATGGATTTGTCTTCTACACAGATGTATTAAAATTGCTGTGAAACAGAAAAATTTAATACCATGAAGATATACTCCATCATGTATTATTTACCCCACACCATTAGCTCCTTAAATGAGGAATTCATAAAGTAGTCAATACTCAGAAACTAAGTCAAATTAAAACAAAACTAAAATGCAAAATGAGCTTTAAGCAATTCCATTTAATCTCCCAGTTTTCAGAGCTGGCAGTACTGCCTTGGGTGCCCATGCTTCCCCCACAGTGCCCAGTGGCACAGAGGACAATCAATTGACCTCAGCCTCACACACCTGGAGATCCTGACCCTTCTTCACAGCACACGTGTGTGTTGAGGGATTTAATTTAACAATTCAAAGGTGTACACAGGCCAGAGGTCCTTCCTTCTGGACTACACAATGCAGAGTCTGTGGTCCAGCTAGTGAATGGGAAAGAAATATTCTCTTTCCTGTAGGCAGGAAGGAACAGAGCCCATATTTCCCACTGCCTAGAAGGCATGTGCCCAGCATAGCAACAAGAAAAGTGATCTAAGGGGAAAAAGAATGTGTGGCTTTAGCCTCAAGAAGCCAGGTCACCACCCAAAGAATGGCTGAAACACACCTTTTCCTTGTGGAGCTCAGATGTTTTCTCCATATCTACTCTCATATTCCTGTGTGGCAGCAGACCTGGAGATTATCTGGAATTTTATGTCAGATTTTCAGTCTCTTCAGGCTCTTTTTAATGAAATGACATTGAGGAAAAGAGAGCAAGCTGAGATTATGATAATGCTGTGTTTTAAACAGAATTATTTAAGGCTCCCAGGAGACAGCTATTTTGATAGCATGCTTAGGGTATCACTGAAAACCAGGAGATAGACTCTCCAACCAGTTTTTTAAGTTAGAAAACTGACATGACTTTATTCAGTGCTGCATACGTGGGGGATTGCTCCACCTAACACGTATGTCACTGAACAAGTGCCTCCACTCTCCAGACAGCAAGCAGTTTTCAATAAGCAAATGCTCAATGTAATGGATGAAAAATATCATTAATAAGTAAAAGTGCCTCAAACACTGAAAGATTATCCACCTTACAGTAAACTGCACATGCTTTTCAGATTTTGTGACTTCATCTCCAAATGTCTTGGAAGTAGTGTATAAATATAAAATATTGCAGCTATCACCCTTCATTTCAGCAATCAATTTTGCTCTTTGCTGCTTAAACTCTTTTAAGCACCTAAAACAGCTGTTTAAAAGGAGTTTGCTCTGCTGTGTGTGAGCTAAAAACGAAGACAGACTGTTGCAAATGGAGGAATAAAGTGGGCCAGTTGGTAAAGGTGTTTTACAAATTTAATAATTAAGACTGTGGTTTCATGAAGAACAAGGAAAAGAGGTTGTGTAAACTTCTGCATAAGCAGCTCTCAACTTTTCCAAACATCTGTGTTTTCAAAGCATGACCTTAGCCTGTGTTAATCCTCAATATCTGCACCGTGATGTTTACCTCTATAAGTAGCTGGTGTTTAGACATAGCACCATATTTATTAAATACTTGCTTCCTATGTTTGGTTGGGGTTTTGTTTGCCTCTGGTTAGGAAAATGAGTGCTGTTAGCTGACTCAGCCTGGCCAGCTTCCTCAAGCACACAAAAAATGATAAATGTAGCCAGAGTGCTTCTCCCTTGGACATACCATGATAGTGATTAGCATTTCACTAACAGCACTGTCCTGACATCTCCTTATGCCCTCCACACATCAACACTCCTCAGCCCCACAGCCCACCAAGGGTCAAATCACCCAGAAGATGAGCAGCTTGCACAAGGCACAGAGCAGCTTCTCCTGGGAGTAACACCAACTAAACACACCTTCACTTTTGTCAAACCTTGCCTTCTGCTGTTCATTATGAATGCAAACACAAGCCATCTGCTCTCCTGGGGTGAGTCAGAGTTGCCCAAATGCACAGGTACTGACTGTGCTTCCTTCAGCACCACATCACTGCCCAGGGTGCCCCTGCTCTACCTGCACCAGAGCCAGCTCTGCGGTGAGCACCCACAAGGTGCTTTCTTTTATCTCACAAACAAATTTCAGGGGTACCTTGTGGTCAGGTTCCATCTATTCTGGCTGTTTAGGCTGTCTGGGAGGCAGACCTGAAAAAATGAGATGCCTCACAGCTGCATTCAGTCTCAGTGGGATGTGGCTCACTGTTTGGCTTGCCCCAGACTGAATTCCTCTTGATCTTGCCCATCACCTCCTCCAAGGGGATCATCTGCTGTGACAAGTATTTTTATGGCTCCTTCAGTACTGGAAATGCACGCACATGGTCTGTGACAGACACTGCAGAGTTGTGATCACAGCAGTTTGTAGCAAGCCTGCTTCTTTGGATGCAAATCCGTTATTTTGGATCACTGAACAATAATCACTGTCACTAGCAGAGAAAAAAAAAGGGAAAACTTTCAAGAATGGGGATATCTTGCTAGACCAGGAAATAATATACACTACATAAGACTCTGAAGTCCTGAGGCCAAACAGCAGTACAATAGATTTGAGCTCACCCCAGATTTCCATCTACACCTTTTCCTGGTCCCTGTACCTGCTGCAGCATTTTTCCAGCAACACCAAACAAATTACATTTTCAAGTCATCATGCACCAGGATCACTACAGGCACAACTCTGCATTGACATTTATGTTAATCTCTGGTGAGATGTGTGAAATTGAGCAAAACAGTACATTAATCACCTCTGATACCATAGTCTGGACCCCCAGATGTGTAAATGCATTCAGTGCACCCCTGTGAGCAGAATAATTTCCTACCAAGCTGCTTACTAAGTTGCAATCCTGCATAAAAACACCTGCGTCAGATCCTCATGCTACAGTTATGCTAAATTGGTTTTCACTCTGTTTATCCTTTTAGTCTTATTTTTTTTCTCTTGTTTGCAAATAGAATTCTTATGGAAAACACCAAAATAATGAAGCACCTGACTGCCAAATTTCTTTGCTTCAGATTTGTAATTATACAGTGTGGGTACAAAGGGCTTGAAGCTCTGAATGCTCACTAAATCCTTGAAAAATTTCTAATACTATTTCTGATTTCCCCATCACATAGCGCATTTTTCTGCTCTTATAAAGCATGAAAGAAGACAACCATGAACCATGAATTCTTAGAAGTGTGACTATGTGGATTGCACAACCCAGACGATATTCAACTCATGAATATATCAAAACCCATCAATAACCCTGCTACGGAACTTCCATGACAAGGCGCTGTCCCAGGCCCCCTTGTAAACTGGGAACTCCAGCAGGGTATTTCATGTCTTGGAGGTAACGAGACCATTCAGATATCAGTGCTGCCACAGTCACAGCGCAGGAGCCCAGCACTGCAGCCTCTATTGGCTTGAGCCTAACCACAGACCGGGACCCTCAGCACAATAACCCACCCCCAGTCCCGCCCAGCCAGCAGCATTCAACTGCCATGGGCAGCACTCAGCTGCTGTGAGCTGGGTCTGGCTCTGCTCCATGCTCAGCCCACCCCTGCCTCGGGGCAAAAGCCTCCAGAGATGCAGCCAGCAAGGGGGAGGTGAGGATGAGCTGGGAACAAGTCGCCCTTGTTTCCCCTGGGAGTATATCCAAGATTAATCTCTGCAGAGACAAGAGTCCTGAAATATTTATATGAAGGATTTCATGCTTCAGTGTAAATCCCATTGTAAACCCTACAGAAACGACAGGGTTCTTCCTCCTCTCTTTCTCTCCTTGGCTGTGTCTTTCCACATATATAAAAATAAATGGATAATATCCAGCTAGGCTGAATATATTCAAAGCTATTGAGCTGTGGAATTACAATTGCCCAGAGAAAAGCACAGAAGGAAGCGACTTTCTTTCCTACAATGCAGGGGTGAGTAATGGACCATAAACATGACCTGAGCTCCTCACCCTCCTGACTGACACAAATACACATCAGCTGGAAGATGCCAGTTCCGTTTGAAGCTAGGCACTGCATGTGCTAGAGCTGAGGGAACAGGAGATAGGACCATCATTATGGGGGAGAGAACAATGCTGCCATCACAGCACAGAACTTCCAAGCAGCATAAAGAAATCAAATGTAGCTGGGGGAAGTGCAAACACTAATTCACAGCACTGAGAACCAAGCTTCCCACTGCTATGCTCCCTCCACAGACAAGATGTTTTTCAGCCACCACTGATGAGGCACCAGCAGGACCCAGCACCTGAGGCTGATGACATTCACCAAGAGAGAGCTGGCATCACACTGCTACTCCATGGGAGAGATGGCAGGAGACTTTGACCCTCAAACTCCATGCCTACTCTAGTCTCACAACAGCTTAATAATGTTGCCATCTTCAAGATTAAAAATGCTTCAAACTTTCTTCATTACAAGGATTTTTGCAATGAGCAGCACTGCTGTTGTCCAACCCAAGGTTTGGTTATCTAAGAATGACTTGAGCAGAGGGCCAATCCCAGTTGCTTCCCCACACCAACCTGCCAGTGATCCAGGGCTAAGCCTGCAAGGAAAGGGTCCCCTTAGCACCATCCCTGTTCATGCTGGTATTGTGGCATGTCTGCTGAGTAGAGGGCTTACTTTGATATACATGGAATTTCAGGTGAGAAAAGACACCCTGTAAACTGCACTCCCAGGCATTGCTTCCCATGGAGAGCAGGAGCTCAGGCACCCTGATGGATCAGCCAGTGTTTGGCGCTGGGCACACATTGTAAGTGACAGGCAGTGCCCAAAAAAGCTTTTTGTTCTGAATGAGCTACAAAGATAGTGATTAAATTCTTGTGAGCTATAAATAAAGCAGAAGTGTCCTTTCATAAAGGGTCTTTTTCCATCCACAGATGGGGAAAAATAAAAAGCTTTCACACAGGTGTCCTCAAACAGCACAATACTGCCTTTTCCAACATCCTCAGCTTTTGTCTGCTCCTGGAGGTTGTTCCCAACCCCCGGCTCAGTGTCCAGCTCGTTAGGCACATGCCTTGTGCTTGGCAGTGCTCCCTACAAGAGCCAAGGACAGACAGTGCCGAGGGGTTTCAGCGCCCAGCAGAGCTTCCCTGCTGCGAACAGAGCCCCGGCAGGGCAGGGGAGGCTGAACATCCCCACCTCAGGACAGCAGGCTCTGCCTCCTCCCCTGCTCCAGCCTTCAGGGACAGCCAAACAGCCACAGGGCTTTTCTTCAGAGCCCGAGGTCCTGATGAGCACGAACGATATGAATCAGAGCGAATGGGGCTGACAATATGGTGATAATATATGATTTCTTTTTCTCAGTAATTGTTGTGTGCTAAATTTAAACACGGCAAAGCACATTGTATTTCTGCCTCAACTTTATGAAGTGCTTAGAAAAGCTTTCTAAGCTTCCAGCAGAATTGGTTATTTCAGGTTAATAGAAGTGTTGCGAGGTCAGTGCTGTGAACCCAGCACATGCCTCTGTGTGGAGGATGAGAGCATGCCAAGGGCAACAAATGCAATGCAGAGCAGCAACACTCACATGGGCTGTCAAAATACTTCCTGTACTTCTTTAGTTAATAAAAATTAGGAAATTAGTCCCAGCATTTTAGGAACAGTTAACGCTACAGTAATGTGGTAAGATATAGATAATCTATTGCAACATTAATAGGCAATCTCTTAAAATGCATTTACAGCCTCATATAATGGAGAGGACCCTGAAGTGCCAGCTCAGTAACATGCACCTGCTTAATTCTGTGGACACAGCTCTTTCCTGGGAAGCTTCCCTGGGAGACTGGCTTTGGGAAAGCAGACTGCCTTTCCTGACTCCAGTGAAGGCCAGCCCCTGCCCACTCACACAGCACTGGCACCGCAACTGCTGCATTCCTCACGTGGGCTCCAAATTTCAGAGAGGCAAAATCTTGAAAAATGTATCCAAAGATCAGTAGAACAGGGCAAAATGCTTCAGAGCACATGTTTCCAAAAGGAAATGAGATGATGGGGAATTACTCTCTCCTGTAATATTCTCCTTTTAGCATGCTTGAGAGTACCTCTGGGGAGGAAACCCAGGAACACAGCCATCAGCTGCCAGCTCACAAAGATCATTCACAGCCCATTACTGGTGACACCTTAAAAGTTTGATCTGCTTTTTAGAAGTTAGTGCACAAAAACATTTCAATGCACTATTCCATGCTGGGCATCCATTAAAGGAAGAAAATACAGTCTAAGCCTTCCCATGTCGTTTTCATAGAGAAAATATGTGAACTTTTCTGCCAATATTGTGTCACCTCATAAATTCTCCTCACAGCAGAGCAGCAGTGAGTGATGTGAAGCAGACACTAATCCATTCCAGTGAATTACAGCATGGTCCTGACAGCAGTTTAACACTGGCAGTGGACTTTGGCTCCACTGGGTATTTAGCTATATTTGGTTATTTAGCTGTGAACTTTCACTGCTGAACTGCTCACTTCTTATGCTAGGCATGAGAAGCAGCGACCTGGGTGTTCAGCCCTAGCATGAAAGGAGTACTTAATATCTAGTCTTGTGTTACGGGGTGCTGTGCAAGTCTTACACCACTCTGGGGACTGTCTCTAATACCAGACAGCCAGAAAATCGAAGATGGATTTTGTATGGATCTTTTGCATTATGGCAAAAGTAATGCTATGACTTGGCTGGATGGAAATGCTGCACTGAGTATCCCCACTACACAGCTTACATCTGCCAGTTGTAGAAACAGTAGGATGGACAAGCCAAAAAGAGATCCAATGAAGTCAAAAAGGTTCATTTGTGTAATTAAATTACTAATCAAGAAGTCAGCTCAAAACAATGCAGCCATGGTGTGATAGGGATGAAACAAGGCAAGTGCATTTTACAGTGAAAGACACAAAAACTAGACAATTTTATTTTCTGTATCCATGTGCATTTGATGGCTTCTCTTAGTAATCAGCACAGGGTCAGAGCAAAATCTTTTCCAGATCAAAAATATTTTAAAGTCCTAGCCATGAGATCAACAGACAGAAATTACTGTAAAAACCTGTCTAGAGCCCAGCTGTTTCACCCTTGTGAAAAGGAGACAAATAGCCATGTACTGCAGGGGACACCTCCGGAGAAAACAGATTCTCATTTACTGTCTCCTTGAACAAAGAGACAAATTCTTATGGAATATTTCCATGTGTGTCTTATTAATGCAGCGAGCTGCAGAGCATGGAAAAAATAAATCAATGACTTATAAAAACTCCATAAATCTCCTGCACTACGTTGCTGTCTTCTTTATGGTAATGGTCAATACTGAATATTAATTGAAAATCAATGGTACCAATAATACTTCATCTAAATACAGACCATAGCTCTAAGTTTTCTTGTATCTCTGTGCAGGCTTTCCCCAATATGATCTTAAGCACTTCATTTTTTGGCTATAATTAAAAATACTATCATGTGCTGTCTGAAAACTGATGACAGACAGTCTGTTCACAAAAACCTGCTAGGAAATGTAGCATTGTGATCACAGCTTTACACAGAAGTTTCTCCATGGAGCCAAGGCAGTGGCATGCATCCATTCAAGATGATCAACTGGGTCTTCAGAACACACAAAGAAAGATTGTTTTTCCCATTAATGGGTACAAAGGCTGCAGTTTAATTTATAGAAATTATACCCTAGTACCTTCCCAGAAGCATGGCTTTGAATGACAGGTATGTTGATTTTGTAAAACAACATCTGAAATAGAGTGGCACAAAAACGCTGTCTCCAGTGTGTCCATGGGGCCACTTCACTGCCCATCAGGACAAATGTCCTGGGGCACTAAAGAGATTGCATTTATAATAATTATGTTAGAATTACAATGATGAATTCTGATAGCTATAACTTCTTCAGGGTTATGACTGGAATGTAAAATTACATATTATCTCTTCATCCTTTGCCATTTGATTTGCATTTCCTTCAGCAAGACTCGGAAAACCTGAAGTTAGTGTTAGCATTGGTACACCTCCCCTGCAGATTCATGGCAAAAAACATGAACCCATTTCAACTGATTGCCAAATTCATACCTTTAATAAAGAAGGATTTAAATATAGTGTAACATCCAAGTAGTTCACAGAATAGTGCAACAAGAGTCAAGATGTGAACCAATTACAATTAATAAAACCTGAGCATAGAACCTAAGCTGCAAAAATAATAAAGCTCTACAGGGATCAGAATTTCTATTTCTCAATGTTGTACAATTTTGAATGACAGCTAATTCCAAGTCAGAAATTACTTTTCTTTTTAACACAAAGATATTTTAAAACATTTCAATCCATGATACACAAACTGTAAGTAAACTTTGTATGCAATATGAAGATGCATTACTTAACTCTCAAAAGGTGTATTTTGACAATGTGTTTTTTTGTCCTTGACTATTTCCTTGATATCAATACACCCCCATTTTCAGTGTTAATGAAATAATAATTCCCAAAAGAAAAATGTCCCATCAGAGAATTCTCCATAGCCAGAAGGCCAGGCTGACAAAGTCAGCAGAAAATTTGGTAAATTAAAAGATTCAGCTGTCCTATTGGAATACCTTATCTCAGCTGTCAATTCTGAGGTTACCTATCCAAACCTCAGATAACAGGTCCTGGGCTGCAATTCTGCCTTGCTCTGAGTACTTATGTGAAAAGAAAAGCTCTAGGGAATGGGATTTTCCAAGACAGCAGAAACCACCAACATTCTTTCCTTGGAGCTATTCTTAGACTGAAATATTCATCCTTAAATTGCTTCTGTGTCTCCAACTGGGTTGTCTGGCAAACTGACAGACAAAACTTAGTAAAAGACATACTTGATAAATATGCCAGAAGTACTTGCAGTCTTGTTACAAAAAGAAAAAAAGAAATGGGAGAAAAATTAGGAAAGGAGAAAAATAATAAGATGGAAGAAAATACAAATTGCTCAGCTGCTCAGGGTCCGTGGATAACTTACAAAAGGGCAGTGAGGATTAGCAAGAATGACAATTTCAACAACTGAGTTAATGTCTTCCAGCAGGTACAGGATCTGTTGGCTACTGAGTTCAACAGAGCCTTGACTTGAACAGGCACACAGTGCAGCCTCACCTCAGCATGGTGAGAAAATAAATGATTGATTGATTGATTGATTACCAAGGCTCTGGTACTGAAATCTGTTTTCTCCCTACAGTATTCACAGCAAGGTAAGCTACGTAATTAAATGGCCCCGAGGTACATTAACTCCACTGAAAGGAAAACACATGATCCTGTCATAAAGCATTCATCCAACAATTCTTCAAAACTGTAAGTGAGGCTGTAATTTGCTGTCGCTGTAATCCAGACATTCATTTACTTTCCAAAATTGTTCTTTCCACAGAGAAAGCAAAGCAAAACTGCCTCCAAAGCAAAACTCAAAATCACATCACTGACCTGTTAGGTTTAGGTCTTAGTTTTGAGGATTTTTGTTGTTTGATTTTACAAAGAGAGGGATTAAATACCTCAAAGCTCAGTTACCCCAGTAAACTGTCTGCATCCAGAACACCCCCAGCAGGGTTAAGCTTCTCCTAAGGAGTAAAAAAAACACAACATGAAGAGGGATGTTTCCATGAACCACACTTCTCAGGAAAAAAATTTACTGAATATATAATTTTGACTGATTTTTTTTAACCACAGCTACTGAGAATGTATTTTAATAACTACTGAACCTTTATGAAAAAATTTAAACCCTGAACAATACTTCCTCTTCCACACACATAGTCAGCAATGTTTCCCTGTGGCAGACTTATTCAGAAATGGAAATTAATTTAGCTCCTAATTGATTGATCATTATGCCACAGCTCTTCAACAAAATGGAATTAAGAGGACCCATGTAATGTTGTTATATAGTTTCCTTGTGGGGAGCAGAGTGAGACATCTCACAATTCATACTGGTTTTTATTACAATGTCACTTGTTATTTGCAATTGGACTCCTTTTTAAATTTTTTTTTGGCATAGGATTTATTCATTGTATCATTGCAATTCCAATGGCCCTGTAGTCAAAGCAAAGGGACAGGAGGCCCTTGGGGAGAGCTGGCCCCACTGGCACCCACTCTCTGCATGGACAGGGGCAGAGAGACAGAGCCAAGGCACCACACCTTCCCTTGCAAAATTTTCCAAGACTGTCAGATAAGGCAACCCCTCCAAGAAAATTTTTTAACATATTATTCAGGATAATATTTGTGTTAATCAAGAATTTGTACATCAATGACTTTAAAAACCTTTAGACTATAATTAAGCACCTGAAATTCACATGAAAATCAGCATGGAAATTAAAACTACTTACATTACAAAATAACACTGTGCCCTTCTGCAATACCAAAAAAATATTGTCTTGAATGAATTAACTCTGATTACAAGGGATGAAAAAATGCAAGACACCCATACAGTTAAATTTAATGTGCATAGTCCCACAGAATTTATTAGGCTTTGAAATCAGGTGGAGGGCTGTCGAGCCTTGGGATGGGCATGTCTCACCTTGTCCTGCTGAGATTCTGCAGGTTTGGGATTCATCTCAAGCAGCTCTGCCAGCCACCATGCAGCCAAGCAGCAGCTCCATCTTCTCAAAAATTTTCAATTATATTTTCTTTTAAAAGTTCCTGTTGCTGGAGAAGTCCAACCCTGTTACAATGAGGACTATGTCTGAAACACTGCTATAAATACATATTTTGAAACTGCAGCAAAATGAAAGAATGACCACCACTACTTATCTTACAAAATCATTGACTGTGCTTGCATTATTTTCTGAAGACATGGCACCTGAAAACACATTAATACGCTGCTCCTGAGAGAAGCAGAAGAATTTAAAACCAAGCAGACCAGGATATAGGTGAGTGTGGGAAGTTACTCCAGCAAAAGGACCTTCTGACAATGACTGAAACCAGTGGGGGAAGACAAACACCCCACTCCTTCGCAAAACAAAACAAAACGGCAAGGTGAAAACTGGAGCAAGTGTCTACAGAAAAGAATTGCTACTATTACATTCACACATCTGGTAAAAGCCACCTTCTTCTTAAAATGTGTTCCTTTATGCTCTTCATTTATGCCAGAAAGAAAAAGTTTAAAGCCAAAGCACTCTAGAAGTAACTGTTGATGCCCCATCTCTGCTGGAGCTTGTCCATGTTTTGTTGGGAGTCATTGTTTATACCAGCACGGAGCAATTACTACGAACCTTTTCAGTATCTCTTCAAGTAACACAAAAACCTACCCCTAAAATTAACTCTAAATGATCCTCTCAAGAACTGGGCAGCGTTCCTTGATTCTGGGCTGCTGTAACATCTGCCCGCTGTTTGCAGAGATAAACTCAAAGGCTGCACCCTCTTTGAACCTTCAAAAGAGACAGTATCAAACAAAAGGACACCATGTTAACATCTCCTCGATCTGGTGTCAGAATCCACAGCAGAAAAGTGAGCAAGAATGACACCAAACATGTAGAGAGGAACTTCTAACTTTTTCCAGAGAGCTACACGAAACACTCTAAGCACAGATGTTCATGCAGCTGAAAAAACACAATCAGAAAATCAAGTTGGAAAGATCAGAAAAAGAATTTGTAAGTTTCTTTGTGTGGCAAGCACATGGCTAAAGTGCTTCTAAAGGACCTTGCAATGAAGAGCACTTTGCTTCCTCAGGCTTATCACTGAGGTCCACTACCAAGCAACAAGAGATTCAGCTTAAATAAAGGTGTAAGAGGCTGGCTTTAGGAATTAATTCTGGTCCTCATGTATCAGAGCGTTCTTCTTTTACATCACTGACCTTGAGCCAATGCCTTTACACAACAGGTGGGTGCATTTTCTACTTTTCCCAGAGTCAGCAGCCCTGCTGAAATAAACCTTATTGGTTTTGTTCTCCTCCAGCCTTTAACACAAATTCATGGCAAACATCCCTCCTTACTGTCTTTCTGAAAATGAGGTACTTCTCCTGTCCATCCTTTCATCTTCCACAGCCACTAGCAGCTACTAAAACTGAAGCCCATACTCTTGTGAAAGCAAAAGTTGAATGCTATATAGCAGTTTAGAATTAACATGCTAATGAAGTCTCTGAAATAATTGAATCTAAGATTACAATCGATGGCACTAATTGTCTCAGGGATAGGCTATTATAAAAAAAGGATAATTAGAATCACTTCTGCAAACAAAATCCTTTGTTATTAATTAAGGTTAAAATTAACTGTCAATCACGTTTACCAGAAGAAAATTCAAGATTTACCTGATAATGATGTAATTCCCATTCTCTCGCTGCTCTAACAGGATACTGAGCAGACATCTCTGGGCTGAAGAATCCAAGCCTGCCACTTTTGAGACAATACACAGCAAAAACCTAACCTTTAGCTGAGATCAAGAGCATGAGTCATTCTAATTTTGATTGCTCAGTCTGTACAAATGGTGTGGTTATAAATTTACAAACTCTGTCCTCACCTTACATCTTTAAAAAATGCCAGCTTGCAGGAAATAGGATACCTGATACCCATGTGTTTGCTGGCCCAAGTCACAACATCGCTGACACCAATAAAAAATAATCTGCAGGTGAGAGCAGAAGAATTTGATCAAGTCAAAACTATCTTCCATCTGAATGTTCTAAATCCCTGTCGTGAGCAATCTCACTTCTGTCACAGGAGCTTCCTGAGAGCCACAGCATGAGTCAGCCAGGGGCTCACTCAGAACCCGTCTTGCAGGAAACCCTGGGGGTAAATAACCTTTCTGGGTCATACCCTGGCATTGCACTCTGGCTAGCGACATCAGTAGGAAAGCATTAATAGCAGTCCTTACTTCATAACCATTCACCTGGAAAGCCTGGCAGCCCACAGCTTGGACAAGTTGAAGTAGCTCGATGGCAGAGCCCAGAGTGGTGAATGGTGCCACATTCAGCTGTCATCCCCTGCAGATCAGCTTCCCCCCAGTGTCTCCTAATGCCCACCCTGCCTCTTCTCCCACGTTCAGCAAGCACAAGGGCTCCACGATGGGCTTGCAGTGGTGAAGCACCTCACTCGAGGTGTCCCACTGGAGTACAGTCCCTGCCTCACACCCCACTCAGCAAACACATGAGCTCAGTGTGCAATCAATCTCTAAACCTCACATGATAAATTCGCATATTAGACTTTAGCTTCAAGTCCCAGCAAGGTGTGAATTATTATCCCACAGTGACCATCTAAATCTCATAATAGCAATATGTGATGATAATACCTACATTGTAGATCCTTTTTCCAACAATAAAAAGGACATAATGATCAAAATTAGTAGGTGTAAGCCTGATGACTCTGCTAAGATTTTCAATTTGTGAAACAAAATTGGTATGGGTGTGCCCATACTTCCTGACTGCTCCAAGTACAGGATTTATTGCTCTGCCTTATGTTTTTAACTCCTGCTATGTTGGAGGAGGCATCTCTTACTTGGAATATGCATTAATGTGTCTTCTCTGCCTTTGAGCTTTCTGGAAAACAAGATGTAACTGCAGAAACTATTCCTTACTTAGTTTCACCTAATGACAGGCAGTGTTTCATAGATTATTCCAATGCTGGAAAAAGAAGAAGAATGAAGAATTTTAGTGGATGCAAGGATACAAAACACAGATGGCTATTAGTGGAAAGGGCTACAGATTCCCTTGGGCAAATTCAATGGCATAATTGAATCATCTCTGTGACAAAAAAAAAAAGCCTAACAAAAATTCCCAGCAAAACCAATCTCAGAAGAAAGTGTCATGCTTTGATATAATTGTTCAAATGCAAATATAGACTTAGACCACCTGCAAGCTCTGCTGAGTTCAGCAAGAGATAGATATTAGTTCATAAAAATGAGGATTAGATCCAAGGATCATCCAAGTGGCCAGTGGGAAGCAACAGATTGAGCCAAAATTTATACCTTGAAGTTTTAAAGATGTGAATCAAAGACCAGTGAAACTAATGTAAGTCCATTGACCTCATGGGGCTTTGCCAAAATGCTCATTTCCATGTTTCTCATTACAACTTCTGAAGTACTGGTTCCATCCCAGAAACTGGGCCCTGGAACAAGTTTTCCTGAGTTTGGAAACAAGTTAGTATTTTTTGTCAGTTTTGTTTCCTTTGAATTTCATCAATAGTAAGTTCTTTGTCTAGAGTGAAATAAACAAATAATCTGAATATTTATTGTTTGTAATGTCTCTGGGTATGACAGTGTGAGAAAGCTGCACAGACCGTAGTGAATGAGCTGATGCCTAATGCCCTTCCTCTTCCTCCTTGGTATGTTACCAGAGCCTGGCCACTCTGGCTGTACTTGGAGTCACTCTCCTAAAGTGTTAAGTGTCATCTGGAAAATGGGTCAACTAGTTGCTTTAGGTAGACATTACTCAATACGACATTACTGAAATGTCAAAAAATATCAGCGTAAGTATGAAGTGTAACTTGTGGAGACCCAGTAAATGGGAGCAAAGTAAAAGTTCAGGCTCAGTTACAGAGCCCAGTTTTCACTGAGGTGTTTAAATGAGAGACACTTTCATTAGTGCACAGTTCCCTCCTACTGTGTTAATTGACTTGAAAATTTGAAGGTGTGACTTTGTGCTTAGCTTGGCACTGAGTGGTTCTGAAATTCCAATTTTCCCCTTACCCTTTGAAGCCTTGGGGAATAAAATCACAAAAATCCCTCTGTGATGATTATCATCTTCCTCCCTGGTTTAATGGTCTTGAGTCACAGTGTGCAGCTAGAGCAAAGACAACCCATGCTGGTACTGACACTGCTTTTTTCCTGGTGATGTCACTAAAGCAGCATCCGTCTGTGACTAAAGTCATGTTAAGGAAGAGCAAAGCTTGTCTTCAACTGGCATGTCTTTGTAAGCAGGAGATGCTGGTGTTCACATTTGTTTTTAGACAATACAAGCCACATCACCAGTTGCAGGCTGTGGTGTGCTTGGAGAAGAGCCTTCCATGGTGGTGTGGAGAAGTGCTGAGGTGGCTCCATCCTTCCCATGGATTTCTGTTCAGAACACTGACTGGTGATTTGAGGGTGCTCTCAGCATAAGCAAAAAGTCTCGGAATTTGTCTTGGATACTAATGTTTGCAGTGAATTGCAAAACTTAATAAATCAGCCATGGCTCAGTTTCTGTGCTTTCTTGCCCTTACCCAAGAGTAATCAGAGTTCCTGATAACTCCCAGTACTGCACAGAAAAATGGGGTTATTCAGCCTACCAAAATACTGCTGAATCCCTACCCCCAAGGCACATCATGCCATGGTCCTGTTCTCCCCTTTTCATGAGCAGGATTAGAGGGGTGGAAAAATGAATTAGCTTCCCTAACCCTTCTAGAACAAAACCAAGCATAAAAAAAGAGACCAGGAAACATTGCCTCTTTACATACATACTTGGAAAACTAAAGAATGCTGGTGGAATTGACATTTCAGACGTTCAGATGTGACATTCACACACACCTTTCTGCCATTTCAAGAGCAGTGGCCCATATCTAGAACATTATCTCCACCAGCAGAACAGAGTCCCTGGTGGAAGGAAAAAAACCTCTAGAAAATACTCTTACTCCTGTGTGACCAACACTCATGGACTGCCTTCTCCCAGTCCCTGAGCTCAGGAACACTTTAATTAAAGCCAAGCCATGTGCTCCAACAGCTGTGCTTACTAGAGCAACTGTGGCTTTCCCTCTAAAACTAGTTCTTAGATGTTGTTAGCTGTGTTTATACAGATATAGGAAACTTAATGTGGCAAACCATTTGCCAAATACCCTGTGAATTAGCTATTTCCCCTGTGCTAATACTGGCATTACCTGGTTTTAAACTTCAACACATCTGTATGACAGCACTGCAGATAAATCCTCAGCTAAAAAGTTCAGCCTTGAAAGCAATTCTTTGGCAAGCACATTTATGCTGAACACAAAGGACACCCTGCTAGTATTTCTTTGCTTTTGAGGATCACAAATCAAAGCCACTCTTCTGTTCAGCCACTGCTATTTTGGGAAAAGCCCTCTTCCTTGGAGGAAGAGGCAGGAGGTCACATCATCCTGCGTGGTACAAGCAGGGTGTCTGGGAACATTACACCTCTGTAACCAAATTCCTGTCTTTTCATTACCTGCAATGCTTAATATGGTAAGTGTGTCACAGGCAGAAGCATACAGGAGATACAGAAAGTCTTGCCCATTATATGCTTTGGATCCTCTTAAGACCTGGATAATTGACAGCCTAAACCCAAAGGGTGCTGTGCTAGAATTGTGGCCAAAGATAGCACAGGGGTACCTCAGCTATTACTGAACACTGAGGCACAGCACCAAGGTTTTTTCTGCTTCCCCTGCAGCCCTCAGTCAATACGGAAAAGGCAAGAATAACAGGCTGGACAAACACACCGAGTAAGAAACGCGTCTGTGCAGCATCCTACAGGAAAGAATCTATGATCATCATGGATTATAGATGGAATGTGAATCGACTCATGATGTTGCAGCAAAATATCAGCTGCAGAGGGGAATGATCTGAAGCCTCAAAATTGCTTAGGAAAAACAGGTGAGAGAACAATTTAGTCTAAGGAAGGTCACACTAAGGAGATTAGGTACAGATGTAACAAAGGGGAAAAGCAGTGAACATTAACATTATAGGGCTCTTTTCAGAGGCATTTAGACGTGCTAAATATCAAACAGAATTATGCTCTAAGTCACTCACCCTACTACTGAAAACAAATGCGTGTCTTAAATTACAGCTAAACACCCATTCAAGAAAATGGCTTCTAGAAAGTCAGAAGCATCATCTCAATAGAAGAAGCAAGCTTCTGCTCTATGAACAGACTTAAATTCAGAGCAACTCAAATCAGACCTCGGATCTTAACTCCAGTTCAAGCCACATCTATGCAATTGATTCCAACAGGACTGCTACATTTTATTCAAATGAAAAGAACAGAATATTCCTGCTCACCTGCAGCAAGAGGCATTATACATTCCACATCAAGTACCTCTCAACAACTTACTACAACATGACGGTGAAAAATTTGAGCAAGCAGCTGTCAAGGAATTTATCATTGTGGTAACATTTGAGGTACGGAAGTCAAGCGTTAATAGACCTGCTACAGTGTAAAAGAGCAGGAAGTTTCGGACTTCTCAGTTCAAAGGGAATAGTAACTCAAAGTCCTTTTGATCTGGTGATGACCTGCACATCTGCACTTACCCGCTCATTCTGCTGACTCCCAAGACAGTCAAGCAGAAAACCTCATGACAAGCAGCTTGGCAAAGCAGATGCTTACAGGATACACAACAGAAAAGCCACAAAGCTGTAGTATGTTTATAGTAATCCTTTCCCAGTATGTTTCTTAATAATTGCAACAATTTATCTTTTTCTTGATGTTTCAATTAGACCAGATCCCAGAACTAGTGAAATCAAGGAAAATCTTTCTGCTGATCTCAGGCACTTTGGACTAGTTTCTTCTGATTTGTGTTTCATTCGACAATGCAGGTTAAATTGGCGTTAATCAAAGCACTGGTGACGCTATCAGAAAGACAGTGTGACTTTTCCATGCCATTCCACCACTCTAAAAAAGACTCCATGAAGAAGCTGACCTTTTCTCAGTCAAACTATAAATGCCAAAGTTACAGGAATCTATCTTTCAATTACTGTCACCTCGATAGTGAAAAATACTCTAAGAGCTACACTTAAAACATTACCAAGACCAGATGTATTTCAAAGGCAGTCTTCCCTTTCAGGGTGATTCTCCATTTCTGAAATGCAATTAATATTATGCAACAAATGTGACAATACCGGGGATTAAGATTCAGTTTAAAAGAGGGAAGGACTACTGAAAATGTTGGGGAAGGGCAGGAGCACCAGGCACTTGCCTGACTACAAGGAGGGGCTCTTGGCCACGGGCTGGTTGGGGCAATTAATGCCCCTCAGTCCGGCAGAGATCAGAACTCAGAGTCCCACTACATTGGCAAAGTTTCTGCCAGTGCTGTAGGGAATGCTGCCAGCCAGGGGCAGAAGGCACAGGCATCGGCAGCAGGGAAGGGGGTTCCACACTTCCTGGAGATCAAGTGTCTTTCCTAACCTCTTCCCAAGGTTCACACTTTTGCCAGAAAATATGTTTCCAAATGAGCTCCCTAGGAGGCAGAAAATAACGTTCAAAACCCTAATTTTTAAAACTCAGCCTGAAGCAACCACAGAAAAGTTCTGGTTAAGGAGGAATGCTGTAAGGAATAAAAATGCTTTAAGGAATAAGGAATAAAGGTTGAGAAGGAATGTTGTTCTTGAAAGACATTTTTCCTTTTGCTTTCCTTCTCCTTTGAACTTAATGAGGCTACAAGTCCAGCTTGTCAAAAGAGTAGTAAATATCGCTCTTGAAAGCTCACCAGAGCTGAAATTTACACAGGCCCAATTCTATTTCAGTTCCATTTGATATTCCAGATGAGGATTCTTCTCTGCACAGGTGAATGACAAGTGTTTCAGTGATCCCTCTGTGTCACTGTACGTCTATCTCATTATCCATATACCCATGAAGTTACAGGATATTCACAATAATTATATACGAGCCCCTCCCCTTCAGGGAAAGGATTGCTACGTTTAACGGTGAGTTTTGGGTCAGAAAAAAAAAAGTGTATAAAGATCCCTAAACTTCAGTTATTGCTTCCATTTTCCAAAGAAGGCACATACTTGCAGTGCTAAGTGACAGCATAAAATCCTTAGATAGATGCATAATAATTTATTAATTACTTCTAATATAGACAGAAGCCCTTGGACATAGATATGATAGAAGGAAACTGTCATGAATCAGTACCACAGATTAAGAAACATCTGTTTTTTTGCTTCCTCTTATCACTCATTCCATCTTTTTAATTTCCTATTCTTTCATCTCATGGTGGTAGCAATGTTGAATACTAACAAGATGTATGTATTTAACTGTGCTCACTCATTTCCATGCTAATTAATTCAGGCTCCAATATATGCATTTTGTACAGGTTTGATAAATCCCTCTTAAATTGGTAATTTGAGCCCAAATCTTCTTGCAGGGCAGAAAGAATCATTCAGCTTCCAGCCATCTCTGCCTATGATGTCAGTGTAGGGATTATTTTAATTAGAATGTAGGTGAGAAAATCAATCAAAAGATAACAAACAAAGGCCAGATCACACATTACCTGTAGCCAGTATACATATATATGGGATTCCAATCCAATTTATGAAACTTTCAAGCCAGTAAACCAATTAATTTTAAAATGTGTTTCAGTCAAGATGAAAAACTACTTTGTCTTGTGCTTTGTTTTTTAATGACACAAATGCAGTGATTACTCTTAAGTGATATCTACCAGAAGTCTCCTGGCAGTTTATATACAACTTTAACAATAGTTAAAGTACCTCAAATACTTTGAGAGTGATGTTAGCAGACTGTTTTTCTGATGTTATTTTCTTTCATTCTGACACATTAAACCATGAGCCTGAGGAATCTACTATGGTCCCACTGTGTTGTCCTTGGTGCCTTCTGACTCATAGATGCCAGAGGCTCTGAAAGCCTCCAAGGGAATGGTAAATATTCAGGAAAATATATTAATATTAGTAGATATGGGACCACCATGCAAGTACCTAAAATATAATTACCTTGAGGTATTTCACTGAGCTCAAGCCTGTAATTATTGTTTAGAATTATGTTACCATTAAAAAAAAATAGGAAAAAAACCAGAGTGATGCAGCTAAATAAGCTCTTCACTATGGAGAATTAAGTGAAAGTACTGAAAAACAGGATAGTGGGATAGTGTGTGTAATGATGAGAGGCTTACGCCTTTCTTAGTGTTCAGCTCTTTATTAAAAGATTAATTGGGCAGGGGGCTCAACACGGAGCTGGTCCCCGCCGTTGCAGCTTTCCCGGTAGCCGAAGGGAGAGAAGGCGTGCAGAGTCTGTCCCTGAAGGCTTTGTGGCGCCCTGATAGCCGGAGGTGAAGAGCTGTGCAGTCTGTGTGGAGGTGAAGAGGTGTGCAGTCTGTATGGAGGTGAAGGGGTGTGCAGCCTGCATGGAGGTGAAGAGGTGTGCAGCCTGTATGGAGGTGAAGAGGTGTGCAGTCTGTATGGAGGTGAAGAGGTGTGCAGCCTGTGTGGAGGTGAAGAGGTGTGCAGCCTGTATGGAGGTGAAGAGGTGTGCAGCCTGTATGGAGGTGAAGAGGTGTGCAGCCTG
>QUSF01000148.1:467166-493478 GCA_003676055.1 Chloebia gouldiae
CGGTGCCTCCCGCAGCCGCACGGTGCCTCCCGCAGCCGCACGGTGCCTCCCGCAGCCGCACGGTGCCACCCAGAGCCGCACGGTGCCTCCCGCAGCCGCACGGTGCCACCCAGAGCGGCACGGTGCCTCCCGCAGCCGCACGGTGCCTCCCGCAGCCGCACGGTGCCATCCACAGCCGCACGGTGCCATCCACAGCCGCACGGTGCCACCCGCAGCCGCACGGTGCCTCCCGCAGCCGCACGGTGCCACTCAGAGCCGCACGGTGCCATCCACAGCCGCACGGTGCCACCCGCAGCCGCACGGTGCCTCCCGCAGCACCGAGCGCCCAACACCCCGAGGGCCTTCGCGGAGGAAAGGCCTCTCTAAGGGGCCAGGTTTTCCCACCCCTCTGGAAGGCTAAGGCCTGGCCCTGCGATCTGAGGCAGTTTTGTGGCTCTTTCCAGGGACAGTAACCTTGGTCCTGGTGCAGCAGCACGAGGTGTGACCCCACGTGCTCTCATAATAACCTGTGACAGAGCACAACGATAGTGTGCAGAGCTCTTGGGGTAACAGGGCTGGCGTGTGCACCATCCCCTTACCTGCCTGTTCCTGCCCATTTCCTGTCCCGTGAGCATCCCTCGCCCTCCACGTTTAACTTTCCCGCCACCGGACTCTATCCGATAGTTTCCACTTGCATTTCAGGAGACAAACACCCTCAATTATCCCTGGATGTTTCTGCCATCTCCCGAGAAGGTGTTTGTGCTGGTCCTGGGTTCAGTGGTTCACTGAAATAATGGAAAGCAGGGTTTAGTGTTTTCTAATTGAGAAGGCTCAGCCCGTGGATGCTCATTCGGCAAAACGGGGCTTCGTCTTCTGCCCACAAACATCCCCCACAGCATCCCCAGCACCCAGCCAGCCCTTCCCACGGCAAACCTAAAACCACGTTGAGCACGTGCATAGGGAATTCGCACCACCTTGTTCAGGGCAGAGCTTCTCCTGCGGGAGAGGCGCAGCCGGAGGCCGGACGGGCGGAACGCGGCCGAGGGCTCTGAGGCACGCGTGAGTGAGGGGACAGGCAGCTGGGGGACAGCTGGAACTGAGGCTGTGATTGGCTGGAGGGATGCGCCGACAGTGTAAGAACAGGACTCTGATTGGGCGATAGGAGCACGGACGCAGCTGAGCCAGCCAATGGGTGCCCTTCTTCCGTTAAGGTCTGTTAGGCCTTGGTTTGGCTTCGGTTGTGTCTGGTGGAGATTAAAGGAATATTGCGCTTTCTGCAGTGAACGGGTCTTCTTCAGACACGTAAGGACGTCTGTGTCCCTTTGTTCCCCATTGCTACAGGGTTCTGGGCATTCAGCAGATAAGTAAATATGGCCCTTTGCATTTAGGAAGCCAAGGCCAGTGTGTCACTTCCCATGTTTCTGAAGGGTTGGAAGTGGCAGCAGAATGCTGTAATAGTCGCAGGTCAACATGTCAAAAGACTGAGCTTTAAGAGCTTGAGGTGATGTGGAACTTGTGGCATTAGAGTCCCTGCATTGATAGGAATGTAGTCTCTTGTAGGAAAGCAAAAGATAATAATCTTTTCTTTTGTAGAGTTTGTCCAATGGCCTTGCTACTATCCAAGACACACCAGGTTCTGTGATCCTCATGGCCTCTTTCACTCTTCTATTCTATGAGAGATGGCCAATTATCCTGAACAAAGAAATGAATGCTTTATCACTTAATTGCAAACATATCAAGAGAAAGACTCATCAGTCATGGAGGGAAATTGAGGCAGCTGCTGGGTTTGGCATCGTCCATGCACTCCTCTCTCTGCCAGATACTGCAAAATTGCCCAGAGTGGTCTGAAAAGAGAACATGCAGCAGGAGAGAAGGCTGTGAAAGAAACCTCTGCACAGCAAAGTAGCAAAAGAGCAGGAAATTGGGAATGTGAAATGCATACAAAATACTTTTGTTTCCTACTCAATGGCAAGCATAATCCTGCCGTGTCGTTCTTCCTCTGCTGCCTCACTTACAGGAGACCTAGATAAGAGTAAGGAAAATCCTAGAAACTCTTGAAATCCCCCCTTTGTAGGAATGAAGATCTGTTGCCAATTTTTGCACAACTTTCTCTCTCCTGACATTTTTCTTTTTATTCTGCTGGATATCTTTTCTTCAAAGAGCAGAGAGGGAAAAAAACCCTGAAACTGAAAGGCTCTGTCACAGTAACTCCACCCTAAACAGCTGTTTAGCCAAAAAAAATTTTAAAGGAGAAACAGCAGCATTGCCAGACAAGTATTGGGGTTTGATTTTCAGTGACAGTTCCACACACAGATTAATTTGCTAATCCTTAGAGAAACTCTGGGATCTCAGTTTCCTTCTTTCCCATATAAGTTTGGTTTACATTAACTGGTTCAGCATGTAGCAGGGTTCCTCCACCCCATCCCTGGCTGGCCTCTGCCCCCAGCACCCAGGCATGCTCCAGCCCAGGAGCAGAGGGAGCCTGTGGCACCCTGAGGAGGGAGACATGGCATGAGAGGTCCCTCCAGGCTGCAGGACCTCAGGGCTGGCTTGTGGTGAGCAGGAGAGCAGGGACATGCTGCCATCCCCTTCACCTCTTGAGGATGGTCATGGTAGTATTCAGCCCCCCAAAGCCACCTTGGCCTCCCTGGGGCAGAGCTGCTTCCCTTGGACAAAAGCTGGAGGTGTCTTCCTTCCATCTCCACCCAGGAGAAACCCAGCATCAGGCCCCAGCCTCACGTCCCCAGGCGCACGTGGGCTGCTCAGCTGTGCCCAGCAGATGCCCAGGTGTCATTGGTTTTCCAGTGACCCTTGGAGTACTTCAGGGTATCCAAGTACATTCCAGGTGAAATCTCCAGCCTGCATTAGCCTTTCCTCCCTGGGGATACTTTGCTGTGATTGGATGGACTGAGCACAGAGGCCCCAGGAACAGCATGTCCTGTCTCCTCCTGGACCCCAGCAATACATTTGTAAATAGGAAACTTCAGAAGATATATAAATTAGAGAGAAAAATGAACACAACTTCATATTTTCCAAGCCAAGAAGTTTCAAGACTTTCTGAAGGAAGGTCAAGCATTTGTGTACCTGCTGCTACAACTGATCCCTTATACCTGTATGATGCAAGTGGTGTCTCTGATGTGACAGACCCTACCCATAGTGAAACAATTGGATGCAGGAGATGCAGAAAATATTAACTAACCTTCTTAGTCTGTCAGGGAGGGGTACTAATATTAATTCTTTCACTTTGCCGGAGTATCAGAAAAAATCATTCACTAGTCTTTGCACAGTGTATCATAATGTCATAGACAACAGCTGCCACAGATGTTTCTCAGAAATTGGTGTGGTTCATTTCCCATCCAAAAAGGCCCCTTCTGTCCCCCATTCTTCTCTGCGAAAAATGAAAGAAGAAGACAAAGGAAGCGCAGTAAGCCATTATTTAGATCTGGGAATAATGAATGTTTATCTGGATTTTGTAACACAAATTATGTAATGAAGCAGAGAAAAGGCTTTTGAACAAATATGTTAATGAGATGGCAGCTAAGGGAGAGGTTACAGAGCTGCCAATTCTGAATCAAATTTTGAACGTGATTTTCTTTTGGATCTTCTTTCTTTTGTAGTTTTTAGCCTGCACAGCATTTGAATGGGCTTTAGGGCACAAACTATATGGGAAACATCAATTCTAGGTCAAGAAAGACTGATCAGCAACATATACTGACTGAGAAAACTGCACTGACTCAAAATTCATAATGAGGGCTTTTATGTAGAAAGTTGTTGGGCATGGGGATTGTGCCGAAAGGACTGTTCATTCAGAGTCTTGAGAGCTTTTCCTGGAAAAATATCAGATGCTGCACTGGGAACTTAGTTGAAAGCTACTCCTGAAGCAGGACAGTGGACTGGCATTAACTGGGAAGCACTGACTGGAGGGAAAATGGAGAGCAATGAAGGAATGGTTTTCTCTGAATGCTGGTAATAACTCTTTCTATTTAAATTCTGTGTAAACCTTCCAGTGCATAGCATTACCATACAAGACCTCTTCTAGGCATCTTTTGAATGCAAGAGTCATGTAGAGGTAAGTTCTGAGCTGTTTTTTTTTTTTAATGTGATTTTCAAAAGCCCAAGAAGAAAACATTCTTTTTCTACTATGTCCTAGAATATCTCAGGGTCAGTTGTTTTAATTTGTGTTTCTCATTGCCATGTATGATTCGACTTAACAGTCCTTGTATAATTTTATTTTGTTAAAACTTTTGTACCACTGGCTGTTGCATGGAGCTTGCAACATGAAAGAACTTTAAAAAGAATGTGAAGAGCTTTTGTCTTGAAAGAGAGTAGCAGTTATCTAGGTCAAATGGAGTGTTTAGAACAAGCAAACTGTACTTGTGTGCTTGGGCAGCATTTGAATTAGAGGCAAGAAAATATGTCTATCTGTAATTAAATGAACCAGCTTCTGCCTGTAAATCCACCTTTTTACAGGCCATTCCTATCCTTCAATAACTGGAATAACTGGGATGATTGCCTTGTAGAGAGTGCAATATATCAGAAAAGAAGCTTCTCAGGAACAAACTAAACTATAAAAAATCTATATTTTACAATTTTTCTACTTGGACTGACCCTGGAAATCCTACTTTCTAAGTGGGATTGTTTTTCAGTCCCTTTCTTTATGAAATAATAAAGGTCAGCCTTTCTTTAGTAGTCTTCAGTGGTTCAGGTGTGGCTGTTCCTGCCACAACTGTTTCTTGCCCAGCCATAACTAGCCCAGTCCCTTGAGCTCTAGTGCTCACTGAACACTTCATATAACCTATTCAGCTCACGAACAGCAAAAAAACGTTCTGCTTTCTTTGTCAAGTTAAATCAAATGAACCCCAGAGCCACCAGCTGAGAAACATTGCAAAAGCCAGGGAAGGTTGGTGGCAGTCAGCCACAGGATGGGCTTGGCTCTGTTACTCAAACCCTTGATTCTTCACATGCTTCAAAATACCTGGGTTTATTAGGACAGCAGAACAGCAAGTGGGAGAAATGGCATCTTGCAACCAGGAAAAGGGGTTTCAAGTACAAAAGACCTGATTCAGCTCCTGGTTCCACCTCACATCACCACCCAAGCCTAAGCCTCTTTGTAACTCAAAAATTTGAGTTTCTTTGAAAACTGATTTGAAACTTACTACCAAGAAAAACAAGAACAGCACATTATTCAACACTAGGGTATCTAAGGATGCTACAGTCTTCTGTTTCTAAATGATGTCTGCAACCAAAACCAAGTTTTACCCACTGCTTCTAAAACACTATTTAAAGCTATTGCTCTCTACTATATTCAGAGCCATACTGACTAGAGGAAAGGATTCCTTTTTCTTGAAGGTGTGCAGTTCGTGCTCAATTACCATGAACTGAATTTCAGGCTGTGGGATGTTTTTGTTTGAATGCTCTTTGGATCACCTAAAACTCCTCCTGAATGTTTTGCAAGTGCTTAGGCTCTCTGCAGCTCCCTTCTATCTATCCAGCTATCAAACTGGTTCTGTAAAGCAAGTGGCCAAAACTTTGTCTGTCTTCTCCTTGGCACAGTGAAAAGGAAGCTCATTATCAAATTATATGAAGGCAAGTTTGCAATAATTGTGCACAATAAGGGAATATTGACTCCCTTTTCTTTATTGACAAAAAAAGGACTGAGGTGTGAATTAGCTAATTTCATTGCCCATGGAGTCCCTTGGGCATTTATAATCCATTAATAACTCTCCATTAATAACCCATATCTCACCCCCAGGCACACCCAGCAAGTCTCCTTTCACAAGATTAGTCCATCTAAATTGACTAATTTAGATATTTTTTGTCTTTCTCTTTTTTTTTTTTTCTTCACTGCATCTTATTGAACAAGAAGACAACAAATCATATTTGCACTGGTCTATCAGAGTTAGCCTTCGAACAACTCCTTTAAAGTGACCTATTTGCATTTCCTTATTTAAGTGCTTCTAGTCTTTTTTCTTTTTCCTTTTTCCTTTTTTTTTTTTTTTTTTTTTTTTGACTAGGAACCATTTTTTCATTGGAGACAGGCCACAGGAATTCAAGTTTTGGCCAATTCCGCACTTTCTGCTAGACTTTGCACTGGTGTGAAATGTGTTTCCTCTGTGTTGGTAAGTTACCCAGAGGGACTGCTCCGAAAGGTTTGAAGATTTGGAATCTGTCCAGATCCGGTTGGCTACTGTTTTTCTTAGTGGGCATTCACTGCTTTTATAAATGAAAAGTAACATTGGAGTGTCTTGTTTTGAACTTCTGTCACTCAAGTTCCTCTGGTCAGCAGAGGACAAAGAGTGCAGGCTGTAGTCAGAGCTCCCTCAATACTTGCTGTGGAATCTGAAATTCTTTATTTCTGTGAGTAATTGCTTGTTAAGACTGTACTAAGAGACTGCAGGATCAAATTGTTGAGATATTATTTATGCTGACTTCAATTTCAGGTGGCTGTTTCCATCCCAGAAGCAAAACCTAAACTATCAACTATTTGCTTGTCTTCTGTCTAGCTGTCCCTTTCTGCACACTCAGTCATGCTGGCCACCATCAGTAGGGCCGTCCCTTTGGACTCCAAGGCTGTAGACAAAGTCACCGAAGTCAACAACATCAAAAATAACCTTTCAAGTTAACCTTCCTGGGTTATTTTTAACCCAGATCCAGAGGCAAAATGCCTCTCAAAATAATAGCGAAACACAGCCATGCATGCCTACACAGACCTTTGTTTTGGGGGGATCCCCAGTGTGGTTTTAACTCTCCGTTTCCCTGAAGGAGCTCAGTCCATCCCCACCGCGGTGTGAATGAGCGAGGGGCGATCCTCCCTTGGCGTCACCAGCACCTCCCGAGAGGCCAGCTCCCGAGTCCGTGCTGGCCGGCGCCCTTCCGTGGGCTCTGTGAGCGGGGAGAGCGTCCTCACGGCACTGCCGACGGGTGCGGGAGCCGACTCACAGCCACCGAGCCGCCGTCCCGGGCACGGAGCGGGCCGGGGCGGCTCCGTCCGTGCCGCGCCGCTGCCCGGGGCGGCCCCCGCCGGGTCCCGCCCGCCCCGTACTTAAAGCGGCGGCGGCGGGCGCTGCTGCCGCCCGCGCCCTGGCCGTGTCACCCCGCGGAACATGGCCCCGACGTGCCTGCAGCCCCTGCTGAGGCTCCGCTCCTTCGCCATCCTGCTGCTCACGCCGCTGCTGCTGCTGCCGCTGCCGCTCGCTGTGCCCACGCGGGTAAGTGCCTGCGGGGCCGAGGGAGCGGCGCGGCTCCGGCCCGGCTCCCGCGCGTCCCGCCCACCGTGCCCGTTCGATGCAGCCCATTCTGGGCCAACACAAACCCCTTCGGGATTGTCCCGCATTATGTCGTAGTGATTGGAGTGGGCGAAAATACTGCAAACTGAGCGGCTACGAGGCGTTAAAGCCCAAACTTCACTGGGTTATTCCAGTTTTATGCTGGTGTAACTCCACTGAATGCAAAGGAGTTCATCGTTCGCCATCCCTGGAGTAAGATGGATGTATTGGAAGACATGCATCTACAACAGTCAGGATTTCAAATGCCATGTCCTCCAATTCATCCATCTGTTTATAAACTAAATTGTCAACCCTTCTTGTTTACCTGTCTAAGTTATACCAGCCTGGCCTTTCCGTTGAATGGTGGTGCTTTATATAATGAGGAATTCCTGATTGTTAAGCTCTACTTTGGTCAAAACTAGGAAAGATAATTAAAAAAAAAAATTAAGTAGGTCTTCAGTTTTCCATTATTTGTAGGCATATTGTGTCATTAATCTAACCTAAGAAATTACAATATTTCACAATGGGAAAGCAATATTTCTGTCCGTGACTGTTTTTTCATCACTCAGCCAGGAGGCAGGTCACTGTGTTTTGTGTCAACTGTACAGAAACACCAAAGAGACATTCTGTGACCGTTTCCATAAATCACAGATATATATAGGTATAAATACAAATATATATTTAATTCCAAATCTTTGGTTGTTTGAATTGGCCACAGTTGTTGGAGTTAAATTATAAGCATGGCTGTATTTTTGAACTTCACATAAATTATTTACTCTACTCTCTAAAACCAGTGTTTTGAATTTTATTCACTGACAGTTGTTTATCTGTCTTCTGTACTAGCAACAGATTAACCATAGTCAGTTCTACGCCTGCATTACTGCAGTACAGCATGAATTGTATCATGAGCTGACCTTATATTTATAAAAGGAAGAGACTTCAACAGGATCTGCCTGATATCTTCTAGTCTGAAAAATATTTCTTTTCAAAACTTGTGCTGTAATTAATCTGGAAACTTGAAGGGAAAAAATTCACATTACTTACAAAAGGTGTTTTCTGGTTCTTAAACTTCTCAACAAAATTAACGAAAACACAGCCCTACTACTAATATCACCTCATGTCAGTTTTTAAGTGTCACTGTCACACCATTTATTTTAGCAATAAAGTCACATTTGTTGTATTAGAGTAAAATCCTATAAACACATGCCCAAAATAGGGGCAAATAGTGAACTACAGAACACGGACTTCAGCTTTCAAACAGTTCACTGTTAGCTAATGAATGCCTGCTTTTCCTGACAATTTTTAGAGTACAAACCACAGAAGGCTGGAATACAGAAATGCCTGGTCAACAGCCCAAAAAGTCAGGTTACAACAATTCTAAACTAGGGAATCCCCTTAGCAGGTAGGGACAGTATGATTTGGGAAAGTAGTTTAATACTTCTAATGTGCTTAGTCACCAAAAAAAAAAAACACCACCCAACAAACAAAAAAACCACACACAAAAACAACAACAAAAAAAAGGAGTTTTACTTTAGGAGTTACTTTAAAAAGTGAAGAACTTTTAAATTATTCAGTGAAATATTTTCTGAGCTCAGCTGTGTTACAGGACATACATTGAAGACTTGTGAATTTCAAGCAAGCTAATCATCCACACTGGGAAATTTGGCCATCCATTTAAAAAAAAATTAACTCTATATTGCTGTTCTTGGCTCCTAGATGTAAAATCTGCTGACCTCAACCACCAAGAGGTACTTGTGCACAGCAAACTGTGCACTTACCTAGTGGTGGAAGATTTGTTTTTCTCACAGCATTTATTTTATGTGGCTGTATTAAAGCAAGCACTATGGTCTTCTTGGTCAAAAAGATCTTTTTATACAAGTGACTTCAGAACATGATTTAAAAGCACAATTTTAAGTCCTCATTCAGCATAATTTGTTAAGCTACAGACAGTGGAGTGTGTGAACCACTTTTAAGAGCTACCAATGTGTTTCTTATCTTTAAAAACAGTTTCTAATGCTTAGATGTGTCTTCTATTATGTTGCAGGAGGCCAGATGTGCATATATCATCATCATTATGGCTGTGTTCTGGTGCACTGAAGTGTTGCCCCTGGCTGTCACCTCCCTCATGCCAGTGGTATTTTTCCCTCTGCTTGGAGTTCAGACCTCCAGAAAAGTAAGGAACTTGTGCAATCTAGGTCTGATACAGAGAAATCCAGTGCTCTGATCCCTCATCAATATTGTGCCAACAAGTCTGTTTTAGTGTTCAGGGTTCTTATATGGGAAGACGCTGAACTACGTACACATTTGCCCAAACTGTTAACAGTGGGGGGCTTGAGGTGGTAGAAGGGAGGGTCTGTTTTGGGCATGGGTCCTGCTGGAGAGCATCCCACTAGTGCCAGCAGTTTGTGTGTTTCCAACCACAAAGAGAAAGTAGAGCTGACAGTTTTCTGGGAGATCTCAAAATGCATGAGACAAACTTGTGAGAGGATAGCTGGCATGGTGCTGGCAGGTCTGCTGTGTCCTCCCCAGATCTCTGCCTGGGCCGTTTGTGCTGGAGGCACAAGGCAAAGGCTGTGTTCAGATTTTGTAGCCCAGGTTCACTACTGCCCAAAAAGCTGGTAAAGGCAGGTGCGGTCGCTGATGGTGCTGAGAAAGCCCTTTTGGAGCTCAATATTTCCAGCACGTTCCATACTTTGAGCCCCCAGCTGAATTTTGGGAAACTGGTGTCATTCTGCACAATGATGCACAAAGAGCTCCTGGACAGGCAAGTCAGCGCAGGAGATCAAGGGTTCAGGAAACTGCAGGGAGCTCTCAGGCAGCAGCTGCCTCTTGTTGTTGGTTGGGGCCTCGTCCAGTCCATGGGTTTGAGAGGGTGGTAGGCAAATTGTACTAGTGAAGCAAGTATTTTGGCCTGACTTACCTTCTTTATCTTTCAGGTGTGCTTGCAGTACCTAAATAGCACAAACATGCTCTTCTTTGGAGGGCTGATTGTTGCAATTTCTGTTGAGCAGTGGAATCTTCACAAAAGGATTGCACTGAGGGTCCTTCTGATTCTTGGGGTGAAACCTGCACTGTAAGAGTATTACACTGTTTTTTTCTTACTGCTTGTTAGTTTAGCAAAGGCCTAGGGACGCTACTTAACAGTCCACAGAGCAAGGATCCTTCAAGAGCCAATTTAGCTGTACTTGCACAGAGTTTCCAGAAATGAAGTCTAGCAACAGGAGCAGTTTATTTGTACTTTATCCAAAACTAGCATCTGACTAAATTTTAGAGGCTTGCCATTGGGGACAAAATTATGACAGACTTAATTATGCCCTGGGATTCCTTCAGTGAATGTGGCAGAGCTATCCTAGAAGGGAGTCTGGCCCTGCTCTGTACTAGTGACTGCACACATCCCTGCCTGGGTTTTTTTCTCTAAATTACAGTGACTACAAAGCCTAGCAGCATCTGTTCACTTTCTTCCTCTCTCCTCTGTGTCTTTCTCTCTTTTCAGCCTGATGCTGGGATTTATGGCAGTCACTGCCTTCCTGTCAATGTGGATAAGCAACACAGCCACAACTGCCATGATGGTTCCCATTGTCCAGGCTGTCCTGGATCAATTGGACAGCACAGAGCATGATGTGACCATGGTGGAACAAGCATCTGGGCAAACAAATACAGTGATTGAATTGGAGGAAAAGAGCACATCAGAGTCCACTGCAGTGCATGGTAAGGGCCTGCTCACCAATAACCTGGTGCTACTGAACTTGCTAAACTTAGCTCCCCAGCCTAGGAGTGCTGTGTAGCCTGTCCAAGGATAGAGGATGGTAACCTGACTGAAATCCTGTAAATACATGACAATTAGGTTTTACAAAATAGCTTTCAATTTCGATGGCTGGCATTTTGTATGCTAGTGCTAGATCTCAGATGGGTTGTTTTGTTCTTTCCTCAGAGCTGGAGTCTTCCAGTTTCCCTAGACTTAACCACCTGTTTAGGGAAGTGAAGAGCAAACTCCCAGCATCCCACTTTCTAAATCTTGTGATTATCAGTGGGGATTCAGCTTCTAGGCCATGTAGGACTATTTGAAAAAATTATGTAAACACAATCTATTTTGGTTCTAGGGTAATAAATATCTCTTTATTGACCAGATTGTATGTGGAGGTGGGGAGAAGAAAGAGGACTACTTTAAAAGCTACATGGAAAAGAGGAACTGGTGTAATTCGACTCACAGTAGAAAAACTGTTCTTGTGTATGATCTTACCCTGATGTTTGATTCCTCAAGGTCTTCTGCCACTGATGTGGTTCTACAATGGGTTTCACTTAATTTTAAATATGTGCACAAAGTCAGACCTTCTCATTTCACTGCTCTGCTGTGCTGTTACACAAGGCTGTATTATTAAATATGATTAAAGATCAGATTCCAAGTGTAGTGAAGAGAATTAGTGTGCAAAAAATACCCTTTGATATTGTTGAGTTAGTTGTAATTGCCATAATTTCTTTGTCCTGCTCCATTACTCCAGTCAGATTTCAAGATTAGAGTGTTAACCTCAGAGAACAATGGACACAGCAGTAAAGTTTTGTGGTTATTGTAAATTGACGTCATGCCAAGCAAGGATTTGGGTTTCAGTGGGGTTTTTTTTCCTGCCTGTTAAATCTGTTAAAGCTAGTTGGGTTCTCACTGTGGAATTGGAATGGTTCCAATTACTACAATATTTGGCTGGTGGTAAGCCTCTCTGTGAAACAAGACATTACTGAAGAGGAGTTGTGGCACTTATGTGGGCAACGGCATCCTTGGATCATGTAAACCCAGTCCTTCAGTCTCTTTCTTCTGCTCCTTGTGAACATTAGTCTGAAGTATTTAGGGAGATATCTGTGGGTTTTTTTAATTAAGATAAATGGCACATACAAACTGGAAGCACTAAGCCTACAGACTATATCCTGAACTCTCTGCCTTTCCAACTTTACCTGAGGCAAGTAATTTTCTTTCTGTCTAGTTGTAAGCAATGAACAAGTCACCGATGACCCCAGATCTTCTGAGGAAAAGAAAATGAGGAAGCGTATATGCAAGGGAATGACACTTTGTGTATGCTATGCTGCCAGCATTGGAGGAACTGCAACACTTACTGGAACAGGACCAAATGTGGTACTGAAAGGCCAGATGAATCAGTAAGTAATTTTTGCTGCTTCTTTTAGTTACACTGTCATACTGTTTGTGTGACCAATCGACTGGTCTTAGATGACAATTTCACTTGTGAACTTCAAGCAATTAATTGAGGAACTGAGACTGAGAAATGTATGAAGTGTTGGGCCTCATTTTTTTTGCTTCAGCATCTTTTAAAAGGAAGCTATGTGATGGAATTAAGGTCTTCTGAGAAAATTGGAAACACTTGTTGGCAATCAACATGCAAGTCGTTGATTATGAGATACTGGTTCTTCTGTGTCCTCTTTTTCAACTGAAATGCAGCAAATCAGAAGAGGAACTGCAGTAAAGAGCACCAGAAGAATGTAGATTACTCATAAGCACACTGAAGAGAGCTAGAAGGAGCTTGGCCCCTCCTGTAACACTGTTCCTCCATGCTGTGGCTGTGGAAACTGCAGTTGTGTTGTTCTGTCATTGCTAAACTGAGTTTGGGAACTGATCTACATGGAATCCAATCTTCAGTGGAAATTTTTCCAACATTGCTTCCATGTGTTGCAAGTACTTCAGCCTTAGCTGCTACATTATCTGTTGGTTTTAACATCCAGCTGAAAGTTTGCTATTGATATTTTTCCTCCGATCATTATTGGCAAGCAGAGAATAACAAAAATTGCCTTTCTCAAAACCCTGTCTTCATTCATTCAAGCCAACTAGCAACTTTTTCATCTGTTGAAGGCAGCAGAAGTACAGGTATTAATTTCAGGAAAGACATTTCTTTCTGTCTTACTAAAATGAGTTGGGAGGAAGAAAAAAAATCCTGTCTTGGGATAAATGAACAGGCATGTTAGAAGTGAAAGGTATCTAGAATGTATGGGAGTTCTTTCAGCCACACTCGTCTGACTGAGACCTAAGGTATCAACATAAGCTCCTATAAGCATCAAAGTAAAACACAGAGAAAACTGACAGTCATTTAATTTCTGCTCTGAAATCAGGCTGCCTTCCCCCATGACTTGAATCAGGCTGTGGATATGGCCTGTGATTGCTTGTAATGGTTGTCCTAGATTTACATGCATAACTGTCACTAGCACATATTATAGGGAGACTGGATTACTAAATGTTTTGACATTCATACAGAAAAGAATTTCTTTACAGGTTATACCCCAACAATAATGATATTGTGAACTTTGCTTCCTGGTTTGGATTTGCATTCCCAAACATGGTCCTGATGTTGGTGCTAGCTTGGCTTTGGTTACAGTGCTCCTTCATGGGACTCAAGTGAGTATTTATCTACATGATATTGTGTAAACCCCTCAGTAAGTTAGTGCAGATCAGCTTACTGAGACATCTGGCCAAAACAAATGCATTGACAAGTTGCTAATTTTGTAGCAGAGAGCAGGTCTATATCACAGAAATTTTGAGGTCTGGAAATCTTTTGTCTTCATAGGAGGTATATTAAGGCAAAAGCCATATACATTCTTAATATTTAGAGAGAATTGCTGGTTTATTTTTCAATCTCTCGCCTGTGAATTTCAGCCCTGTGAGAACTGGCATAGCTGCTTTGCAGCCATTGAATCAAACCTGACTTTTTCATCCTGGGTTACTCCAAATTGCCATCCTTTGCTAGACCACATTCTTCTGTGAGAACTGGTGTGTCCCCACAAATTACTTTGGCACTGTTGCAGTTTCTTTATTTATGGCCTCTGCTTTGGTCTGTGTCTGTCCCCAAGAGGGGCAACTTCAGAGTGATAAGGTTGTTAGATCCCTCTAATATGTTTGTACTTACAGTATTTTTTTTCTTCATTTTTTCCAAAGTTTTAAAAAAAGCTGGGGCTTTGGGACAGAGAAAACTGCCAAAGAAAAAGCTGCATACCGTGTGCTGAAGGCAGAAATGAAGAAGTTAGGCCCTATGTCTTATGCTGAATTAAATATCGTCCTCTTGTTTGTATTGCTGGTGCTCTTGTGGTTTTCCAGAAACCCAGGCTTTGTAAAAGGCTGGGCCACCATGCTCTTCCCAGGAGGAGAAAAGTGAGTTTTTAGGGTTTTTTTTCCCATCTTTTACCCTCTTGGTTATTAATCAGATTCCCTTGCTCATACATTCCATTTTGAATGTGGGGTCATTAATTCCAGCTTTACCTGACTTCACATGTTTGCTGGGCTTAATGCAATGGCTTGTTCATGACACTACCAATCATCTATGATTTGACAGTTTGTACTGCAGTGAAAAGGCTGGAGACTGAGACATGGAGCAGGCTGAACTTCCTAAAAGAAGAGAAAATTCTGTAATGCTGGTCTCGGTCACACTGACATACACCTTCTGAATTTTTGCTAATATTGCCTTTAACCAATACCTTAACTCACTGGAAAACTGATTTTGTGCTTTGAATGGCTACTTTGCATAGTATTCATGCATGGCATGTTAGGAAGATAAAATACATGTTGGGACTATGATTCAGGCCATTTCTTTAGATATCTATCTTTGAGATACAACTGCTGAATCTTGGCTTCAGCACAGAGAAGGAACCTTGCTCCAGGAGGGATGAGTTGTCATCCAGGACTCTATTTATTAATGTGTAGCTTGTTCATTTTATTATTATAAATTATGGCAGGTCTGAGAGACTTCAGACATGTTCTAATGACCCATTTTACTCAAGCCCCGAATGGGATGGCAAAGATCAGTGACTAGAATGCTGGAAGTCAGCCCTTTTTTAGGAGAAAGGTGTCCATTTCCTAACCTGTATTATCTTTTCTTCATTAGGTATATCACTGATTCTGTTCCTGCTGTGTTTATTGCTCTATTACTGTTTATCCTTCCTGCTCATAAGCCCAAATGCAACGTCTGGAATCCGAGCATGTCTGACCCTGAACAGACTGAAGAAGGTATTTAAAAGAGGGACTGTAGTACTGTGAAACATCTAACCCACTCAGCTAACAGGGCAGAAACATGCACTGGATTTGCATGCAGTTCTTTAGAGCATCTCACCTACCTCCCTTGTTGGACAGGGCTGGGGCACAGTCCATGTTCATGTGTGTTACCCTCACCCTGGGCAGATTTCTCAGTACTGTGCATATGCCCACTGGTGTCTTACAGAACAGAAGACAAAATGTCTTTGCTCTCCTAAAACATGTTCTACTCTTTGCTCTCCTAAAACATGTTCTACTTTTCATTTCTCACTTCAGATAAAAAAAAGCCATTTTTATCAGCCCCGCTGCTAGACTGGAATGTGGTTCAAAGGAAGATGCCCTGGAGCATTGTGCTGCTGCTGGGAGGAGGTTTTGCTTTGGCAGATGCAAGCGCAGTATGTCCTAACGTCTGTTTTTCTCTGACTCAAAGGCGAACTTTCCTGGTTTGTTACCTAGTCCTGTATTACTGGGCATGCACCCAAAGCCAAACCCAGTAGCAAAGTTCAGATATGAATGGACATCTAAATTAGCAAAAACCAAGGAGAGGTGAATGCTTGTGAGTCTTCTCCAGGAATTTTTGTTCTCTGACCAAGTTTCTTTAATTTATCTTACCTTTTGGAGACTCCCAAGTAGGTTGATATCTTCTCTGTCTGGACAGTCCAGAAAATCATCCTTTCTTATTTCTGTAATCATCTCAATTCCAGCCATGGCTAGAAAAGTAGAAGTACAGATAGCACTTTTGAGATTTTCAAAACCATTTGAGGTTTGTTTGAAGCTTATATATCTTCAGACTTAAAGCAAAACCACTGCTGAAGTGGTTAGAAAGAAAATCCTGGGTTCATAAATTCACAGAAAAGGCAGCTAAATTCCCAGAACAGGAATGAATCTTGAGGTGAATCATATTGTTTCTTTCTGCTGAGGTGCATCTAAATCAAAGTAAGCATTAGCTATCAGTAGTGCCATACTTCAGGGAAAGTCATGTTCACATCTAAGTTTTGTGGATAATTAGGTTTAAACCATGGGGCAAGTTAAAGCTCTGGGCCTGACATTCATCTACATACATCACAGATAGATTATTAAAGCTTCAGAGCATTAAAAACAATCAAGTCAGAGATTTTTTTAACCTGTTTGTATCAACTACTGCCCGTGTTCCTACAATAGAGCATTCATACAGAATCATAAACTTCAGAAACCTTAGAAAAATGTGCCAAGAAGCTTCTGGCCATACATTAAGTATTTGCAATTACTTTCTTGTTCAGCAAGAAAATTTTGTAACCTGTCTGTGAGCAAGTATATGGTTTCCAGAAAAATCAGAAAAGTGGGATTCAGTGTTATGTCTAGTTGGCAAGGAATTTTTTTAGTTTTTGTGACAGATAATTGTACTTTCCTGGATGGTGTTTGTATAATTCAGGACTCCTTTAGTATTATTTGACAGGAATGCTGCCCATAACATGGCTTCCCTGTTTGTGAGTCAGGGATTCTAAACCTCACTGAAACCCACTTATTTTCTTGCAGAACTCTGGGCTCTCAGCTTGGATGGGTGATCAGATGACTCCACTGGGATCTATCCCATCATGGGCCATTGCAACAGTGATCGCCTTTATTACAGCTGTCATCACTGAATGCACCAGTAACGTGGCCACAGCTACCCTCTTCCTGCCTATCTTTTCATCCTTGGTAAGATTGCTTCTGTCCTGTTGCCCTGTCAGCTGGAGGATAAGAGTTAAACTGGGTGGCAAAGTAATACTATAATTATTGTCTTGGATGTTGCTCCAGTGTATTTAAAAGGAAGCCAGGTCACTCCTTCTGTAAGGTGTGTGCCTTGTCCCTGAAGAAAGTGAAGTGACAGTCACTTCTTCAATACATATCAGCAAACTTCTGGTCATTTTGAACCATCAACTTAGAACTGGAAAAACACACACACAAAACCCAAACCAAAACAAAATACAGCACTTTCTGATGATGCCTTTGAATTATTCATCTTGACATTTTGTGCTAAAATACTCAAAGTGGTAGACCTAATTATTAGAAATGTGTAATTTCTCATAGGAACCCAGAACAATTTTAAAACTTAGGGAAGAAGACCTCATAAGTTTTGCTGCCTTTTCTGAGCAGAATCAAAACTGTGGCATAAAAAGAAAAATAGGTTACTTTGGTCTTTAATTAGAAAAGGACAAACACTTTATTTTAGACTATTTCATCAAAGCAAAATTACCCCAATCAAGGTACTGAGCTATTAATGACTTAAATTGGCACTTAAGTTTTGAGTGCCACAGAGTTTATGTAAAGTCTAAGAGTGTCACTCCACGTGCCTAGTAATTATAATTCCCATTCCTGGAAAAAGGGTGGTCCGAGGTCAAAGAAAAGATTGTTGGATATATTTGACCAGAAATCTTAATTATACCATAGAGCAAAACAAACAACATGAAAGCATCAAGCTTGTTTTTAAGTATCATTGGGAGGAAGCAACAGCAAGTTATCTTTGAGCACATGTGGATTTCAGAATAAAAAGTTTGTGAATTATTTTGGTGATGTAATACAAGGAAACAAAATAAGCCTATGTATCTCATAGGTCTGGGGTAGATTGATTCTTTATGCTTTTCTTTTCAAACACCCCCAGAGTGATATTCTCTCAATTTCATTGCAGGCTGACTCTATCAAGATCCACCCTTTGTATATTATGCTGCCTGCTACTCTCAGTGCTTCATTTGCCTTCATGCTACCTGTTGCAACACCACCAAATGCAATAGTGTTTTCTTACGGCCACATCCATGTTTTGGATATGGTAAGATCTTATCTGAAATTCTCCATTGCTTTCTTCCTGAAATATGGTGGTAGGCTTTGGCAGACATACAGATTGGCCCAAGTGAAATGAAAAACTGACAAGTCGTAAATCTCTGAAACCTGAAGGGTTAAAGTCCAGGCATGCCCTGCAGTGTTCTGGGGCTTTGGCGAGTGTCTAAAGCCTTGTCTCCTCTGGAGCTGAAAGCAGAAGGTAGCAATCAGTAGCCCTTGGCTCTGGTCCTCTGACTTTCTGCCAGACCACACAGGGCAGGTTCTGGGTGGAACACACAAACATTACTGGTTTTCTAACTGGGTACTTGAAGAGGGCATAAGCTGTTCTCTAACTAATAAGAATGACTTGTTACACAGGCCTTAAAGCTGCTTGACTGGTTGTATACATAGCAAAGCACTCAAAGACTTTGCACAATGTGTTCCCTAGTATCTCCACCTAAGCAAGAACAGAAGGCAGTGGATACAATGGCTATTTCTGTGATTTGTTTTACCATCTTTCTTGTGCATGTACAAGTAGGTCTTGCTGCAGTTTGCTGCGCTGGTGTTTGGGTGTTGCTGGTTTGGACTTGCTGTGCTGGTGTTTGATTATTGTTGTTGGCTTGGATTTTTTTCCTCACAGGTTAAAGCTGGAATAGTGATGAACATGATTTCAGTCTTCTGTGTCACACTGGCCATCAACACATGGGGAAGACCTATGTTTGAGCTGGACACATTCCCAGCCTGGGCAAACAGCACAAGAAACCAGTGACCTACCTGTGAAGAATTTGTGTGTTGAACAAGGAAAGTACCCTTAGTACTCCCTATTGCCTAAAGTCCTGTATAAAGTCTCATCACCACTTCAGATCCAGTGCTGGGTGTTTGCTGCCTTCCAGCAATCACACATCAGTTCAGATTTGAACCAACCCAATCTTACTCCAGTTGTGCTGGAACCAAAAGCATTTGCAATTATACAGCCTCTGTGTCAGAATCATAAGTATGTTTGAGTGATCTGTTGTGCCTCCAGTTAAGGTCAAGAATTAGGATTTATCAAACTTTCAATAAAGAGAGGGGAGGTTGTTGTATCAAATGGTTTGAACTATTGTATCACTGGTATGTACTTGTAGATCATTAGCATTGAATATTGCACTCAGGCAGCTGTGGAACATTCCTTACCTATTCCTTATATCTACAAGTCAGCAGCTATACAGAGAAATCCCTGTTGTCACTTGTCTAGTGAAGAAAGGGTCCATGATGTTATGCTATGTTATAGTTTCATTGGGCCTCAGCCGTGTGGTGGCATCCTTCCAAGTCAGCATCCAACAGGCTTTCTCTTGCCTTGTCTCCCAAGTCTCACTGCATTCAGACACCTTATTTAGGGCTGAGATAACCTAACTCCATGATGGTCATGATTCAGCCAGTATCTCAGACAATGATGCACTAAGGCTGGCACTGTGTCAATTAGAGGGCAGGGAGCCTTTCCCTCAGTCACAGGTGTGATTTCATATGCCAGCTAGTGTTTTCTGAGTGCCAGCCTGGAGATGACCAGTGGCCCATGGGACTTCACATCTATTGCAGAAGTTCCTGAATTAGCCCCTGATGTGCCTTATTAATTAACTCGAATTTTTGAGTGAAGTCAAGACATGAGGAAGGCTCTAACTGACGATCTGGGGAAAGTGTAGGGGCCCAGATTTTAGTGCTTTTGCTGGCTGACAGCAGTGGGAGTTGTCTTGTGTACTTTGGAATTCACGTCTTGTGAGAAAAGTAGTTTGTAACCTAATGATGCCATTTCTGTTGCAGAAGTAGTCTACAGAATACTTGGGTGTATTCTGTCAGTGGTACATGGATCCTTTTCCTTCAGTGCTGGGGATAGAGGTGGGTGGGAGGTAAAGCAGTGTCTTACAGTAGGAAGATCTGTGGGTATGACCTAGGATTTGCTTCCAGACCTGCCATGTATCCCCATGCAAGTCAGTTCACCTCTTTGTGCTTATTTCCCCTCCTAAAGATGATGTTATGGAACCTATCTACCTCACCAAGGTGTTGTGAGGACATAAGGGTTAAATTCTGCAGCCATAGTGATTTCCCACCTCATGATAATGGGTGCAAGGTGTTAAGTTATAGAATCATAGAATTCTGTGTAGAAGATGTGGCATATAGCATAGCATTGTGTTTAGGATATTTAGTAGTTCTGTTATTAATGTGAATTTTCTTTATGGAACTGGAAAAATACATTTTTATCTAGAAGTGAGGGAAATATTTATCCACAAAATGACCAGGTGCTTTTCTGAGCAGAAAACTGCTTTAAGAATTGATTTTTGTGCCTTTATCTTTTATGCTCTTTCACGGTGCTAAGCACCATAAACTGTCTGCTGAATGTTGTTCCCAAGTGCCACCAATGGCTCCCTGTCTTCCCAGCTGGCTGCATGTGGTGCAGCCTCACACTTCTTCCAGGAATGGTGGAGCATGTGGATAAACACACTTCCACTTGCAGAGTCTATCTAAGGAGGAGGCCAGTTCTAGTGCCAAGAATTGGCAGATGAGATATTGCTCACAGATATTTGTCATCACCTGAAACTTATCACAGTATTTTTTTTGAAACCAGGAACAGTTGAGCATGTTCTGTCCTTCGCAGTCACCACTTAATGCTGATTTGTATCTCTAGGTATCAAAAGGCATTTGAGAAAGAGACTTTCTCTGCTTTCTGATGGACTTCACAATGTGAGAACATGTTATTTTTGCCAGATGCATGGTGCTTGCTCTGCTCTGCCTGACAAGTAAGATACAGGGGAGCTTGCAGGGGTAGATGATACTGAGCTTGGCTATCTCAGTTCATGTAGACCGAAACTCCTCTAAAACCAGTTCCAGCTAAAAGCTGTAGGACAGACAGTTCACTGTCCTGTTTGCAGAAAAGAATGTTCTGAAAGTTTATTGAAGGGGAGAGATTGCCCTCACCTCAGCTAGTGAAGAGCTTCACTCTGTTGCTGGACAAGAAGGAAGCAAATACTATTTCCATCAATAGCCACACAGGGTGATTCATGGTCAGGAGTGCTGGGCCTGGAAGTGTGCATGTGGAGTAATAAAGAGTGTTGAGTTTATTGTAACTGTGAAGTATTGGATGTGTCACCTCTCTGTACTGTTGGTAGCAGTTTCTTTTTGAGAGACTTCTATGATATCCAGCAATTTATTCATATTTAATTTAAATGGGTGGGTTGCATAATTAGAGCCTGGCAAATAAAAACTATCTAGAACTGTCTCCTGTCCTGTGTAACATAGTGGACCACTTGTTTCTGAATTAGCTTTCACTGTAGCACACTGTTGCCCCGTAAGAACCAGGAAGGTACAGGCTGTAGTGAATAATGCAAATCAGAGATTTGGACACCACTTTTAAGTGTCTTCAGACCTGAATACCAGTGGTTTCTTTCATCAGCTAAGTGATAACTCAAGTTTGCATCTCTGAAGATGTTCAGGTGGGACCAAATCAGGTGGCATACCCTACAAACTGTCTTAATTCATTTCAGAGTAAAGGATTATAAGAATCTAAGAAACACAATCAGTTTTTAAGAATTAATGTTGTACAAACTTTCCAATATAACAGGCAGAAATGGGCTTTTCTTCAGCAACAAGCATGCATGGTGTCCTGTTCCATTGCCCTGAGTAAATACATGTTGCTTGGAGTGGACAATGCAAGGACAATTGCTTTGTGACTAGATCTGGTTTACAGCCCCTTCAGCTGCAGACAAGTATCACAGAAACTTACCAGACATGGCATTTGTTTTGTTGCTCATCAAAGGAATATTGTTTTAGATGAAGTAGTTGTGATGGTCCTAAGGTAGTGGCATAAAATCATCTGTTTGCCCCTCACTTTAAAACACGCACGCCCAGCACCCACAGAAAAGATGGGAGTATCCTCAGTGTGGGCTTTGTCAGGGCGGGTTATTCAGCCACCCTGAGCGAGCAAAAAAATCCCATTTTACCATATGAGGGCAGAGTGTGATTCCTTGTGGTCAGCGAGTCTGTCAGCTGGCCAGCTGGCAGCACAGCTGGCAGTGCCGCCTCTAAGGAGCTAAATTAAGGCTTTCTTATTTTCTGCTCACTTTCTATGGATCCTTGGCTTTTCCTTTCTTCTCTCAAAATACCAATTTACCAAAATATCAAGTTGCTAATGCTGTTTCTGCAAATACTGAGTGTCCCAAAACCTGCAGCATTGTGATCTGGGCTGCTGTTGCACAGGGTTCCTGCTTGGTCATGTACTAGTGTGCAAACTTGTTCCCACAGTGTACTAGTGCTTGGGAATGGTCTCACAACTGTGAATGAGTTAATGAATTACCAAACTACAAAAAAACATACAAAGAGAGAACAAAGGTATTTCCTGCCCACACGTTGAACATCTAGATCTGTGAAATGGAGGAGAAAAACCTTTCAGCATTCTCTATATGATTAGAAGTTGTCCCCAAGATGAAGAGTGGTCAGATTTGTTGGTGTCATTCACTGAGTTCAGAGCAGCAAGTAGTGCATTGCAGTTGAGTTCTGATCTCATTTGAACTCAGTGTTTGGCTTATTCAGCCTTTGTTTTCCAGCTCAGGTGTGTTGCCACTTGAAATAGCAATAACCTGGTTGTAGCCAAACCCAACATTTGCTGACAAAGTTGGAATTGGACAGTTGGTGAAAATCAACCCAGAAAAAGAATTAGATCACTGAATCAGACCTAGCCAAAATGCAGGAGTGGTTCCTTAACATGTTCCTTAATCAGTCCTAGCCAAAATGCAGCAGTGGTTCCTCTTCCTTTTTACTAGTGACATACTGTATACATTTTTACATACTTCATATCTTTTTTTTTTCCCTGAGTGCCTATGCTAAATATGTGAAGAAGTGGGTGGTAATGAATCCTGAGCCCTTGGATCAAGTGACAGTTTTCACAATGTTTTCCAGTGTGGGTGAATAAATGTGTGATTTTAGACAAGTCTGATCAATCTCTTTGCGCTCTTGAGAGGTTTTCAACACTTCTGTGCCTTGCACCACAAGGCCACCGGGCTCCTGCAAGACAGGCTCAGCATTTGTCTGCATGGTGTAAGGGCAGGGTGCTGATTCTCCTCTGCCCAGAAGAACCATCCCAGTGGCAGCTCTTCAGTGGCACATCAGACCTTCCCCTCTGTGTGTCTGTGCCAGCCCCTGAGTGAAGGGGCACAGAGAGGGCTTGCCATGCACTGCAGACTGCCTCTGCTTGGCACAGAAATTCTGAGGGAAAGTACAGCCCTTACCATTGGGAGCACGGAGTAAAGGTAGGCATGCCATGCTGCCCTGAGGTGATTGGGGACTGCTTAATACAATGTTTGGTAGTTATTTAAAAATAGGGCTGACTATACTGAAGCTATTTTTGCCCATTTTTTTCTAGAGCACTTAGTCAATAGCTGCCCATTTATTATGGTGTAAATGTAGATTTAAATTTACTGTAGATTCTGGCCATAAGAAAGAGGCTGTTTGTTCTGTCAGAGAAAAGATGTTATCCTTCCCCAGTTTACTTCAGTGCTTTATTTACCCACACAAAATTATTTCCCAGTCTTATTTGGCACATGGCACTTCAATGAGTTTTCATAAGCTGTTTCAGTGAGTGTGAGCCTCATTACAATGTTCATAAAACTTTTTTTATAGACAAACCATTTTCTTGAAAGAACTGAATGTTCCATATACTAAATCTAATTTATTGGCGTTTCCTTTGTGAGCTTTTCTTTGAGAACAATAACTTGGGTTGGGTCTTAGCAAATATTTTAGAAAGCCAGCTGAAGATCAAATTTCCACCAGAAAAAAAGTTAACCTTTCAATTAAGGAATTATTATTCTGGAGGAAATTTCTATTTTACTTCAATATTTTGCCATGGCTATACGGTCAGAAATCAGAAACATAGGAATGTGTATTACTCCCGGCAAATGGCTGACTTCAAATTCACCTGCTGTCCAGGTGTCCTAATAGAAGCCCTCACATATTTTTAACCAACTCATTATGGAAAAACATAAAATGCTTTCTGATACATGACGTTTAATCTTGAATTTATCTTTAAATTCTAGTGTTTGTCTGAAGCTGGAGGAGTACCACAGTCACAGAAGTATATGTGCCAGTGCCTTCAATACACCAGTCTTTTTACACTATTTCATCCAGTTTGCAGCTTGCTTGAATGGTATTTGGCATCTGCAGATGAAGTGGTTGCACATGACTGTTATTGGCTGCCTTCTGAAATGCACATTACCTGCCAGTTTCTTGACCTCAAAAAAGTGAACTTACTGAAGAGTTAAGCCTTTAATTAAATATGTTCTGACAATTGTTTTAGTCACTGAAAACTATGATTTTGTTTCTATTGAATTACAATTATAGCATTGGAGTAAAAAAATTGCAGACTCTGTGCTGGCTTGTTATATAAATAACATAATGCATACTCTGCTCTCTGTTATTTAACCATATTTGAAGCAGGATGCTCTCCATCTACAGGAGCTGTCTTGCATTCTGTGGGTAAAATCCTGTCAGATGTCCATGTCAGTATCAGTTTGCATTCTATTCCAAAGCAATGGGTAAATGGGAGTGAACGAGAGGGGATGTCTTGGGTTTCATGCACTGGTTTCATGCATTTCCCTATTTCATCTCACTTGATCTGTTCTCAGTGATGAAATTGCTGGACCTTTTTTCTCTCTGGTGCAAATGCACTGCACTATGGTGTCACAGAGGAATCTTTCGCAGCATTTCTCTTCCTCAGAGTTTACCTTCAAGATTCAACAGCATGCCAGATGAGACTTTCTTTTCTCTTGTGTCTCATAAAACCGTGGTGGCTTCAGGTCCCAGAAGTGGCTCAATTTAAGACCTGTGTCTCTATGCCAGCTCTAATGAGTTAAGAAAAATTACTGTCCTAAGCCATCACATTTCTGGGCAGGCAACAGCAATGACAGCAGTCTAGTCTCTATGAAAGGAGCAGCTGAGGCAGCAATGTCACCCTTGTTCTATGACAATAAGACAAATTTCTGGCTTACAGTTATATTAACACATGTCCTGCAAGTTTGGCTCACCTAACATTTAAAAACAAAACAAACAAACAAAAAAATCAAACTTTTCTTCAAGAATGTTCTCATATATAAAATCCTTTATACTATAAAATCTCTTATACTAAAATCCTGATTTTCAATTTTATTCCTAATTTTGATGGACAAGAATTGAGATGTTTGACTCAACTTGGGCAAACCTACATTGTAATTTATTTTTCTAGCCAATCCTTTTTTAGGATTCTCTCCTCTGAAGTCACTCTTGGGAAAGAAATCCTGTTCTAGAATAGCCATGCAGACACGTGGGATCTATTTGATCTCTTCTTTTAGCTCAAAGACTATGTTTACTGGGGAGTGACTTGTTATGTTTTAATATAGTAATAGTAGTATTCCACAACCACTAAAATGTTGCCTAAGAAAGGAACCTTTTTTTATTAAGAAAAAACTATGCATGAACCCTTTTTATATGGTTTTTGTAATGCAATTCCCAGGGGAAAATTCATACTGCATATGAAAATATAGTATTATAGAAAATTGCTATGTTGGATGCCAAAAATACTTCAACAAATGAAAATTGAAAATAATTAAAACAACAAAAAAAGGAAAAATTAGAAGGATTTCAGGTAAGCCTGTAGAGATTGCTTCCACTGCTGCTGCTTACTCAAGGAGCATTTGCTTGTTAATGGTTTTATTCTGAGACAACTGTGTTTTAATTAATGAAGAATGAAGTGCAGAGGTTGACAGAAATCTCTTTGGCTGACTGTAAAGTCACTACGAAAAACAAACACACAAACAAGAAAGCCCCACAAAGTTCCAAACTTTTTCCAGTATCCAGTATTTACCATTAAACTTTAAATACAGTTTAGTGTTTTAGTTGATTCTAAAAGTTGATTCTCTCCACTTCCTTTTGCTCTGGAAGTGATGAACAGTGGCTTTGTCTAGTACAAAGCTAAAATGAATGTTCTGCAAATACAAACAAAACTTCATCCTCTTTTTATCCTTCCCAGCTCAAGGGGTATCTGGGGAAAAAAACCTGCCTGGAACAGTGACCCCAAAGCCACGGGACTGATTGGGCTCTGTGGGAAACGCACAAAACGCTGCCCGTGCTCCGGTCACAGGGAATGTTCACGTTCGAGAAGAGTCGTGGGAGCTGTATCCCGGGAATGTCACCCGGTACTTGCACTGGGTCCCCTGGCACAAGCAGCGCATGTGCGACTGGGCTTATTTCCCCTCAGATGGGAAAATTCTGCAGGGCCG
>QUSF01000149.1:0-27398 GCA_003676055.1 Chloebia gouldiae
GGGGGCGGCGCGGCCCCGCAGGAAGTGGGAGGTGTTCCCGGGCCGCAACCGCTTCTACTGCGGCGGCCGCCTCATGCTGGCGCGGCACAGCGGCGTCTTCGCCCTCACGCTCGGCCTCATCCTGGCCACCAGCGGCCTCTTCTTCGCCTTCGAGTGAGTCTGGCCGCGGCAGCGGGACCCCCGAGGCGTGCGGGACCCCCGAGGCGTGCGGGACCCCCGAGCCGTGCGGGACCCCCGAGCCGTGCGGGACCGAGCCCCGGGCCTCCCCGCGGGGCTCCCCCGCTAAGGCCGCCTCCGGGCTGAGCCGGCGTCCCACGCTGGCCCCCGCTGGGCAGGAGCTGGGCTGGGGTCGCCTTCCCCGTGGGACCCCCGCTCTGCCTCCTCCCCGCTGCCCCCCGAGCCCCTGCCCACGGTGCGGCCCCCAGCCCTCGTCTGCAGGCAGCCACTGCCCCATCCTCTGTGCCCGGGTGTGTTTATGGGGGGCAGGGGTCGTTCTGCGCCTCGTTTGCTCAGTCTGGCCCCAGGAAGGGGTTAACGCCCCTCTAGGGTGCCCCCCTGGCCTCTAAATGCAGCCCCAAGCCTCCCCTTTAGCTCCCAAGAAGAGAATTGGCCCAAAATTGCACCCGGGAAACCCCCAAGGCTCGTGGGCTTTGTCCACCGCTGGGAAACAGGAGCAGTGTTTCTTCTAAATGTTGAAACCGTTCGGGGTCCCCCCTCGAGGGTCTGCACTGGAGCTCGGCCCCCATTGTGCAGCAGAGTCTGGGGAAGAGGGAGCTGCATCTGCCCAGTCCCGTTTCCTTGGAAAGCTGGTCCAGGGAAGCTCCCTGCTCCTGCAGCCTGAGGGAGGGGAGAGCCAGGAGCATCCCGGTGCGTCCTGTGCCGCCCTGGGTCGCTGGGGAAGGAGCAGCCTGGGTTCCCGACACCTTGGAGGGTTCTGGTGAGCTGCCTCCTCTCTGTCCCGGGAGGGGTGGGAGCCGCTTTTCCCTGGAGCGGGGGGCCACGCCTGCCTTTGGATCGCGGCGTTGTCCTTGCAAGTCTCGGAGTGAAGCTGCCCGAGCCTGCTGGTGGGGAGATGAAAGTGCTTGATCGGATTAGAGGTTCTGAGAAGTCAGATGAGCTGAAGGGGACAGGCAGCTGCGGGCAGCAGGCACAGCATCCCGATGGAAAAACCCCTTTCTCAGCATCACCCGTGCCATGACAGCTCTCTGCCAGGTCGGGGGCTGACGGGCAGCTCAGCACAGTAGCGGCTTTGTGTGGCCAGGCAGAGCACACAGGACATCTGCTCTGCCTCCCTTCTGCCGAGTCACTCTCTGGTGCTTGAAGATGCCCTGGGGCTCTCCCAGGTTGTTATTTTAGCAGGATGCTTCTGTTGCACAGGCTCCAGTGTGCTGGGTCTACAGCAAAGACATCTTGTCTGTGTCTGTATTTCATGGTTTCTGTGGGATAACCTGGCACAAGGTGCCCAGAGCAGCTGTGTCTGCCCCATCCCTGGAGATGTCCAAGGCCAGGCTGGACACTGGGATTTGGAGCAGCGTGGGAGAGTGGAGGGTGTCCCTGCCCATGGGGTGGGATGGGATGATCTTTAAGGTCCAAACCTAATCATTTGGGGATTCTGTAATTTCTCTGATTTCTTGTTCCCTGGTGGGGTAGAGTGAGCTCTGGAGGTTCTCTCAGGAAAGGGCTGACAACAAGCTCACGTCTCTCCTTTTACAGACCTTTCTGTCGCTGACTGAGGGGCTCAGGCTTGGACTGAAGGGGTTTTGTTGCTTGGTGGGTGCTTTGTTCTGGACAGCTGAGCTGGGGAGGTGAAACAAAAGTTCCTTAATCCTCTCAGAGCGCTGCAGAGCCTGAGCACTGGGGCAGCCCATGCTGTGCTGGCTCTAGGTGCTGATCAGTCCTCTGCAGGAGGGCACAGTGGCTCTGTGTGGGCAGGGCTGTGTCCTCTGCTGTCCTCAGCTGCTGCCTGCGGGTAACGGAGCTGCCCTGGTGTGGGGTGTGATCCCACCAGTCCCCATCTCTGCCAAAACAGCCCCAGGTCGGCTCTGAGCCCACTACCCTGTGACAGGTCGTGGCGTGATGTCCCAGCTGACAGCGGGTCTGTGCAATGATTGATAACAATTCCATTTGATTTATCTTTTCACAGCTGCCCCTTCCTTGCCAGTCACCTGACCCTGGCCATCCCCATCATCGCTGCCGTCCTCTTCTTCTTCGTCATCAGCTGCCTGCTCCAGACAAGCTTCAGAGACCCTGGAATCCTGCCCAGAGCCACCCCCAGCGAGGCTGCAGACCTGGAGAAGCGAATTGGTGAGAGCTCTGCTCTTTCTCCTGTGTGTGTCTGTGCACCTTCTGGGCTCAATGAGGCCCCTGCTTTGGGCCTTGGCTCCTTAAGGTTTGTCCACAGGGGGAGAAAAATCCAGATTATCAGATTGTGAGGCTTGACAGTGCTTACAGTTGTGATGAGAGGTGCAACACGTTCCTCTGGCACAGCAGGCAGTGCCTCAGAGAGGATCTGCAGAGCAGCTCAGGTGCTTTTTGCTCCTGTTCAGTCCCAGTGCTTTCCCAGGCAGCAGAGTTGAAGGATAATTAATGCTTTTTGAAATTGCCATTGAGCCTGCTGTGCTGCAAGGTGTTCTTTAGAGTAGGCTGATGTTTGTCCTCTTCTAAAAACTGCTCTGTCATGCTGGTTTGGGGACAGCCAAGGAGGTGTTTGCATCCAGGAGCTGAGGTCCTCGTTGATGTGACAGGTTGGAGCAAATGCTTCAGCAAAGCTGATGTGAGACAGCTTGAATCTGTCCCGCTGAAGACAGATGCAAGGTAGTAATTCTACATCTGACTTTAAAAATGGTTTTTAAATATCCCCAGAGTAGTTATCCATGTTTCTATTTATAAGGGCCTAAAGCAGTAATCTGGCTGCAGATGCTGCCTGATGTGCCAGCTGTTACTGCTAATATAATCCACTTATCATCCTCTTAACATGCTCACTGATGCATCAGTATTTTCAAAGAATTCCTCACAGCTGGAAAAGTACTTTTTTAGGAGAAACTAAAAGGAATAACCCCCGAAACTGCAAATATGATTCCGGGGGTTACCAGCTATTGCTGTGTACAGGAGCAGTCTCCAGCCCCCAGGGAGTGAATAATGGAGTGCCAGCACACAGAGATGTAATTTGCAGTGCCCCTAAAAATCCTCAGTTCAAACCTGGAGGAGGAGGAATCCTCTTGTGCTGCGAACACAAAGGTGTCAAATTCCAGGGAACCTACTGGAGCACTTGAGGCGTGCTGCTGTGATGGAGGCGAGTCGCTGCAGGCTGGGAGTGCTGCAGCTGTGGGGTGACAGGCTGTGTGCTGGCAGTGGTAGGGATGCTCCTGTGGCAGAGCCACTTGTGCTTTCACAGCCAGGCTGCCTGTTGTGACCTGCTGGACACACAGAGACGAGCTGGTGTTCCTGGGCTGCTGCTTTGCACTGGCTATTTGTGCATTCCTTGATGTTCCACAGCACTGGGCACTTACTGCTTCCTCTTGGCATCCCAGCAGCATCGCCACTGAACAAAGACAGGCCGTAAATAATGCTGGAGCTGACTGGAGCTCTTGGCTGCCCACCCTGCAACAAATCCTGTCTTGTGTTCTGTTAAAGCCAGGAGAGCGCGTGCCGGCCCCTGCCCCAGCCGGGGGTGGCACGGGGCTGGCACAGGGGTGTGAGTGTCCCTCCCTGTCCCTGCAGACAGCATGGGCAGCTCCACGTACCGTCCCCCGGCCCGCACCATGGAGGTGGTGATCAACAAGTACGTGGTGAAGCTCAAGTACTGCTACACCTGCAAGATGTTCCGGCCGCCGCGCACCTCCCACTGCAGCGTCTGCGACAACTGCGTGGGTGAGCGGGGCTGGGGGCGAGCTGGGCGGTGAACAGGACACCCTGAGCTGGAGGGCACCCACAGGCAGCACTGACCCAGCCCCTGGCCCTGCCCAGACACCCAGCAATCCCACCCTGGGCACCCCTGGAGTGGTGCCCAAGAGCTCCTGGAGCTCCGGCAGCCTCGGGGCCGTGCCCATTCCCTGGGGAGCCTGGCAGTGCCAGCACCCTCTGGGGGGAGAACCTTGTCCCAGTATCCAGCCTAGCCCTCCCCTGACACAGCTCCAGCCATTCCCTCTGGTCCTGTCCCTGATCCTGTCTCTTGTGTTCCTGGACAGATTGCTTTTTGCTTCTCCTGAAGGATTATAAACCAAGATACTGCATGGTCTGTCTCCTTTGCATTTCAATTGAAAGCAGCACTAGTGGCTCAGGGCAAGGGGCAGCACATCCAAGACTCCATGGCTCTGTTTTCCCTGGTTTTGGGGGGAGGGTTCTGTAAAATGCAGTGCAGGCCTCCACAAAGACAAGGTTTGCTGCAGGCTCCTCACTGTGTGTGGCCAGGCTGTCCCCGGGCTGGTACAGACACCATGGAAGCTTCACTGCTGCAGAGAGGTTCTGCCCTCGGGGTGCAGGGGGAAGATGGGTTTGTAGCTCTTCGTTTTGGGGGACTGAGCAGAGTGCTCCATGCTGGGTGTGAGGTGGCAGGAGCCCTCCTCACCTCGAGCCTTTGTTCCAGAGAGATTCGATCACCACTGCCCCTGGGTGGGCAACTGCGTGGGCAAGCGCAACTACCGCTACTTCTACGCCTTCATCCTGTCCCTGTCCTTCCTCACCGCCTTCATCTTCGCCTGCGTCGTCACCCACCTCACCCTGCGTAAGTCCCGGCCGGGAGGGGCACAGCTCTGGGTCCCTGCTCCCGTGGGACACAGTGCGGGAAGGGTCTGCAGGGGTCACACCACGTGAGGGTTAAAGGGCCCCACGAGGCCTTCCCCTCGCTGCAGAGGGGCTTTGGGAGCTGGGGATGGGCTTTGCTTCCCCAGAGCAGATGAGCTGCTGGGGCATCCCCCCTTAGCCTGGCAGGGAAGGTGACGTTCCCACCAGCCCCAGATCTGCTGGAGCCGTGTCCGTGCACTGACATTCCTGCACGTTCCAGACTGCGGATGTTCCTCAGGCAGACAGATCCACACGGGGCTGGAGTTCTGGCTGGAGGGGCAGGGCTGCCTGCTGGGATGCCATTCCTTGTTCTGTTTTGCTTTGCAGGCTCTCAGAGGGATGGGTTCCTGGCCACTCTGAAGACAACCCCTGCGAGATATCCTTCTGCTGGCAGCAGCTGCTCGGGGTGCCAGTGCTGCTAATCACTGACAGAGGGGGGCCAGCAGCTCTTTGCAGGTCACCCTGGTGTCCTTTCCCCAAATTAATTTAGTCCCCTGGCTACCTGGGACTAAGGGGGGGTTGTTTTCCAGTTTGCAGGTTTAGGAGGAAAGGGAAGAGCTGGAGCAGGCTGTGCCTTGGTGGATCCCTGCAAACCAGCTTGGGGAATGGGAAGCTTGCCCAAACCTCCCCAGACAATCGTCTGCCTCTCCTTGTGGGATGATTTTGTTCCTTGAGACTTCCTTGACTTCTGTTTCACTATGCTGGAGCTGGTGATTTGCTTTTTCTCAGTCTGGTCCATTTTGGGCCTCTCAGGTTTTCACACTTACTTAGTGGCCTCCAACCTGACGACGAACGAAGATGTAAGTACCTGGATGTTTGTCCTGCTGCCAGGCTGCCCATGACCCATCCTGAGCAGTTTTCAGGGCATTCTTGGCTGCCTCAGTGCAGTTTCACTGCCTGTGATAACCCGGTGCAGAGCACACAGCTTGTGCCCACGGCTGCACTTTCAGGTGGCTGAGTTAGAACCATCACGTGTTTGTTTTTTCCAGTCTGTTTGTGGCCTCTCTTAAAATTAGGAGTTATGAGATTAAAAAAGGAAGGCTGGCCCAGGGGAGTATTTGGGTGTGAGCTTGGTGATCTGAATTCAGCATCCCGTGTAACCACGGGTTTCCTCTGAGACCCTGACTGGGCCAGTCCCTTTGTGTCTGGCAGTTCCTCATCTCTAATTAGCAAACAATGTACAGACATCTGATGAGATTTACCTTCAAATCTGGGGTGTACACAGGCTCCAAGGACCAAATGAGTGCCCTGAGTGGGGCAGATTGTATGGAAAAGCAGGCTCTGTCTGATCCTCAGAATCAAAATTTGCCCTTCTGGCCAGAAGTACCTGTAATCCTTGCTGGGAGCTCCCAGCACTGCAGAAGCTGTGTTTGCATCCCTTTTGGTTTTGCCTTTTCCCTTTTCCCCTCCACCTGGCATTCAGAGGCGTGGCAGAACTGCTCAGGGCTGTGTGAGTGAAGCTCACAGTTTGTACCCCAGCACTGGCAGCACCAGTGGCCCGTGGCTCCAGCCTTGTGCTGCAGCTGGGAGAGGAAGTTGAAGAGGAGGAGGAAATGTGCTGGTGAAGGTGCTGGTGCTGGTTGAGTGCAGCCGTGGCAGCTGCCCAGCCCCTGTGCCACAGCCGGTTTCGGAGCAGAGCTGGGGCAGCTGCTGGCTGGGGACAGAGGAGCCCCTGGGCTGGGAATCCCCTGGCTGCTTGTGCACCCTGAGGGACCAGGAGCCCTGCTCTGAGGGGTGCCAGCCTTGGAGACCACGAGGGGAGCAGGGGGCTGGGTGGTGTGGCAGATGGTGACAGTGACATTGCTGTGCAGCACGGGGAGAGCACAGCTGGGGAGCTCTGCAGCTGCAGGGCTGCACTGCAGCAGAGGCAGCACGTGGCTGCTTGTGCCCAAGGTGTCCTCCCTCTGCTCTGGGGCAAACCTGCCAGCCCTGCAAGGACCCACTGTCGTGTCGCTGTCTGCTCTGCCATCCTTCCCCTCCTAACTCTGTCCATCCTTTCAGATCAAAGGGTCCTGGTCAAACAAGAGGGGCTCGGAGTTTGCCAATCCCTACAGCCATAAAAGCATCCTCACAAACTGCTGTGCAGTGCTGTGTGGACCATTCCACCCCAGGTAAGAGCCCGTGGCCTCCTGGCACTGGGAATTGCATCCTGCTGGGGGAGAGGAGCCTTGGGAAGGGCAGATCTGTCATGGGCCATGGCAGCACAAACACATCTGCTCTGGTGGGGAGAGGAAAGCTTCCCACTCTGCAGAGCAAGGCTGGAGATGGATGAGCAGGACATGAACTGTGTTGGAACTGGGTAAATTTGGGTCAGTTGTAGTTATTTTGTGGAACTTGAAGATAAGACAAATCCTGCAGTTGGGTAAGGGGAAGAGCAGCACCCAAGGATTTGGCAGCAGGTGGTCAGTCCAGTACAGACACTTCTTGTCCCCAAGGCAAGGGCTGCAATCTTGAGGTGATCTTTAAGGTCCCTTTGCCCCAAACCATTCCATGATTCTGTGATTCTTAGCACGGTTTTGCTCCTGTTCTTTGAGGCTTGAGCTACTCTGGCTTATATTTTGTATCAGACCTGCTCTCTCAAGTGTCCCCAGGCTTCGTGGTGGCTTCAGAGGTGCCAAAATGCAGTGCTGCCATTCAGAGCTGGTCAATCTGTGCATTCAGAGAGCCAGGCTGGGAGGTTGTGGGGAGGAGAGCAGCCTTCTACTCCACTTTATTCCTCTTTCATGGTGGTTTCATGTTGTAAAGCCCTTTGGCCAGTTCCCCTTTTGGTTTGTGGTGGCTCAGAGCTCCTGTGGCTCATGGGATGGCGTCTGTGGCTCATGGGATGGGCAGGAACCCTGTGCTCCAGCTTCCTGCCTGTGCTGTGCTCAGCAGCTCCTGGGAGAGGAGCTTTCCCTGTGGCCTGTGGAGCTCCCAGCTTCAATCTTTGTTCCCTGAACTGCTCTTCCCCTCCTGTTTTCCAGTTTGATAGACAGAAGAGGATTTATCCAGCCAGATGTCGGGACCCCGTCCAGTCCCAAGAGTGAAATTCCTTCCCTTGGAGCCAAAACTGACACCAGCATGGTAGGAGGCATTCCCTAGCAGTGCTGTGATGTTCCCAGTGCCTGCTGTGCCTGCACCTTGCTCCAGCCAGAACCTTCCCCTGTCACATCCCTGGCCTCAGGAGGGACAGCCCTGGGACCCAGAGCTGCCAAAGACTCGAGCCATGCGTTGCCTTCTTTTTTTACATTTATTTATTACTTTTTGTTCATTGTTTCACTGTGATGTGGCCTGTCAGGGGTTTTGCCTGACAGAGCCCAACAGGTTGTGGGACCCTTGGACTCGTGCTGGAAACAGGGGGTCCCCAGGAGTCCCCAGAGCCCTGAGCTCCAGGGCATTGCTGATTCCTGCTGGGCCAAGGCTGGGAGGTGGGCACTGACAGATGACCCCACTCGGGCTGGGCTGGAGGAGGTGTCACCTCCCTGGTGTCCCTGTGAGCTCCCCAGGTTGGAGCAGCTTCCCCTTTCCAGAAGCTGCCCTGCCTTGGTCAGTTGGGCTGTTCAGCTGGCTCCCAGCAGACCTGGAGGCAAGTGGGGATGTCCTGGGTGATCCCTGCTGATCCTGTTTTCTGCCTGGGGCTGTGTTTTGGCCCTGCCAGTTGGTCAGACACGTTTTGCAGCAAGGGCACGAATCAGGGGACCATCCTCTAACAGGGAAGAAGAAACACTGTGTGCTCTGTGACCCTCAGGAGATGCAGGGGTCAGGTTTGGGAGCTGGAGCTTCCCAGGATTGTGTCCTGTCTGTGGGGGACCAAAAGGCAGCAGAAAAGTGTGAATTCCTGAGGGTCACACCCTTCCCAGGTGGGGTTTCACAAGGAAGCAGTGAGGGGGGGCTGGTCTCTGATAAGCTCGTGGTGTGCTCTTGGTTTGGGTTTCTGAACAGCAGAATGTCCCCAGTACCATTCCAGCTGCTCATCCTTGAGCACCACTCTGCACCCAGGGTGAAGGCAGAGTCACAAACCTTGTGGCAATACTTGAATCATGTTATTAAAAGCTGCTGGATATTTTTGCACAATTTGTAGGACTTTTTTCCACGCAGAACATTTTCTGTCCTGTGCAGGGAGCGCTGTGCAGGCTGGCACCAGGGCACAGGCTCACAGTGCCGAGCTGCCTGCCAGGTTTCCTTGGATCACACAGACCAGTTTCAGCCTCGGGCAGGGACAGCACAGTTTGGGGGGCACCCAGCCCCCCTGAGTTCACCAGCGTCCTGCTTTGTACTCTGCAAGTGCCTGTGCCAGGGGGATGGCAGAGGAGCAGTGAGGAGGGGGTTACCAGGGGCCTTCCTGTTTTTATTTATACCAGTTTCCTTTGTTACTCAATAAAATTCTATTTTGAAAGAGTTAACTGCTTGGATGATTATTTTCCTCCTTGGAGACAGAAGAGGGCAGGTGTGTCCCGGTGTTTGGCATCTCTCAGGCGCCAGCTGGACTCTGTCAGGCTCAGGCCTCGCCTGGAAACTCCTGGAAGCTCCTGCTGGAAGGGATGAGCAGCAGCTGACGCTGCCGAGACTTGCTGGAGTGAAGGGAATTTGCTGTCCCACATTTCCAGGCTGGGCAGGGGCTCATCCCCTCCCCGCTGTTGTCACCTCAGGGTTCTTTTTCCAGCTGGGATCTGTGCTCCCAGCTGTGCCAGCCCCTGTGGCCCCGTGGCAGGTGTGAGGTGCATAACCTCTGGTGTCTTCCCCAGGAGGATGCCTGCCAGGACTTTGCCATTTCCTGCACAGCCTGATGGGATTTGCCCCTCCTCGGACGTTTGCCCTGATTTCTGAGGGTTGGCTGGTAAGAAAGCGCTTCCTTCTCCCTCTCACCCACTCCAGCCACCCGTCTCTCTCCACTGCATGACAGCTCCGGCCTCGGAGCCCATCTCCCCCAGCTCTGCCCCATCCATCCCACCAGATCCCACCACATCCCGCCGGCACGGGGCATGGGGCTGAGGGGGCGCCTGAAGGCTTTGCCAGAAGAGGAGGGCTTTGGTTTTCCCTGGCTTTGTGCTGGGCTGGAGCCGCCCTGTCTGCATGGGGACATGGTGGGACACGGTCGGGTGGCAGAGGGCTCTGCAGCCCAGCCTGCCGTGCTTGTGTGAGGAAACCCCAGCCAAGGAGAGGTTCGGTGTTTGGAGGGAGCTGTGGCCCCTGGGGCAGGTCTGGACCCCCATCCCTGACCCGTTCTGGGCTTAGGTGATCCCTCTGGCCCCTCTGCTCGTTTTCCTCTCTGCAACACCCACTTCCTCCTCCTGTGCCCAAGGTAAGTTCCTTCAGGGCACGTTGGGATGGCATGTGTCACCTGTGGGCCGTGAGCCGCCCCTCTGCCCCCTTTTTGCAGCCCCCCATGAGCTCCTGAGCCTCGGGGCAGGGACGGAGCCCCCTCCTCCCTCCGCCCCAGCCTGGTCCCGCTCTGCCAGCGAGCCTGGACGCTCTCCCTGCTCCCGCTGCTCCTCAGCTCCTCCGTTTCTGGCACTAACGCTCTCCTTTTATCTTCCTCCCCTCTCCTCTCCCTCGCTCCGGGCGGATCCAGCGCCACGAGCCGCAGCAGCCTGAGCCTCTCGTGGGGCATCCACGGGAGCCGAGCCCACAGCCATGACCACCTCGAGTGCCTCCCTCCCTCCCCCGGAGCGGGGGCAGCGGCCGCGGCTCGGAAAAGCTTCTCCAGCCCCGCTCCGAGGGCCGGGCCGGGCGTCCCGTGCCTCGGAGCTCAAAGCCATACAGCCCCGGCAGCGGCCGGAGTAATTCCCGCAGTCCCTGCTGCGCCCTGCCCGCACTGACCCGGGGCCGTCGGTGCTGCAATGTCGTGGTTGGCGTCCCAGCGGGATTTTGGGAGGAGCAGGATCTCTCCAGCGCATTTACAGCCAAGCCGGGGGCACCAGCGCCAAGCCCTCCCAGCCCCTCCAAGCCAGAGGACTTTCCCGACGGGAATTCGTACCTGGTCAGTTCATCCCTGCAGCCCCCGGGCCAGCTCCCCCTGCCAGCCTCATCCCAGCACGGCTCTGGGTTTAGGGCAAGGGGCTCCAGCCCCGCGGCACCTTGAGCAGCCTCCCCTGGGCTGAGAGCTGAGAGGAGCAGCCAGGCCTGCCCCAGCCCCGCAGGATTCACCATCTGTTTATGCCTTTTACTTTTGTAACAAAATGAAAGTTTCTCCTATTTACTGTACTCTGGTGTCTGGCTCTGCTCCGCGGGTGGAGGGGAACGGCTCCTGCCTGGGCAGGCCCGAGCAGAGCCGGGGGAAGCCACCGAGGGCTGGCACCGCTGTGCCATCAGCCGTGGGGATGGGAGCCAGGAGCTTCCCAAACTGGACTGTGGCACAGTCTGGGGCAGGTCTGAGCCATCTGCAGCTCTGCACCCTCCTGTGCAGCGGGAAGGGCCAGGCCAGGCTGGGAAGGAGCAGTGGGCAGTGCCCGCAGGACCCGGGGCACCGTGAGCACCCCTTGGAAAAATGCGTTGTCTGCTGATGTTCTGGGAGCCGGCAGCGTCCGCACAGCCAGGGGGAGCAGCAGGGCTGGGCAGGGTGGCTGGACGGGCTCTGAGCATCGTTCCAGTGCCGCTGGGAATAGCCAGAGCATCCTCTGCCCACCCAGCCCACGCCTGCCCTCGGCTCACGGGCTGGAGACGTGCCCCGGCCTGGGCAGCGCCCCCGGGGCTGGGCTTAACTGGGTGCCCCTCTCACCAGGGTGGTCACAGAACCACTGAAGGGTTTGGGACGCCCCTTCTGCCGCTGCCCTTCGGCCTTTGGGGCACCCACGGGTGCTCTCTGGGGTGGTGGTGCAGCCGAGCTCCCGCACAGCCCCTGCCCTGGGATCTGGGCTCTGCCCTTCACCCACCACTGGCCCCGGGATCAGTGGAGCAGAGCCTCCCTGAGCCTCCTCTCTGCCAAAATTTGGCAGCAGCTCAGCCCCTGTGGCAGAAGCTGCCTCAGACGCCAGACCCGAGGCTGAGCCATCCCCGCCCCACCCCGTCCTTGCTGGGCAAGGGGGGGATCCCACCGGGGTCTCCCCACGGTTAGAGAGCCCAGATGCAGGGTGAGGCATTTGGGGATCGTCCTGGGCAGGCTGGGAGTCCTTCACCAGGGCTGGGGACTGCAGGCCCCAAACCCAAACGATGGTTTTGCTGCCCGAAGGAGTGTGAGCTCAGACTAACCCACCCAGGGATTCCTGCCTGTGGTTTTCCAAGGGAAGGAGGTGGACTTTGGCAGGCTGGGTACATTGGGGTGTCCCTTCGGCCCCAGTCCTGCTGTGGGGGGTGGCTTTTGTGCCCAATGGAAGTTCTTGGAGGGTCTCTATGGGTCTGCCTTGAGTGCTGGGCAGAGGGTGAAGACAGGCTGTGGTCTCCTGCTCACCCGTTCCTTTGGGAACCCCAGGGGCTGAACCAGTTCCAGGCGGATCAGCTCACCTGGGGAAGGAGCTCCCAGTGCTGCACATGGCACTCGGGGACCATGGAGGGGTTGTGGGGACCTTGGTGGGGCTGGAACCCTCACGCTGCTGCCACGGGATCCCCTCGATGGCACCGTGGGCACCCCAAACCCCAGCTCGTGTCAGGGGCTCAGTCAGGAAGGGGCGAGCGGCCCTGAATCCCTTTTTCCTGAATTCCAGTGAGCAGAGAGGGTGATGTGAAGGCTGGGGGTGTTTTCCTGGGCTCGAAGCGGCTGGGAAAAGCATCCTCACGGTTTTCTGCGTCCTCCACCCCAGCAGGGCCCGCTGGGGCGCTGCGGGAGCCGAGCGAGGCGCGGGGGGATCCCGGGGCGCTCCCGGCCGGTGCTGGCAGGCAGGAACAAGGCGGCGAGTCAGGCTCACGGGAAGGATCACGACGCCTCTCCTCGCCTTGGCCCGGAGCCGCCCGCCCCACCCTGCCCTTCCCGCACGCTCCCGCACCGAGATAAGGCCGGGCCGGGGCCGGGGCCGCGCCAGCGCCCGGCGTGTGGCAACAAGCTCGGAGTGAAACTGAGCGCAAGGCGCAGCTCAGATCCCTATCGGGCCCTGCGCCGCCCCGGGACGACCGAAAACCGGCAGAGAGCGAAGGCTAAAACTCCTCATTCACAGCTCGAGAGATGCGAAGCGGCGCCGGTGGGACGGGGAAGGGCAGCCCCGGGACGCAGCTGGTGGGGATGGGGTCTCCCCTCGCTCGTCCCACCACGGGGAGTTTTGGGGGGTCCCACCGTGCAGGGGCTCAAAGGCGAGGGTGACCGTGCCCCGCTTTTTGGGACGGTCCCTCCCGCGGCGCCTGGGAGAGGCGCGCAGCCTCTGCCTCGGTTTCCCCACCTGTGGGAATAAATACCTGCCCGTCAAGCCCTCGCAATTACCGCCGAGGCAATCACCATATTAAAAACGACAGTGATATGACTTTTTCGGGGGGGAGGAACCCATTTTTACGAGCGGCCACACCCCGTGGCCCATTTCTCCGGGGTGGGGAAGAGCCGAGCGCTGCCGTGTGTCCCCGTCCCCCCAAAAAGGACAGCCTGCCGCCCTCCCAAGCGCTCTCCGCAGCGCGATGCGCGTTTCCCGGGTGCCGGGCGGGCGTTGTCTCTGGGGAGAGCCCCGGGGCACCCACGGGTGCCGCACCCACGGGGAGGGCAGGGCGTTGGCCGCCCCCCTCGCCCCCTCCCCAGCGCCCGCCGCCCGCGGGCGATGATTCACCGCGATTTTCCTTTTAAGGCCGCTCTCGGCGGGGAGGAAGCACAGGAGGAGGAGGAGGAGGAGGACACTCCTTGGACCTGGCTGGCTCCTCCTGCTCTCGCTCGAGGCTCCGACGCGCAGCCAAAAGCGAATCCCGGCGGCAGCGCTCGGCAGAGGCTCCGACGGCTCCCGGCCCCGCTGCTCGCCCAAGCGTCCGCCCCGCGCCCGCGTCCCAGCCATGGCAAGAAACCACCAAGTGCAGAAGGCCAAGCTGGCCGAGCAGGCTGAGCGCTACGAGGACATGGCAGACTTCATGAAGGCCGTGGTGGAGCACGGGGACGAGCTGTCCAACGAGGAGCGCAACCTCCTCTCGGTCGCCTACAAGAACGTGGTGGGCTGCCAGCGCTCGGCCTGGAGGGTCATCTCCAGCATCGAGCACAAAACCGAGGAGGGCGACGACAAAGCGCAGGTGGTGAACGAGTACCGGGAGAAGGTGGAGCAGGAGCTGAACGCCGTCTGCAACAACGTCCTGGGCTTGCTGGACAAGTATCTCATCAAGAAGGACAGCGATACCGAGAGCAAGGTCTTCTACCTGAAGATGAAGGGCGACTACTTCCGATACCTGGCCGAGGTGGCCAGCGGGGACGACCGCCTGTCGACGATAGAGAAGGCCCAGGAGGCCTACCAAGAGGCCATGGACATCAGCAAAAAGGAGATGCAGCCCACGAACCCCATCCGCCTGGGGCTGGCCCTCAACTTCTCCGTGTTCCACTACGAGATCGCCAACGCCCCCGAGCAGGCCATCTCCCTGGCCAAGACCACCTTCGACGAGGCCATGGGCGACCTGCACACGCTCAGCGAAGACTCCTACAAGGACAGCACCCTCATCATGCAGCTGCTCAGGGACAACCTCACGCTATGGACAGCCGAGTGTGCCGGCGAAGACGGCGGCGAGGCTGGCGAAGAGCCCAAGAACTGAGCGTCCCCTGCCGAGCCGGGGACCGGCCCCACCTGCCCCGCTCCAGACCCTTCGGCATCTCTTCCTGGTGGTTTTTTTTTTCCTGGTTGTTGTTTTTTTGATTTTTTTTTTGGTTGGTTTTGGCGGGGAGGAGTCTCAGCTCCCCCCAGCCTGGATACCGGGATTGGGGGTGGTTTTGGCAGGGCACCTCCCTCCCTCTCCCCCATCCTCTGCTCTGGGGAGGGGGAAAAGAGGGAGAGGGGGTGCCTCTGTCCCAGAGAGCTGCCAGCCCCCAACTATTTAACATTTTTTTGTGGGGGGTGTCCAGTTTGGCTTGTGGCAGCTGCAAACCCCCCGTCCCAGAGGGCTGGAGCAGCAGCAGGAGGAGGTGAGGGGCTGGGCTGGGGCAAGGGGGGGTCCGGGCAGCCCCCCATTCCGGGAGGGGGTCGCGTGTTGCCGAAGCCTCTGTGCTCCAATAAACCTTCTCCTGCACCTCTGCTCTCGTCTGCCTCGTCTCTCCCTGCGCACATGTCCGGGCAGCTCCGGGTGCCCGCCTCGCCTCCCTCCCGTCCCAGGGCGGGGGCAGCCGGGCCCCCCAGCCCCACAGCAGGGTCTTGGGCTGAGCTGCAGCCTGTGGAAGGGCTCGGGGGTCTGTGCCTCCATGGGACGGGGATTTTGGCAACCCCTCGCAGGGCTGGCTGCTCCACGAGGTGCTCAAAGGTCCCCGAGTCTCTGACCCAGCCCCGTTAATACAAACCCAGAGTTCCCCAAAACCTGCCACTGACACCCCTGTGTGGGTCCCCAGGTCCTCCCCCACGGCTCCTCGAATTCCAAGGAGGAAAATGCACAAAAGCTGCATGGCAGCGACGCAGGGGCAGCCTGGGCTGTCAGCGGGGTGGGGACACCCCTCTCAAGGTGCCGACGCGCTGGGACAGGTGAAAGCTCAGCACTTCTGGCCCTGGCACCGGGCCACGGGAAGGGCGCAGCTCCCTCCCCCTTCCCCCCACCAGCGCGTTTCAACATGAAAAATAATTACAATAAAATACAGTCACAGCACCCTGGGCTATGAGCTCAGCAGAGCCAGCAGGGCCGGGCAGGAGCCGGCCTTTGATGGGACGCCGGGAGGAAACGCGCCGTGACTCAGGACGTGCACAGGGGGGACACGCCAGCCCTGAGCCCTGGCATGGCCAAATCCCAGCCCGTGGAGAGCCGGGAAACTGGGGAAATGAGGCACAAGCAGGGACGTGACCCCCTTGGTGCATGCAGGAACTGTGGGGTGCCTGGGGAGCGAGGCGCTGGCCTGGGATGTAAGGAGGGCTCTGCTGGGGGAGGCTGGGCTGCACAAAGCAGCACCTGCTCACCCTGGGTGGGACACCTGGAGCAGATCCCGGCAGAGGGGATGAGCCCCTGTGGGCCCCCTGGCCCTCCCCAGCCCCTCACAACGCCCCTGGTGCTGCCCTGGCCCCCCAGCAGCTCCATGGGGTCCCCAGAGGTGTCGGGGCTGGGCGTGGGGAGACCCCACTGAGGCACCCCAAGGCTCGGGCTCCACCTGGCCCCAAGCACTGCCAGCCTGGGAACAGCCCCAGACCTGTAATTACCCGGAGCGGGGCGGCCGACGGGAAAAACGAGCTGAGGGCTCGCGCTGGCCCTGACCCCGCGGCCTGGGGACGCCGGACTGGTTCCTCTGGAGGGTGGCGGGGCTGGAGCTGACAGTGCCGGTGCCCAGGAAGGGATAACTGGGGGTGTCCATCCCTCCCCGGGGCTGTGGGTTCCCCCTGGCTTCCCAGGAGTTAACTGATTTCAACAGCTCCCGAAATTGCAGCGTGGCTGGGCCATGTAGGAGGAGGGTGCTCCCCGCTCCCAGCCGGTCCGGCAGCTTTTCCAGGCTGGGAAGGAGGAGGCCCTGGATTCCTGGGACACTGCTGTGAGAACGGGGAGTTCTCTGGGGTCCTTCTGTCCCCCTGCTTCACATAGGATGGTGGGACCCAGGTAAAGACCAGGGAGACATCGGGACCTCCATCCCCATCCTGGTCCCGTGGCTGTGGGATGCTCTCGGCATCCCTGAAGGGGCATCCAGAAAATCTCTCAAATCGATCAGTTTTAGTGTCTTAAACACCCTTAGAGCAGAGGGACTGGGTGCGCAGGGCCAAGGAGTGTCCCCCACTCCCCCAGCAGGGCCCTGGCACAGCCCCTACACAGGGGCTGGTAACCCCGGGGAAAAGGCCACCAAAACAGGTCTGTGAGGGCGAGCAGGGATGTTCTGCTGCCTGCAAAGGGCTCTGCCCATCCTGAGTGCGAGCTGCAGGACCCACAGCCCTGCCTGTCCTTGCCAGCAGCTCTGCCAGCCTCCCCCAGGGCTCTGTGCCCAGGGCTGGGGCTGGCCGGCTCCGGGCTGAGGCACCGCCAGCCCTGGGCTCGGGCAGCCTCCTGCCAGCCTGGCACCACGGCCTGCTCTGGGGCTTCTGGTGGTTTTGGAGAGGTTTTTTATCCCCATTAGAAAGCACCGCCTGATGGGGAAACTCAGCTTTTGAGCAGGATGGAGCTGGAAATGAGGTCTGGAAGGAGGGAGGGGACCCAGGCAAGCTCAGTGCCCTGGCTGTGATTGCTGCTCCGTGCCCAAAACGCCACGCTGGGGCTCAGTCCCACGGTCAGGGGGGGCTCAGCAGGTAGGACCAGCTCGGCAGAAAGCCGGGCCCCCTCCCAGGGATGGTTGGGGTGACTCATCCTGGCCCTTGGCCCCGCGATTGCTCAAGGCAGGACGGCAGCCAAAGTGTCCCCTCCCAGCCTGGGGGTGTGGGGCGCAGGGGCAGGCTGCCCTTCACCCTGCATGTCTCACCAGGGGCTCCAGCCTTCCCTGCCGCTTCCCTGGTCACCCTGGGCAGCAGCAGGATTGTCCCCTCCGGCCTCTGGGTCCCGCTTCAGCCCCTGATCCGTCTGTAAGAAGCTCCTTGGGGCAAAAGCGCCGCAGTTTTGGGGCTGAAGCTCTCTGAGACCTGAGCATTTCCTGGCTGGAACACGGCAGAGGATCCACGGCCTGAGCTGAGGGGTTTCCATCCCAAGGCTGAGGCTGCAGATATCCAGGGCGTTCAAATAAAAAAGCCAAAAAGCCACAAAAGCTTTGATGGCTCTTGCGTAACTCAGCCTGACCTGACCATACCCTTTTAAGCCACGAAATCTCTCAAAGCCATGAAAAAGCCACTATAAAATTAATATTTTTATGATCCCTGCTCCCACCCCTTCACAGCAACTACAGAGCTCTAAAGCAACCAGGACAAAGCCACGAGCCACAGGTGAGGATGGGATTTCAGCTCAGTTATGGTTTGGCTTCCAGAGCTTCAGCACTGAAATCCAGCCAGGAATACCCAAGGAAATTTCTCGGTTCCAGGAAGAACTGAGGCACTGGCAGCACACTGGGATTTGACTTTGGTATCTGAAATCTCAGTTTCATTGGGAAGGGGTCTGGGTGAAGCACAAGCATTGTGTGTCTGCATCCTCCTCTCCCCGAGCTCCTCCTGGTGTCCCAGTCCTGACCACAGACTTGGGAGATGTGGGAAAAATTAATTTTAATTCCGTGCCCAGCTGCCCAAGACCCCATTCACATTCAACCCCATCAAGGCTCCAGCCTCCAATCCCTCTGCCAAGGGCCAAACCATCCTGTGAGAAAATCCTGCTGTATTTTATGCAAGATCTTGGGCAAGAGGCGATGCTGAGTCTGCAGAGATCTGGGATCGGGAGTCGCGCCCGCTCCCATCCCGTGTGGAGCTGCCGGGAGGCACCGGAGGCTCCCTGGACACCCCACTTGTCACCCCCAGCCCCCCTGACCCACCCCAGCCCCTCATATCCACCCCAGCCCCCCTGATCCAGCCCCCCATTCCCACCCCAGCCCCCCGAGGCAGGGATGGGAGCAGGGAGCCCACGAGGCTCAGCGCTGCTGCCAGCACCCACAGCTGCAGCAGGGCCGGGGGGAATGGCCCGGGCAGGAGGGGAAGCCCCGGGATCTCTCAGGAGAGATCTGGATCTCCTTCTCTCTGCCGGGAGAAAGCAAGGCCAGGAGAAGGAAGGTGGATGAGGACACGCACGGCTGCTCCTGGGAAAGGCCCGGGATGCAAACCACGAGCTGAGTCACACAGGGGCTTTCTGAGGCAGCACCTCCAAAAGCCGAGCTGGCGCTGCGCTGCCCCAGCCCCCGGTCCCTGCAGGAGCTGCAGCAGGGCCCTGCCTGCTGCCCCTGAGCCCTCCAGGCAGGGCACAGAGGGACAGGGGCAGGGACAGGGACAGGGACAGGTCCCACTGGCCGCTCCCACCACAGGCGCTTCGGCCTCGGGCTCCGGAGCACTCTTGGGTTTATTTGTGCAGCTTCAGCAAACCTCGAAGATGAAAGTGAGACCGAGGAGTGTTTTATTAAGAAAGAGTCCATCATTATTTCTAAGAAAAAGAAAAACAAACATCCTTCTGTCCTTGAGACGGCGTGGAGGCGTCCTGGCCTGGATTCTGCTCGGAGCACGCTCCTGCAGCACTCCCAGGACTGCTGCCTCGGCTCTCACTGCACCTGAGGCAGCTCCAGCTGATTTTTCTTTCTCTGGATCTATCATGCTTATGATGGAGGAGACCTTATCTCTCTTTTCCTTGCTCTCCCTGCCTTCCCTGGCTCAATTTCTCTGTTCCTAGGGGAGGACCCTCAGCCACCTCCCTCCTGCCAAAGCCCTGCTCTGGGCAGCAGGCCTGAAGCTCGGGAGGTCAAACCCACCCAGAGAAGGTCCAGAGTCTGCCTGGAAAGGCTTTCAGTTGTTCTGAGTCACAGCTGAAGGTCGGCAAGGAAAAGGAGAGGTGTCAAAACAGAGGAGCCAGGGAAGGGCGTGTCACAGATCCATCACCTCCTCTTCCACAGCTTTGTCCTGAGATTGCACATACTTCTCCTGCACTGCCAGGGTGCTGATAACGCAGTAATTAAGGAAAACGAGGGGCTGGGCTCAAACACTCCCTTCTGCAGGAGCTCTGAAGTTCCCATCGAGGAACCAGCCCAGCCTCACATTAGCCCGAAGGCCATTGGGAAGAGGCAGCATCACCTGAGCTACCTCCGGCTCTGCCTGATCCCAGGCCTGACAAGTCCAGAAGAATCAACTGTATGGTTTGAAGGAGAAGGAAAGAACCCACCCAAGGGAGGGTGAAAGTTGTCAAAAGGTTCCTGACACGTTCACGGTGTCAATTCCCAACCTTTGGTGGGCTGGGTGAGAACAAGTGTCTGCCCCAGGCTGGGCTGAGCACACCCCACTCCCCACGTGTGTGTCACCCCCAGATGATGAACCTGGGCCTGCAAATTCCAGCCTCGGTCCCCCAGGGAGAGGGAAATTAAACTCAGCACCAGAGAGGATACGAAGAGAAGTGGAAGTCGGCCCCCACAGCTGCCGACATCAGCGCCTCCAGGCTCCGGTGCTCCTGGTCCCCGAAGGAATATCCATTGGCCTTGTCCACGGCCTGCATCACCTGCCTCATGCTCTGCTTGTCCTGGGAGGAGGGAGCTCACTGGCACCTGCTCCTTCCCCCCAGGCAGGAGCTCACACTGCCCTGGGCTGTTTTCTCTGGGGCTTGGGGCCACCCTGACAGCACCCAGGGCCCCGGGGACACCACCAGGGACAAACAAGGACAAACAGGGACAAACAGGGACAAACAGGGACAAACAGGGACTGGCTCTCCACCCTCTCATTCCCTTTCATCACTTTCTCCCAGCCCATTTGCCTGCTGACACTCCTGCCAACTGCCTGATCAAGGACATTTCCAGCCCTCCCTCCCCCTTCTCATCATTTGCTGCTCCCTAATTTAATGAGGTTTTAGGTGATCCTCAGCCCAGATTTGAAATGCAGGCCAGAAGAGCCCCAAGCCCATCAGCCTGTTTCTGTCCTTTGGCTGCCACAGATCATTTCCAAGTCTGGGTGTGCTTCCCCTTTCCAGCCCTGGGTCTCCTCACTGCGGAGGTTTCCAGCCCTGTGGCTCTGAGCAGACAAAAAGCAGCTGCTGCACGTGCAGGGCTCCCTGCTCCCTCCTGCTGGCTCACCTGGACGTTGAGTGGCACGAAGGACACCAGGCTGTAGTCCTCAATCACCTCCACCAGCTTCTCGTTGAGGCGGCGGAAATTCCTGAAGAAGGGATCGGAGGCCAGGTGGTCCACGAGGTAGGAGAGGTCCAGGACCTCGGTGTAATAGTCCAGGTTGAAAGCTGCAGGGTGACAGGGAGCTCTGAAGGCAAGCTGGAAGCTGGAGAGCACAGCGGGATCTGCAGCAGCTCCCACCCAGCCCCATTCCACAGCCTCCCCCCCAACTTCCTCGCAGTGTGCAAGGCCAGAATGGAGCTCTGAGCCACCCTGGCTGGTGGAAGGTGTCCCTGCCCACGGCAGGGAGGCAGAGAAGCCCAGGTTGGAGGTGCCTTCCCCCCAGAGCACGCTGTGCTCCCCGAGTTCCCTCACCCAGCTTCCCGTACTGCTCGATCAGGTCCATCTTGGAGAGGACGTTGACGTGGGGCAGCTCCACGTGCAGCATGGTGGACAGCGAGGTGCAGAGCACGGAGATGAACTTGCCAGGATCTGTGCAGTAGTGGGAATCCACCAGGTGCACGGCAGCCAGCTGGGCAGCGAAGGCACAAAGGGACACACGAGCTCAGACCTGTGACAAGCCCTGCTCGAGGGACAGCGTGGAAGTGGCCAGGGGAGAATCTGACTGCACCACCTGGGGAAATCACCTCCCACCTCCTTCCTGCACACAAAACGCAGCTTCACAGAATCTTGGACTGCTTTGGGTCGGAGGGGACCTTAAAGCTCACCTGGCCCCAGCCCTGCCATGGCAGGGACACCTCCCACTGTCCCACACTGCTCCAACCTGGCCTTGGGCACTGCCAGGGCTCCAGGGGCAGCCACAGCTGCTCTGGGCACCTTTGCCAGGGCCTGCCCACCCTCACAGGGAACAATTCCTGCCCAATCTCCCATCCATCCCTGCCCTCTGGCAGTGGAAGCCATTCCCTGTGTCCTGTCCCTCCATCCTTGTCCCCAGTCCCTCTGCAGCTCCCCTGGAGCCCCTTCAGGCCCTGCCAGGCTCTCCTGGAGCCTTCTCTGCTCCATGCTGAACACGTATCCAGGTATAGAAAGTGTCTGCCACATTCCCAGCCATGGATTCAGACCCAGGGAAGGGCTCTGTGAGGCTTTTAGAGCTCCACCAGCAGTACCACGAGAAACTTCAGCCTGCAGCTGCTCCCCCTTTTCTCAGGGTTTCTCTCTCTGCAGCTGAAGTTCCACACTTGTCTGAACTCTGTGGGGATTTTGGGGTGGGAGCTGGGGCAGTTCCCCTCCTGAACAGCTCAGCTGCCTCCAGCTCCCCACAGGAATGCCCAGCCCCCTCAGGAGCAGCACCTGCAGCACAGCACCTCTGCTGGGAGAGCCCCAGTGGTTCGCACCAATCATTAATAATTGCCCTAACGAGCACTGTGATCCCCTGGGTTTTGTGTGGCTGTGACAACGCGGTCCCAGAGCTGGGGAAGCCACTCCAAGTCAGGGCTCTGAGGCTGAGTCACAGCAGCAGAGCCCAGCCAGTCTGGGGCTCCCAGGCAGAGAGGGAGAGCAGGACCAGCCCTGCAAACGCTTTATTTTAGCACCTCCAAGCCCATGTCCATTTGCTCCAATGAAAATAAGCTCTAATGTGCAGATTCCCGGTGACATTCCCAAGCAAATGAAGCTGCCCTTCTTGCTCAGAGCACGCCGGGTCTGCACAGTGGTGGTGTGGCCCCGCCGCAGAGCAAGCGCAGCGTCAGCAGCGGCGGGGCCGCTCTCACCTGCAGCTCCCGTTGTGCAAGAGCCCAGAGCACGTCCCACGGGCTGAGGGGCCCTGCCTGGGCTGCAGGAGGGGCCTGGCACGGCCCCTGCATTCCTCAGGGCACTGCCAAGGCTCCCAGCACACTCAGAGCCCCACTGTGGATGGAACAGGGCCGGGCTGAGGGGAGGATCCTGCAGCACAGCACTCCTGCCCCGTCCCTGGGAGCGTTCAGGGACAGGCTGGAGTTCCCTGGGCTCGTGGGAGGCGTCCCTGCCCCTGGGATGGAATGAGAGAGGCTTTGAGGTCCCCTGCAACCCAAACCATTTTGGGATTTTGTGTGCAGTGTGAGGAAGAAATCTGTGTTCCTGCTCCCAATCCCACTAAAAGAATGGCCTGTCAGGCCATTCTTTTGCCAATCTCTCCCAGCACAAAATAGGGAAAAAATTCCCCTTTTTCCCTGATAAAGCCACTTCACATGAAAAACCAAAACCTTCCCGGACACAGCGGCCATGAGAACCCCCAGCCCTGTGTGCCCACGGGGCGTGGAGCCCGGAGCTCGTGGGGTGCCCAGCCCATCCCTACCCTGAAATTCCACTTGGCCAGCTGGGCGAGGACGTTCTTCAGGGCCTGGTGGTGGGTGTAGAGCTCCACCTGCCCGGGGCAGTCGAAGAGCAGGTAGCGTCCCCGCAGGGCGCGCAGCCGCTCCCGCAGCCAGTCGGCGTTGGCCTCCAGGTACTCCATGCAGTAGAGGAGGCCCCCGTTGGGGCCCAGCCCCAGGCTGGCCATCACGTCGGGCAGGGTGACCAGCTCGCCGATGTCCAGGGCGCAGGGCCGGGGCAGCGCCTCGTTGGCGGGGTCCAGGTTCACCACGGCCACGCTGCGGCCCAGCCGCGCCAGGAACTCCCGCATGGCCTGGCAGTACGTGGTCTTCCCCGAGCCCGGCGGCCCGATCACCACCTGGCCAAAGGCCAGCGGGCCGGCCCTGCTGCCCTCAGCCATGCTGGCTCATCGTCCTGCTGCCAGGGGCTCGGGGGGACAGCGGCGACAGCTCCTGCCGAGGGCTCTGCACCTGCAGGGCCAGGCCGGGCTAGAGGGGACAGCGGGGACAGCGGGGACAGAACCCACCGAGGGGCAGTGGGGACAGCAGGGACAGGCTGGGCTAGAGGGGACAGCGGGGACAGAACCCACCGAGGGGCAGCGGGGACAGCAGGGACAGGCCGGGCTAGAGGGGACAGCGGGGACAGAACCCACCGAGGGACAGCGGGGACAGCAGGGACAGGCTGGGCTAGAAGGGACAGCGGGGACAGAACCCACCGAGGGGCAGCAGGGACAGCGGGGACAGAACCCACCGAGGGGCAGCGGGGACAGCAGGGACAGGCCGGGCTAGAGGGGACAGCGGGGACAGCAGGGACAGGCTGGGCTAGAGGGGACAGCGGGGACAGCAGGGACAGGCCGGGCTAGAGGGGACAGCGGGGACAGGCCGGGCTAGAGGGGACAGCGGGGACAGAGGGGACAGCACCCACCGAGGGGCAGCGGGGACAGCGGGGACAGAACCCACCGAGGGACAGCGGGGACAGCGGGGACAGCACCCCCCCAGGGGCTGACCCACACCCCCAGCGCCCCTGTACCCCCTTCTCCCCACCACCCCACCCGGCCCCGAGTTTCCCTCGCGTCCCCTCTTCTTCCAGACCGCTTCATCCCCTATTAACCCCACTGATCCCCATTATCCCCCCTATCCCGGTTATCCCCCCTGTCCCCGTTATCCCCCGTTATCCCCCCTGACCCCGTTATCCCTGTTACCCCCCCTGTCCACGTTATCCCCCCTCCTCCCCGTTATCCCCCGTTATCCCCCCCATCCCCGTTATCCCCCCCATCCCCGTTATCCCCCGTTATCCCCCCCATCCCCGTTATCCCCCGTTATCCCCCTATCCCCCGTTATCCCCCGTTATCCCCCCCGGTCCCGCGGCCGCTCACCGCCGCCGGTGTCCCCGCAGTGGGTCCGGGCTGCCGCGGGCCCCGAGCGCCGCGTTCCGGGCGCGGAGCGGCCGCCGGTGCCACAGCGCCCCCTGGCGGCCGGGCGGCCCCGCCCCCGCCGCAGGTCGCGGGTTCGAGTCCCGGCGCCGGCTCCTGTCCCTGCAGCACCGCCCCAGCCCCGCTTTCTGCCGAATCACAGAATCAGCCGGGATGGAAAAGGCCTCTGAGACCATCGAGCCTAGCGCTGACCAAACACCACTATAGCACTGAGTGCCGCGCCCAGTTTCTCCTTAAACACCTCTGGGGACAGTGACTCCACCTCCTCCCTGGGCAGCCCGCTCCCAAGGCCTAATCCCCCTTCTGAAATTCTTCCTAATGTCCACCCTCAGCCTTCCTGGAGCAGTTTAATACAACGTCTTGCCACTCACTGATGAGAAGAGCCCGACTCCCACCTGGCTACAGGTAGGAGGAGGAATTCCTCCCTGCATTCCCCTTCCCCCCTTAAGGCAGTCACACGGGGTCTGGCCTGCCAGCACCAGTCAGTGGGACAGAGCTGTCCCCTCTGCCGGTGCCCGGGCCAGGAGAACGGGGCAGGGCGCCTTGGGAAGCACCCGCTGCCCACAGGCACGGGGAAGGCTGAAGAGTTCCTCTGCAGGCTGCCAGACCAGCCCCTCATCCCGAGCAGTTCTCCTGCGGGACGGCCGTGCCCGAGGAGCAGCAGCAGGACAGTTACTGTGGCCTGTCTGTACTTGTCCTTCCCCGCCTCTCAGGCTGCCCTCAGCTGCGAGTTCTGCTTCTTAAACACACACATCTGCTTGATCCCAGCACAAATGTAAGTGTTAGCCCTCCTAAATCCTTCCCCATTCACACAGAACACCATTTCCTTTCATTTGAAGGGTTCAATTAGTGGGGAAAAACCCCGACCGTGGTGATTTTTATTACAAATCTGTATTCTTACTAAAAATAAGTATAAAAAGACCCTGCTCCACACTGAGACCAGGAGCCAGCCTGGGCTGGGGAGCAGGGCAGAGGCTGTGACAGTCCCTGCTCAGCGTGGCTGGGTCCTGAGGCTGCCCAGGGCGGGCTGGGACGCTCGGACGAAGGCCATGTCCTGCCTGTACTTCATGGCCGTGGGGGGCTGGCGCCTGAGCAGCTGGTCACCCATGTCCTGGGGCTCAGGGTCATCGTAGATGGTGGAGATGACAACAGAAGTGTCAGCACGGGGCTTCTTCCTCCTGATAAAAGTTGGCAGCTTCTCCCCGTGGTAGCTGGAGGGAAGCAGGAAAGGTTCGGCTGGAGGTTGCAGAGGCCACCAGGCATCCCTGCACTTCCCAGCTTGGTTCCTGGAACGGTTTGGGTTGGAAGGGACCTTAAACCCAGCCAGTGCCACCCCTGCCACGGGCAGGGACACCTCCAGGAGCTGCACATGGCCTCAGCCCTGCTGCACCCCAGCTGCCAGGGGGAGCAGCCTGTTTGGCTGTGGGGTGTGGAACTCCCCAGCTCTGCGGGGAAAGGCAGATCCCTGGGACAGCCCTGTCCCCACAGCTCCCTTTGCAGCCTCTCAGCTGCTGTGAGCCTGGGCGGAGGTGGGAACAGGGGCTGGGAGGGCACTGGGAACTCACCCCAGCCCCCTCTTGCAGCGGGGGTTCTGACCCTCGTTGTCCAGAGCTTCGGCCATCCCGGAGTTGCTGCTCCCCAGGCCCAGCCCCTCTGTCCAGCCCTGCTGCTCCAGGACCTTCCTGCCAAAGCCCTGGGAGAGGGGAAACAACCATCACAGACTTGCTGGACAAATCCCACCCTCAGCCTCCCAGAGCCCTCTTCCCACGGCCAGGACCTCTCTCTCCTCCTGACCCACAGCCTGAGGGCACCACCGTGGCCCAGCCCTGCCCTGGGCAGGCAGAGCTCACCTTGGTGTACCTCTCGAAGGTGCCAATGGGCTGCCCTGACACGGAGCCGTCCTCCAGCCCGTCCCGGAGCCGCCGCTCCAGCCACATCTGCACCGAGTCCCGGGCATCCTTATCCCCTCCATCTGGGGACAAAGCACAGTCAGCACCGCTCAGCGAGGCTGGGCACCTCCATCGTGTTCCCCAGAGCACCAGCAGAGGAGGCAGAACCTGTTCTTTTTGGCAAGCCTTGCTGCCAGACCAGAAAAACACTGTTTCAGGTTCACTGACAGCTTGGATGCTTTCAAAGAATGACAAAGAGCTCCCAAATTCTGCATGCTCAGAATTTCCCTGGGGCAGGTGGCTCAGCTGTGGTACCTTTGTCATAGTAGATGCTCATGTCCACGTCCCAGTCGTCGGCTGTCTGCTCGTCAAAGTCTGCCAAGAGAAGGGAAGCAGCATTTGGTGAGCTCTGGCGCAGGGGAGCTCTTTGCTGCTGGCCCAGCTCCAAGTTTTCCCCAACAAAATGGGAAGGAATCACAGAATCACTGAAGTTGGACATCTCAAAGACCATTCAGTCCAGCTCCCACCTTGTCACCAGCCCAGACCACTGAGTGCCATCCCTGGACACCTCCAGGGATGGGGACCACACCACCTCCCTGTGCCTGAGCACCTTTCCATGGGGAAATTCCTGCTGATTCCACCCTGAGCTTCCCTGGCCCAGCCTGGGGCCGTTCCCTCTCCTCCTGTCCCTGTTTCTGGGAGCAGAGCCCGACCCCCCCAGCTGTCCCCTCCTGGCAGGAGCTGTGCAGAGCCACAAGGTCCCCCCTGATCCCCCTTTTCTCCAGGCTGAGCCCCTTCCCAGCTCCAGCCCCTGCTCTGGGCACTCCCCAGCCCCTCCACGTCTCTGCTGCAGAACTGGACACAGCTCTGCACCCGGGGTGGTGCCTCAGCAGTGCCAGCACGCAGGAAATGGCATTAGAGACCCCCAAAGCCCACTGCCCACCCAAGACCACCACTGGGGTCTCTGGGGGGTGTCTGATGAGCAGCTTTGTGCCCAAGGGAAGGCTCAGGAGCCGTGGCAAGGTGCTGGCAGCTCCAGCTGGCCCGGGCAGCTTGTTTAAACCCAGTGACACAAACACCAGGGTCACCTCCTTCCTGCTCCTGCCAGAACTGGGCATCCGTGTAGAACACGAGGCCGGAGCCGCCCTTCTCCCACTTGAGCTCGATCTCCTCCTCGAAGAGGCGCTCCCGCGCCCGCTCCTGCTGCGTCACGTCCTCGTGCAGCGCCGCGTGCCGCTGCCACTCCTCACACGTGTCATCGTCCTGCAAGGGACACAGCAGGGCTGGCAGGGAGCTGGGGACA